>BLBF01000044.1:14254578-14285980 GCA_015471245.1 Laticauda colubrina | reverse complement strand
CTCAACGCCCAATCCCACCACCACCCAGCACAGATAAATTCCGTAGCTAAAACACTAATTACCAGAACCAAACGCCTGGCAGATAAGACACATATAAAGACTGAACTATATATATATAAATATTAAAATAGTAGTATCATGAAGTTAAGGAATCTATTATTCAGATTAGTCTTTATTATCAAAAGGACATGAGTAAAAGCTAAGTGTTTATGGCATGTTTGTCTGTTTAGAGACATAGATTCAGTATTATGATCTGCATCCTCAACTTCATCTACTTTTCTTCACACTAAGGACAGTTAAGAGCACACAAATTATTTCCTGGTGCACCAAAGACTGCTTCCTTTGCTACCTGAATTTAAGGACCTCAGGCAGCAGCACCGCTTGGCAAGAAGCTGCTGTAATTTTCTTTTATTGGAATCAAGATGGATCTGGACTGACAGTGTACATTTGTTCTCCTTAGACCAAGCCAGGGAAATTCAGCGAGTTGAAGTCCATACATCTTTAAATTTATGTGGCTGAGAAACACTGCCTTGGATCTTTGTCCCCTAAATTTGTAAGCCTGGGATATTCTTGGAATCATAACAGAGGAATCCAGTGATCTGTTTTGAAGCAATGAATGAGATCTTTTTTAAAGCAGATTTAGAGAAAATGATTAGATAGATTATATAGACTATAAATATTCTATATAGATTTGTATCTTATCTGCCCTAGGAACCGTGCTTTTTTATTTCCAGTTCTGTTTTAGTACCATTCCTGATTACCTCCAACAAAGCTAAGAACTGAATAATGAACGAACCTGTTTGTGCAACACTTTCAAATATGATGCATAATTTAGTAACTTTTGAAGAAAGAATGAGACTGAAGATGACTCCACAAAAAACAAAGCCAACAACTGTGACAAGGAATAAAGACCTGACAAGTAGACCAATTGTTCAAATCTGTCTAGACAAAGAAGAGGAATGAAATTACCGATAAGTGCTCCATTTTGTAAAGGAATTTATGAAATAGCAGTTGCCAGTGAGTTTTGAGCATTGGGAGATGAGAGTAACCATCTTGTTCAAATTATAGTCATTGCCTTTGAAAAAATATTCACACATATATCCTTTTCTAATACTTTTTATCATTGTTTATTAATTACTTTTCAGCTATTAAAATATTTGAATTAATGTTTGAAACCACTGAGTAATTTTATCTTTAATGTTTAACAAAAGAAAGTTTGGTTGGTTTTTAAAAAGGCACAGAGAGACTAAAAGTTCAGATAAATTTGAAGTAACATTTTGGAATTAATTATAAAGAATTCTTCCCATGGGAAAACATTTTGCTTTGCTTTCTTAAAAAAAAAAGTGAAAGTTGGTTCTCCAGCTTGTGGTTTGGTTTCCAAATGTTTTGCTACAGAGCTAGATAATCACCTAATGGAGTTTAGGGGATGTCAGTATCAGTGTTCTTCAGTTTATAATGGCTTCAGGTGTGGGTGTATCAAGTAAGGGTCTTGTGATGGGTAGATTACATCAGATGGGGGTCGTTTGAGAGGTGAAGTGCTGGCTGGGGAGGTTGGCTGAGGATAGGTGCTGTCTCTGGTTGGCTGTATGATTGATATGGATTCTGTGGGATTCATAGGCTGGCTGTTGGTTAATGTTGAGAGAATTGCTTGTGCCAGACTTCCATGAGCTCACGAGTGTGGCAGGTACAATTGTGGAGCAAAAAACAATTTTTTATACATAAAAAATGAGGTATGGGAAGAAATCATTTGTTATAAATTAGGAGCAGATGAAATGTATCGTGATGAAGCCTGGAAGTCACTTCTACAATTTTTTTTCTTTTTCTTTCCTATACTCTTTTCTTTTTTCCTAATCTATTCTTTATCTTTGTTTCCTGCTGCAAAGGTCTATTATTGACCTCACCCCTTTCCTAAGAGGTGTGTAGGGGGCGTGCATAAGCGCACCAACATGCCTACCATCAATGTCCTATTGTTTCTTTAATTTTTTTATTTTTCTTATATGTATCCATGTATTCATAACTATGTTTTTATTTATACCTATTATCTTGTAAGCAATTGACAAAAACAAATAAATAAAAAATAAGATTGCTTTTGTAATTGAAAACTGAAGCTGTTTGCATGCCAAAAGCTGCAATCTGTTTGAGGGCCAAAAAAGCCATCCATTTTGCAATTCATTTTTCAGAGAGAAAATAAGTTATGCCTTCCTTTCTTAATCACCTTCAAAGACTATTATTCTATCTTAAATCAACTTAACAGAGGCTCTTTCTAACAACAGCTTGTTTTACCTTTTTGAAGACCTGTGCTATTTTAGGGGTTTCTTTTGTCTTAAATAACATGCAGAGTTATTACAGAGAGATGGCAAAAGAGCATCCTAACCTCAGTTTAGATGTAGTTAGAAAGACTTTTACTGACAGAAAATTCTCATATTTTTTGTAAGAATCACTCATCGGAGAAAACCATTTGCATAGTACAAAGTGAAATTGGCTGTAAAGAAGTCCATTAGAAAATTTTAATTTCTTTGTTGGCAAGAGAGTAAATAAGCCTCTTATAATTATTTTTTTGTACTACATTTTTTGTTTTTTGTTTCTATATAAACTTCATTGTGTGAACAGTGTGGTTCCAGGTTGTTTTACATTTTAAAACAAATTTGACAATGTTTTTACATTGATATTATTAACTTTCTTACATAATTTGATATTAATACATGTTAGCAATCTTAATTATTCAATATTCTCATATTCTATTTTGTGTCAATCTCTAATTCTTAACATCACTTCTTTTATTATAAATTCTATAGTAGTCATATTTGCAGTATTTAACAAATTATATAATTCAAATAACCATTCATAAATTCATATTAATTTATATTTTCTAATATATCCCTTTTTAATTAACAGATTTGACAGATAACCAGAATTGAAAGGGACCTTGTAGGTCATCTAGTCCAACCCCCTGCCCAAGCAGGAGACCCTACACCATTTCTGACAAATGGTAGTCCAATCTATTCTTGAAAGTTTCAAGTGATGATGCTCCCACAACTTCCAAGGTCAAGCTGTTTCATTGGTTGATCGTTCTCAGTGTCAGAAAGTTTCTCCTTATTTCCAGGTTAAATCTTTCCTTGTTCAGTTTCCATCTGTTGCTCCTTGTCTGGCCTACAGATGCTTTAGAACAGGAGTCACCAACCTTTTGGATTTCAGGAACCACCAAACTCATACTTTTAAATCCTGCGGACCAATAATATGAATTTTGACTGATGGTGGCTTGCTGAAGTTTTCCCAGGGTCTCTGCAGAAAGCAGCAGATGCCCTAGGAAAATCTCCAAAAAAACTCTGTAGGAAAATTCCTCACCCCATTTTCCTACCGATCGATCATTCTTTATTTGGGATCGTAGGTCTCCAGTTCTGTTCTCAGGGAGAGAGAGAGAGAGAGAGAGAGAGACTTTTGACTTCATGCAAAAGAAGCAGCAGAAGTCTTTCTTTTTCTCCCCCAAACTCCACCAGAAATTAGTCTTTGTGAGACTTCTCACGCTAGAGATGCAGCCTCTTGGAGCAGGATGCCTTGCAGGGTCCCAAAGACTTGTTTCTGGCAGAGTTTGGGGGAAAGAAACACTTTTGCTGCTTTCCTTGTATACAGCCAAAAGCAGAAGAAAGAAGCTGAAAGAAGCAGCCCAGTGGCCAGGCTAGGCACGTGGGGTGCGTGGGGCAAGTTCCCCTTCCACTCTTTTCCCCCTCCCCTCACTACTTCATGTTGTTTGCAATGCAAGCAACACAAGCCTTGTGTTCCCGCGCAGCCTGTATTAATTGCTTTGGGGATGACATTTCTCTGCAGACTACCAAAATTTTCTCATGGACCACCAGTGGTCCCCGGCCCACTAGTTGGCAACCACTGCTTTAGAAAATAGTTAGACCCCTTCCTCTCTGTTGCAGCCCCTCAAATATTAGAAGACTGCTATCATGTCTCCCTGGACCTTCTCTTCACTAGACTAGCCATGACCAGTTCCTGTAACTGTTCTTCATGTTTTAATCTCCAGTCCCCTAATCATCCTTTTTGCTCTTCTCTGTACTTTTTCTAGAGTCTCAACATCTTTTTTATAGTGTGGTGACCAAAACTGGATGCAGTATTCTGGGTGTGATCTTACTAGGGCTTTACAGAGTGGTATTAGTACCTCATTTGATCTTGATTGTATCCCTCTGTTAATACAGTTTAGGATTACATTAGCTTTTTTGGCTGCTACTGCACAATGCTGGCTCATATTTAGCTGATGGTCCACTAAGACTCCAAGATCCCTCTCACAGTTACTGCTATTGAGCCTGGTTTCACCCAGTCTATAGGGATACTTTTGATTTTTCTTGCCTAAGTGTAGGATTTTACTTTTCTCTACATTGAATTTCATTTTGTTAAATATGGCCCAATGTTCTGGTCTGTCAAGATCTATCTGGATCTTGAGCCTATCTTCTTGGGTGTTACTGTTCCTGCCAGCTTAGTGTCATCTACAAATTTGGTAATTTCCCCTTTTATACCCTCATTTATGCTGTTAATGAAGATATTGAAGAGTACTGGGCCTAAGACGGAAACTTGTGGCACTCCATTGCTTACTTCCCTCCATGGAGACTTAGAGCCATTAAGGACTATTTGTTGAGTAAGGTTTGTCAGCCAATTACGACTCCATCTGGTGGCGATGCTATCTATCTCACTTTTTACCAAAAAGTAGGTTATGGTCTACTTTGTCAAATGCCTTGCTGAAATCAAAGTATATTATGTCCACAGTATTTCGCTGGTCTACTAATTTAGTCACTATATTGAAGAATGAAATAAGATTGGTTTGGCATGATCTGTTTTTAACAAACCCATGCTGACTGCTAGTTATTACATTACTTGTTTCTAGATGTTGGTAGATCTGGTTTTTTATTATCGTTTCCAATATCTTCCTGGGTATTGATGTTAGGCTGATTGGTCTGTAGTTTCCTGGGTCTGTTTCCCCCCCCCTTTTTTTTTTTAAGATGGGAACCATATCAGCTCTTTTCCAGTCTTCTGGTAGTTCCCCAATGTTCCAAGATTTTTGAAAGATATGGTGCAGTGGTTCTGAGATACCTCTACCAGCTCCTTTAAAACTCTGGAATGTAATCCATCAGGCCCTGGTGATTTGTGTTCATCAAGATCAGGCAGGTGTTCTCTTACTATTTTTTTGCTTATTTAACTTTTATTTCTGGTCTGTCTATTACAGTTATGTTTTTGAGGGGTTGAGCAATAGTTTGTTTTTGCATGAAGGCTGATGCAAAGGATGAGTTAAGCAGCTCTGCTTTCTGTCTATTGCTGTTGTGGTTAGACAGCAGCAGGTGCAGATGGCTGAGGAGCATGATGACTCTGATGGCCAGGACCATCAGGGAGTGGACTGCTGCCTTCAGGGATTGTGGGGGCTGGCAGCAGTGATGAGAGGTTCCCGGGGAGTCTGTGCCAAATCCACGTGAGCACAGGATGATTCGTAGAAGAGAGCAACTGGAGCAGCACAGGCGACTCGGGAGTAAAGATGCAACATAATGGTCCCTCCCTCCAGGGAATATAAGCCTGGTTTCAAAAGGTTTTTGCTTTTGCAGAAAGCAAAAATGCTCTAAGGACCCAGCATTGTTTGTAGAGACTCCAGCTTACCTGAAGAATTCTATCACGGCTTTTCTGGTTGGACTAATCAGCTGCAAGCCATCTTTTATTTACAAAGTAGTTTATTTGTAGATTAAAGCTGTGAAGTTTTGAGTTATTGTGTTAATTTGAGATTTTCTTGCTGGTAACCGGGTTGGGTCAGAACAGTTGCCTGTTACTTCCTTGCTGTCTTCTCTCCTTCTTTTCTTCTTGGTTGTGCTAATATTACACTTAAAACAAAATTTCTTCCTACTCCCAATTATAATAAAACAAACAATATTCTATTAACATTTAATTTATTATACCATTCTAAGTAATACTAAACTCCCGTTTATCTATTAATATATTTCACTATTTTATTTTTAAATCTGTCAGGTTCCACATGTTTTTTTTTTCTAGCTCTCAATATTAATTTTCATATTTGTTGCAGTTCAATTATATATCTTTAATGCTAATCCTCTAATTACATGTTAATTTCATGTTTATTACAATTAACAGTTATACATCTTAAATAATACATACATTCATGTGGAACCCTTATCTTTTCTTTTTCAGCCATCATCTCTTATTCTCATTAAAGAATTGTCGCTTCCTAGCTTATCTCCCATTTTCTATTTTTTAATCTTTCCTCTTACTCATTCCTCCCTTCTCTGTTAATTTCCATGTCTTTTTCCAAATATCTAATTTTACCCCTATCCTCTCAGTATATTTTCTCTGAGATTCCATTTCCTGTTGTTTTTCTTTTAAAACATTTCCCCCTTGTTTTATTTTATTTTATTTTATTTTATTTTATTTTATTTTATTATATATATGCTATTGTGAACAATAGTCCACAAGGCGTGACACTAAGTATCAAGATCATGCATACAATGTTGTGCACTATACATGACAACCTTGTGGCCTAATCAAGGGTTCACAGCAGCTTAAGAGAAGAATAATGACAAAAAGAAAAAAGTGGGGCCTAATAAATAATATACTATACAATCTGCAGAAGGTGGTTGTGGACGCGACTCTTGAATGACTGAGACCTACAATGCCTACAATGTCTTCTGGTAAGCTGTTCCAGACTCTGACTGCAGTGTGTACAAAACTCTTGCCAGTTGAGTGTGTTCTGGTCTTGGGTTCCACAAGAGCATGTCTCAGAGTTGACATACTAGTGCGAGTTGTTCTTCTCATTGTATAAGGTGGGGGAACCAGCTTTTTCAGGTCTTGAGGGCAGAGGCCCGTCTGCATTTTGTACAGGGCAACTACAGCTGCAACTTGAAGTCTATGGTGAAGTGAAGGAATATTGAAGTTGGAGCATGCCTCGTCCTCATTTATTCCGATTATGCGTAGGGTCTTCTTCTGTATACGATCAAGTAGTTGAAGTACTGTAGGAGATGCATTCAGCCAGCACAGAGAGGCGTATTCCATGATACTTCTTATCTAGGTCTTGTATACTGTGGCTCTCCCAGGGGCATCCAGTTTAGATGCTACCCTCCTAAGAGCACCAAGTCTCTGTCCAGCTCTGGACGAAATGTTCCTGATGTGCTTATTCCAGGTGAGCTTCTTGTCAACCGTGATGCCCAGTATCTCCAGTTCGTCTACCTCGGTGATTTTTGTGTTTCCAAAGTGCAAGTCTACCCTCGATGGTTGTCTCTTTCTTGATATTGTTAGAGCCTTGCACTTGGCTGGCTCAAAAGACACCCTCCATTTATCAGCCCATTGCTTCATGTTTTCCAGGTCTCTGTTTAGGCTTGCATTAACTGGCTCCATTTCTCCTGATGATCTAATTTCACAGAACAGGGTGGAGTCATCACCATATAGATATAGGGCATTCTCACAGAGATCACCCAGGTCATCAATGAAGACTGAGAACAGCAAGGGACCTAGAACTGATCCCTGTGGTACTGAAGCATTGATGGATGTATTTGTGGATGACTGGCCTGACAAGACAATCTTTATTGATCTATATGACAGGTAGCTTTCAATCCAGCTGAGCAGTTTTCCTCTGATACCCTTCCCTTCCAGCTTGGAACAGAGGCCGTTGTGCCAGACCTTGTCAAAAGCTCCCTTAATGTCCAGCGCAATGAGTCGAACTTCATTCCCTCTGTCTAGTGTGTTATTGCATCTATCATTATCATATTGAGTTTTATTTCCTTGTTGGCTTTTGTTTTCATTTGTTGTTTCATCCATTCTGTTTCTCTGGTTATACTTCCAGTTAACTCCTCCTCTTTCTTGATTTCTTGTTTTCTTTCTGTTGCTTGCGTCTCTACTGCTTGTGTTTCCATTTCCAGCTTTCATACTATGCTTTGTATTTTATTCAAAATGTCCTCAAATCCTCTATTCATAATGTCTTTTATAGCTTGTAGTTCCAACATAATTACATATTCCACTCATTTTGTTCTTATTTATTTCTTTTCTTATTCTAGTTGTCCAACAATAAACCAACCCTCACTTTTTAAACTATAAGTCCAAAACCCAGGAGTCTTTAAACCCCAAAGTTAATCAATCTATTTCTTTTAAATAATTCAAGGGTAGTACATTCATAAATTTTATTAGTTTTTATAGTTAAGTTTTATAGTGTAGTTTTATAGTGTAGCTTTCTGGGTTCCAAACCAAAGTCACTTTTCACAAAATTTAAAGTTGTATCTTTATATCTCCAAATTAGTCGACCTGTTCCTCTGGATTGTCTCAGGAATTTTCAAAAGCCTCATAAATCTATAAATTCAATCTTATATAGAACCTTCAAAGTCACTTTAAAAATTTCTAAATTTTGAGGAGTATGTTATGCCTGCCTTCCATCAGTAGGTGACATCCTGTTCCAATTTTAACCAGTTTTCTCCCATTTTAAAAATAACAATCCAAAATAATGATAATATTCATTTTTTAGTTATATGGTTCTAACATTTGAAAATGCCTATTCAATACAATAACAGTCCAATTTAAAGTTCCAATTTTCCATATTTTTGAAAAAAATGCCTTCTTCCTTTTTTCTGACTTTAAAGTTCTCAAAATGCTTGTACTTCCGCTTTGAAAATAACAGTGAGTTCCTTCTTTCTCTGGAAAGTATTTTGGGCTTAAGTTTTAGGCAGAGCAAATTCTTCTTACCCAGATTGAGATACCGTTCACTATCTCCATTCTAGCACAATGCTTAGGTGTTCATAGCTGTCCTAATTTTGTGGTGGCCATTTTGATCAGCCTCTTCTCTCCATCATGGCGTCGAGGGAAAAAGCTCTGGACTTCCACAGGAGAGTTGCATTCTCTACCAGGACCTCACAGAGCACTCCTCTTTATCTTCACTGCCTCTCTGAGGAAGTTTTCAGCTGCTTCCAAAACCCATAAACAGCGAGAAGCCAGTGCAGGAACAAAGAACTCTGTCTGCGTCTGGTCTCATTGCGACATCAGCCAAAAGTCACCTCTCACAATAATAATAATTATTATATAAAATATTGTTTTTAAGTACATATTCTAACAGGGTATTCTATTATAAGCAACCCAAATCAAAGTAAGAATCAGTCACTCGCAGATTAGAGAGAACTAAGTTGTTAACATGGTATACCTTCCAAGGCTATCAACTATGCAACAAAGTATAAACAAGTTTAGAGAACTATACAGTTTGTTTAGGCCCACTGATATATGTAGATTAATTGATATACTCATACTCATATATGTAGATCAATTGACTAGCAACCCAAGGGGTACTATGGAGCTATAGTAATATAAATTTGGGTTTGTTAGGGGACTTCCGGTTTGCAGGGCTTCGGCGGCTGGCAGGAATCCACGATTGTGCATGCTTTCTGCCTGGGCGCGCTGCCGGGGCACCCAGAACCAGCTGGCTTTGGGGCTAAGCCACCCCGTAGAGGTCAGTGAAGACGGGGGAGATTCCAGCAGGGTCGAGGAAAGCCGCATCTTTCCTCCCCAGCTGGCTAAACTCCCTTTCCCGAAGGCGGTAGAGCGGCGGTCAGAAATGGCCGCCTCAAAGAAGCCCTCATCCGGAAAAGAATGTGCAGGAGGAAGAAAGTGCTGAAGTGAAAGTTTTGGCTGACCGGGATAAGAAACAACAATTAAGGCATCCTGGAACTCAAATTTTAAAAAAGGATACATCGCTCCCAAAGAAGATTCAGAAGCAGCGAATGAAAGTGAAAAGGGGAAAAAAAAATTTCACTCTCCTTCCTTATGTTGACAGCGAACAGAGATGAATGAGAAATTGGAAAAATCTGCTTTGGCATCAACAGGTATTTAAGCTGGAAAACTTAATGCCAAGGGGATAATAAAGATTTCTGAATATAAAAGGAAAAAAAAGAGGATTTTTTTTTTTTTTTGCTGTAAGTGGAAAGGGAGAGGAAGAGAATAAGAACAGGATTTGGAAGCAGGAGATAGCCTGGAATCTAAAGTTAAATTTTAACAGGACTTCTATAGGATACATTTTAACTGGAACTTTGTAACTAAATATTAACCCCAGGAAGAGAAAGTGAAAAAAGGAAGAAGGTGTCAAAAGAAAGAGCTTCTGTGTATTTGGATTGCTTGCTGACTTTGGGACTTTTGGAACTATATTTGAAGGATTAAAAACACTTGGGTGGTTGTTTTAAAAGAAAAAAAAAACTACAATGGCATCACTTGTGGATGAACTGAAAATAGAATTTAAAAACTTAAAGAAGAGGAACAAGAAGGGAAGATCTCTCTTGGTTCCGTTTTTCAATTCTTAGAAATGGCGATCTATACCTTCGAGAAATTACAAGAAAAGATTATGTAACAAGAAGATTGGGACAAAGAAGAAGCCATTTTAAATGAACAATAACTCTACTTGGGGAATAAAGGGGAAAGAGAATGGAGAATTTGAGACCTAAAAAAAACAACCAAAAAAGGGAAAAATAAGGTGAAAAGTGGATATAATGTGAGAAAGCAACAGAAAAAGGGAATACAGAAAAGGGAAATCGAAGTGGAGAGACAAGGGGGTAAAAAGGGCAGAGAGAAGAAGCAAAGGAGGAGGGAAGGGAAGAGAAGCAACAAGGGTGTGAAGCAAGATGTAAAGAAACAGGATTTATTTAGAGATAATGGGTAAAAATTTAATTGAAAAAGTGATTCTGCAAAGGTACATATGATTGTATTGTAATATTTGTATTTAGAAATAATTTAGAAAATTGGAAACAATGTATGATTTAGTGAAACATTTGTGAATAAAATAAATGGAATGAATTAAATGAGAGAATTAATTTAGAAAGGAATGGGAATATTTAAATGACATAATGTTTTAAAATGCAAGTGAAGTGAGGGGGAAGTAATTATGGAAAGTTTATAAGCGTTCCCATAGAAGCATTATACCTACTAGAAAAGTAATGTTAAATGTTTAAAATTTAAATGAATATTAACATTAATGATAGAATTGAATTGGTATAGATCATTGTTTTAATTATATTATATATTTATATTTTTCTTTTCTTTTTCTTTTCAAAATGTAGCGTGTAGCTTTAATGTACTACGCAGAATCCGAATGGAAGTTATGTTCTGTATTAAGTGTTATAATTTTAGGGGAAAGATATAAAGGCATCATACTCCAATCAGTGACCATAGGAGGAATTTTGTTTAATGAGAAAAGATAAGACAGTTGAAATAGGACAGACAAAGAATATAAATATAATGATCTGATTTGAGATGAAACAAATAAAAATAAAATTAAGAAAGTTAAAAGAGGGGAGAAGCTATATAGAAAATGTAGAATGGTAATAAGATATGGAATGGTATATAAAAATGAGCATGAATTTGAATTGGTGTCTGTACAAAGAGATGTAACCTGGGATTAGAAGTAGTACGGGAACAGAAGAAAATTATATTAGTTGTAACATACGCTCCCAACAAACAACAAGAAACGTACTATGAAAAATTACATGAAAAAATTCTTGAATTAGGCGAAGAAGAAATTTGCATAATAGGGGATCTCAACGCAGTCTTGGATATAAAAAGATTATCAAAGTACCAGTAAAAAAAAGAAAAAGAAAAATACACTCCCAAAAATATTTCTAACATAATAGAAGAACAGAACATATATAATTCATATATGGAGAATATACAGCCCAAAAGAAAAGCAGTTCACCTTTTATTCTATTCCCCACAAATCATGGTCAAGAATTGACATGACATGGATAAGCAAAACCTTAATAAAAGGCATAGTACAAATAGAAATAGCACCAAATATGTGGGCAGATAACAACCCCATAATAGTAATATGGAAAGGTTAATCAAAACAAAGAGGAAGGTGGATACTGAATCCACAGACTCTTGAGAGATAAAGAATATATAGCAAAATTAAAAAAAATAGAAATGTTTTTTGATGTAAATAAAAAGGAACACCTCTTTACAGAACCTGTGGGATACAACAAAAGCCTATCTAAGAGAAGTAACAATTGCATATAATGCTAGAAAGAAAAAAGAGAAAAAGAAAGCAATGAGTTACAGAATGATATTAGAAAATTGGAAAGACAGGCACAGTTAGCACCAGAAAATGAGCAAATATATTTTGAATATATTAGAACAGGAATATATTAGAACAAGATTCTAATTATTAATATTAATTATTAATATTAGAACAAGGTTCTAATATAAGGCTCTTGAAAAAGAATTGCTGTAAATAAATGGGAGAGAGGCATACTGCTCACCTTTTTAATGCTAATATTAGAAGCCTGCTATCATCAACCCACAAGGATGATGGTTGGGTTGATGAGACAGGAATAATTCACATACCAGAGAAGCCATTTCATACTGAGGTTATTTTGACTTTTTTTTCACAAGTTCCTCTTCCTTACAAATGTGCAACCTTCTTTAGAGCTATGTGAAAATTCTGAACTTACCACATTTATTCCTTACACAATTATATACTTTGACTATATTTCTCTTGGACAAATCTTGTCAATGCACTTAATTTTCTAAACTTAACCTATATATTTGACATTCATAATTTATCACCTGTTTCACAAATTGTGACTGGGAGGCTCTTAGCTACCTGGATTACATTTCTCCTGCTTCCTATTATATAAAGTTGATTTAATGCCTGAATTTTTCACCTGGAAATGCCTAAGTAAATAATATACAAATTAATTTCTATGTTGTTTAACCAGCACCAGGTTTGTTTCTTCACTTTTAGCATTCCATTCGCAAGTAGTATTTTTTTTTTCCAAATATGAAGTTCCTTCTCATGAAATAATATCTTCCACATCCATAGGGATTATCACCTTCAAAATTTGATAATACATCTCTTTCGATAGCATCCTCTTATAGTGTAAGGTATTCTATGGATTAGACTCACAGCAAGGCAATTTACTTCACATAAAGTTTATAATGAGAGCTGGATCACTTCTGATTTTGGTGTGGGAGTAACTCATATCCACATGAAAGAATGTTCAAGAAACAGATTTCATTAATATCTGTTTCCCAGAAAGTAAGACTTATACAGAAAATAAAACCTAGCATGTTTTAACCCCTCTGCCTAATATAAGCCATACTCCCTAAATAAGCCCTACTTAAGAGTCTGTACAGCTGGCCACCCACCCATTCCATCTGGTTAATCATGGTATTGTGGGGGGATGGAGCTGCTCCTCACACCTTGCACCGGCTTACTTCAGGGCCCCTGCAGCTAGGCCAATCACGCCCCAACATCTCAAGGTGGCAGCACCAGCAACCATGTGCAGCAAGAGCCCATATGGCTGCTGGCCCAATTCTTCTGCTTGCTCATGAACACAACAGAGCAGGAGGCTGATCAGAAAGCTGATGCTACAACAATGAGGCAATGCAGGGGTTGGGATATGGATGGCCTTGCTGCAGGGGCCCTGAAGTAAGCCAGTGCAGGATGCATGGGGCAACTCCACCACCCACCTTACTTCAAGGCCATGGAACCAGCAAATTGCTCATCCTCTTGCTCTGTTGTGGTCGCAAGTAAGCAGAAGTGGGCTGATGGCCACACAGGATCCTGTTGGACGGGGTAGTAGAGCTGTCAAGGTAGGTGTTAGGATGGCCTGGCTGAAGGGGCCCTGAGTTAAGCACTTGGCCTCCCACTCAGTTGCGGCTGCAAGCAAGGAAAAGTGGGTCAGTGGGCATTCAGGGTCTTTCTGGATGGATTTGGTGGAGCTACCTACACAAGGCAAGGATGGGGTGTAGGTGGCCTGGTTGCAGGGACTCTGAGGAAAACCAGTGTTGGGGCACATGGGGCACTTCAACCCGCCACCTCGCAGCAGCAGCCTCCTGCCCTGCTGCAAGCAAATAGAAGTGGGCCTGCCATATATGGGGAAAAAAAATAAGACAGTGCTTATTTTGGGGTCCAAAAGAAAATAAGACTGGGTCTTATTTTCAGCAAAACATGGGTAGGAGAAAAAAATATTTCAGAGTTTAACAAAAAGGATGAAAACCCAAAATAATGAAGTACTGAGATGTCACTAAGAATTGCCATAAAAAGACTGGTAGTGGATGTAAACCAAAGATGGCCAATACATTGTTTTTGTAATAAGCTTCTTGTTTGACCCAACTAGGAAGGACTGATGGTATCCTGAGAGACCTCCCCAAGTTGTGGATTACTGTTAGCTTTATTCTTCCATTGTGAATCTTGCCAGAAAGACCAATCTCACCCATGGTACCAATAGGCATTACTGTGATGTTCATTCAAAATGTGGCAGCTACTAGAATGGAAATTCCTCTTGAAAATTTATCTTAAAGTCATTTCCATTTATTATTACCTTTATTATCAGAGTACAACATGTGTACAGCGAGATTGGCTGAGCCTCCCTTCATGCACCCCCTCAACAAAACTCACAGTGATGATAGAAGTCCCTAACACAATCATTACACTATGTGACCTTGTTGCACAATGCGCCAGCCCCACAAGTCTATCATACTATGTTGACATGAAGTTATTTTCCATTCAGAAGTCTGATAGCCTACATGTAAAAACTGTTCTTCAGGCTGTTGGTGTGGCTAGCTATGCTTCTATATCTCCTACCTAATGGGTAGGAGAGTGAAGAAGTGCTGACTGGGATGTGAGACGTCCCTGAGAATTTTCCTCACTCTTCTAAGGCAGCGAGCCCTAGAGATGTCATCTCGTGGTATCAGGGAACAGCCCATGATGTTTTGTGCTGTGCTCACCACCCTCTGTAATGTCTTTCTATCCATGGCTGTCAAGCCTGCATACCACACCATAATGCAATATATGAGGACGCTTTCTATTGTGTAAAAGTCATTGTTCCACTTTATTCTTTTGCAAGACCCAAAGGAAATGGAGTCTCTGTTGGACCTTTCTGGCCACCTTGATTGTGCTGATTTTCCAGGCAAGATCTTCACTGAGGTAGACTCCCGGGAATTTAAAGGAGGAAACTCTACACACAGTCCCCTTCGATGTAAAGTGGGGCAAGTTCCTCTCTCTTCTTCTGGAAATCTAACACCATCTCCTTTGTCTTGCTGATGTTTAGCTGCTAGTTGTTTTCTAGGCACCACGAGGATAATTTTTGAACCTCACCCCTGTATGCTGTTTCGTCTCCACCTGTAATGAGACCCAATACAGTAATATCATCTGCAAACTTAATGATCACAGTGGATCCTATGTGTACAGTGAGTACAGGTAGGAACTGAGCACACAGCCCTGTGAGGAGCCAGTGCTAAGCTTCTGGGAGGTGGATATGACAGACCCAGCCCTCAATGTTTGTGGTCGGTCCCTCAGAAAGTCTTTAATCCAGTCGCAGATGGAAGAGGGAAAATCCAAATCAGTCAGCTTTTCAATAAGGATGCTCATCAGGATGGTATTGAAGGCCGAGCTGTAGTCAATTAATGACATAGTTTCTGGGTTTCTTCAGATGGCTTGCTACAGAATATAAGACAGTAGCTATGGCATCATCTGTCGACCTGTTCCCCCTGTAGGCAAACTGATGTTTGTCAAAATCTGGTGGAAGGTATAGGTCTGTAGTCATTTAGATAGTTAATTGCTGTTTTCTTGGGGACTGGGATAATGGTGGCTGTTTTCAAGCATGATGGAACACAGGCCATTTGCAGGAAGGTTTAAAGATCTTTGTCAGGACCGCTGCTAATTGATTAGCACAAGTCTCTACCCCCAGCACCCCATCTGGATCTGCAGCTTTACTGGGATTCACAGCCTTCAGTGCAGCTCTCAATTTTAATTTTTTTTTAAAAACCAAGTTTTATTCAGTTTTCCACATTTTAACATCTCTTTTTCGTGAACAGCAGGATTACAGGTTTCACATATACATACAAATATGACCATAGTTACATATTCAATTTTTGTATTCAGTTTCTTATCTTAACCATGCTTTTATACATTTTCTATTTTATTGTATTATTCCAAATACTCATCTAATTATTTAATTCACATATGTTAACTTTATAATCATTATACTTTAGTACTTTTAACTGTCACATTTGTATATTTCATCTTAAATTCTAAAAACTTTTATAAATTGGTTTCCCCCCTGAAATATCAATATAAGTGTGCCATCTCTAAGTTACATATTCATTAATTTTCAGCCCTTTTAAATCCCATTAAACATTTAGCATTATTACATAAAACATTAAACTTAATAATCCCTTTAAAACTACATAGCATATATAAATCAGATTCTGCATGGTTTTTCTCATTTAATTTCATTATTTTTTTCAAAAAAAGGACATATTAATCTATTCATTCAAACAATAAAACAATCCTAAACCCTAAGGTTAATTCCATTTCAGCTCTCCTCCTATATCATTTATTTCAGTATATTTAATATTTAAACCAAAAAAGCCAACATTCCAATCCTAAAAATATTTTCATAATAAGCTTATTCCATTGTTACAATTATCTCTATGCATAAAGAACATTAAATCCCATTATCAAAAAATAACAATTGTTTTCCATCTTATCAATCTCTATGTCCCTATTTCATAACTATAAATTTATTTCTATTACCCCCCAATATTTCTATTACCTTACAGAATCCCCTTTCTAAATATTCATCACCCATTATCAAAATGTCTAATTAAGCAATTTTTTCCCATTTTTAAAATAATTCCTATATTTCTTTGTTCCCAAATCCTGTTTCTTGTCCCTTCTTTTCCCATGTCTTTTCTCCTTTATTCTTTCACTCCAGTTTTTATCCCCCTCTCTATTTATAGCTTCCTTCCGCCCTTCAAATTTCTGCTCTTTTCCCTTTTTTAATTTTTCAGATATTCCCCTTTTTATTGAATTTTTTAAATCTCTTATATTTATTTCCAACTTTTTTCCTCTTTCTTTCCAGAGTTGTTTGTTATCAATGATCACTAAAGATGGCCCCTTCTATAATTCGCTCTGCCTCCTCTTCTGCCTTTTGTCTTTGTTGTTCATATTCTGTAATCGCATTTTCAATGAATTTTGAAGCAAAATCCAGCAATTCACCTCGTTCTTGTAGTATTTCTTTCATTTTTCTAAGTTCCATTTTTAATGTCAGAAGAGATATTGCTATTTTACAATTTTCGAATTAGCAATTTAATCCAAAGTGTCTTTAAAGTTTATTTCCAACAGTCAACTTATATTTTCTTTCTCTCAAGTTTTAAGCCTCTGCTAATCTAATACCAAGTCCAAGGGCAGGGTCTTCCTGTTTCTTTTTGTTACAATGTTTCAATTTTTCAAAGTTCTTGCTTTGTTGTATCAATTTTCCACAGTTTTAAGAAATAGTTGTTTAAAAGAAAAACAAGTTAAGTTTAACTTAGATGGCACTCTTTGTTATGTTAAACCTTCACCCCCTTTTCTTTTTAATTCTCTATTATTCAGAGCTTTTTAAACCACACTTTTCCCAACAAAAGATCAAATTCAATTTATATTAAATTTCCTCTTTAACAATCTATAGTTCAGCTTTATTAATACCTATATAGAATCAAAATATACTTATCCAAATTGATTATATGGTTCCTTCTCCAGCTTCTACCTTCATGGTTCAAAGCCCTGCCACTGTCAAAAGTAATTTGCACCTTTTTTTTCTCTTTCTCTTTGCAGCTTTAAATCCTATCTTAAAAATTCTCTGAAATGTTAATCCTGGGGGTATCTTCCATTTGATTATATCACCCCATTCCTCCTGCTGTTCGCTTCTTTCTCTCTCTCCTGCACAATCTTATTCCAGTCTAATCTCCCCCTTCAGGGTGGCCATTTTAGACCACCGCTTCTGGCGTCTTCAGGAGGGAATAATTGCCAAGCCAGGGAAGGGATTTGCGACTGCCCTCTACCCAACTAACAGTCTCCCCTTCTTCTGCCACCCCTACAAGGTGGCTTCTGCCCCAAATCCAAAGGATCGGGGCTCTCCAACGCTGAAGCACGGACCAAAGCCATGCACAATCGCGGTCAGCGGTCCATCTTCGGGGAAGCTCAAACCGGAAGCCCAGTGAAGCTCTCAGTTGATGTTCACATAGGGAGAGTGGCTGGGAAACAGAAGGCTGGTAGCAGAGGCTACGGGGTCCGTTTTTTTCACCTAATAGCGGGCAAAGATGTTCAACTCCTCTACCAACAAGGCATCAGCATTTACCATGTTCCTCGTGTTGCCCTTATAGTTAGTTAGGTGCTGCAATTCCTGCCACATGTGCTTCAGATTGTTATCTGCTAGGTGGTTCCTCCACCTTATATTTGTATTGTTGTTTTGACATCTTAATGCCTCTTCTGAGGTTTGTGCTGGCCTCTCTCTACATATCCCTGCCCCCTGCCTTAAAGGCAGAATCCCGGGCTCTCAGGAGTGTCAGCAGTCATACAGAGTTTACAATTCCCATAGACTCTGATGCACTTGTCTATTGCTATACTGTCAGTACTGTCAGTACACTACACTATACTACTGTCAGTACACTACACTGTACTCTTTGATGTAAGAGTATAGCATCAGTGTATTCATGCAGGTCTTGATGTTTAAATAGACTTCACTCAGTGGTTTCAAAACAGTCCTGAAGCTGACTGAGAGTAGCCTCTTGCCAGATTTTATCCATTTTCATAAACATTTTCATTTAAAATGATGAGATAATGTCCAAAAGCCAATGAGCAAAATACAAAGAACAAAATCATTACTATTCCACAAATGTGTAGGCTTCAGGTTTCATGAGAGTTTGTATGACTCCAGACTGTCACTTTAAAAATCTGTCTCCAAACAGAATAACAGTGTCAACTCAATGATGTAGACCAGGGGTCTGCAACCTTAAACACACTCAAAGAGCCATTTGGACCCACAGGAAAAAAAAAAAACAGGAGCCACAAGACATGGATGGGCATGACCAACTCAACATCACTCACTCCCAGCCAGTCACATGACACCTTAGCCATACCTATCCAGCTACAAAACCCTTCTGTCTCTCTCCCACTCTGTATCTCTGCCCCTCTCCCTCTCTCCCTCTCCCCCTCTATCTCCCACCATCCCTCTGCCCTTCTCTCTGTATCTCTCTTCTCCCTATATTCGCCTTTCTCCCTCTCTCCTCTTTCTGTATGTTTCTCTTTATGTCTCTCTTCCCCTCTCTGTATCTGTGTGTGTCCATGTGTGTGCACGTACGTGTGTGTGTATCTCCCTCTTCTCTCTCTCTCAGAAAGCCAAGGCTGGGCCAAGCTGGCAAGCTCTCCTTGGGGATCCTTTTATTATTTTTAAAATCTGGGCTGGCTGAGAAACTAGTGCCTTTGTTGCGCTCTGGCCGAGCCCACCCACTAGTTTGAGGGTCTCCCTGTGTGTGCGCATCCTCCTGGCCCTACCACAGCTGGCCAGGGAGGAGGGAAACCTCCTCTGGGGTTTGCGCTCATTCTTCAGCCAGCCCAGATTTCCAAAAAGAATAAAAGATTTAGCAAAGAGCCCCAAGGTAAACTGCGGGCTCGGCCCAGCCTTGGTTTTCCGACAGAATAGAAAGGGGGGAGGAAAATACAGAGCCTGACCTGGTGGTGGACATGTGAGGTTGAATGGGGCCAGTCCCCTTTTCTTATTGCCCACAGTTTCTTGAAGCCACAGCTGGGTGCTGCGGGCCCATCCTCCTTTCTGATGTCTCATCCTCCTGCATCCCATTCCCACTCTGCCAGCCTTTGGGTTGGGCCACTGTCTTGAGGTGGAGAGCAGGTTGTGTGTCCCCATAAGTGACCAAGGGCCAAAAGAAGCTCCAGCAAGAATGAGGTGCCAGAGAATCAGCCCTGGCCACTTCTCTATCCCCTACTTTCGCCCTTACCTTTTCAGGCCCGGTAAGGGAGGGGAGGGCAAGGGTGAGAAGTGGGCGAGCCAGTGATGGGACGGGGAGCCACAGTAAAGGGCCCAAAGAGTTGCAGGCAGCTCTGGAGCTGTGGATTATCAACACCCGATGTAGACAGACCAGGAAATTGATTCCACAAAATGACTACAAGTATACTTTATCATGACAGGTTATCAGTAACAGAATCTTGCCAGTCTGACTGTGTTTCTCTTCCTTATTAAATCTCAGGGAGTCATGGAAAACATACCTGAATCTCTTTCCATTTCTCTCCTACATACACACACAATCTGCATCTGTTCTGGAGAAAATTCTGAATGCCTTCCCAAAGGTTATTTCTACAACTCCCTTATAAATAAGAAGAAAATGAAAAATAGAATCTATTTTAAAATTCCAGATTTCCATAAGCAAAAACAGGTTTGTGTGTGGGGGGGGGATTAAAATAAGTAAAACCAAGATAAAGTCAGAATCAATAATCATTTTGAGATTTGCCAATTATGTCTAAAGTTAGATGTGAACCCCTCCATCTGCAATATGTAGATTATAGGATGAACCTTCTCGATGTCCAGAGAAGCCTGGTCATTCATTTATAAGTTCTGGTATGTTGCCTTCAATATGGAGTTGAAACTTTGCAAATGTGAGTTCACTGATTCTGACAGATGAAAATTCTAATGACCAAGATGATTTATTCTTTTTTAATTATAACATTTAAAAAAAAAATCCTAAAAGCCAGCATGGGGAGCTTAATTCAGATTAATTGAAATGGTAAACACCATCTTTATAGCAAAAAGTACAAATTCTACTGTCAAAACATAGTTATTGTGAATTTAGCCAATTTAATTTCAGGTTTCTTTGTTTCTTTAGTTTTAGCATTCCATTCAAACTAAATTAAATATTGGTTCGAAATATGTTATCAAGCCTGAAAGGACACACTGCACATTTTGTTGACAAGTTAAAAACTGTATTCTCTGATGCAATACTGCCATCTAGTGGTAGTCTGGAGCTGATGTTCCCATGGATGCATTTTGTTGCTGTGATTCAGACCCAAATGTCTGGTTAAAGCCTTTTCATAAAGGGGCCAGCTTTTGGAATCCAAAATCAGTTTCAATCAGATAGAGTGAAATCAATATAAATCTGTATGCTGCTCAACTCTCACCAAGGCCCATAAAAGAATTTTTAAAAATGACAAGGATAACAAAACCAGACAGGAACACAACGAAAACAAACTCACACAAATCTAAAAATTGCCCCTTTAATATTTTTCTTATTTTCAGCATTGATCCATTGTACTGTTATACATCTTAGATAGTTTCTCTGGCTGCATATATTAATGATACAGGATTTTAGAAAAAATATCTCTTAAATTATAACACAATGAAAATTTTAATCCTTTTACCCATATTCCTCCCATTGCTCAATCTGTATATAGCAGTATAACAAAAATTATTAGCCCATTTTATCATCCAATGTTTCACATGTTCTTTTTTATTTCAAATCTTAGCAAGCATTTATAATCAGTTGCATATTAGGCAATTTCAAATTCCATCTTATATACTGTAGTTCAATTCCAGTTACTTTTTTCCCCTATTAAATCTTTCTCTTAATTGCATATATAAAAACCATTGAAACTATATCCCCCTGCAGTTAAATGTTTTCTTAACTTTAAGTTTTCTATATCCCTTTATTAGCAAATCTTGATGTGTAAAGCTTTTCTTTGCCTGTGTTTCTTTTCTATAAAATGGTTCTTGTACTCAAACCAATTGAGATATTTTTAAGCGCAGCTTGGGATTCTCTATATGATACTTTTCACACAACGGTTTTTAAAATCTATGTAAACTTTATTGCAGTATTAAAAGCATGCCAACCAAAGTTCAGGTTATTTTCTTCTAACATTATTTTATTTATCAGCAATACCACTGGCAATATCATCTTGATATTGACCTGTAATGGGCAATGGGCTTGCTTTAGGTTACTACTTGGAGGGGGGATAGATAACAGGTAAAAAAAACAATGGGATAGCATATTTGGGAAATTAAAAACAAAAAATTTCATGGAAGAAAGAAGACTAAAGGCCCTGTCACACTGCCCAACGGACACAACAACAACAACAACAACAAAAAGCAAAACGGACACAACGGACGAGCAAAATGTTCCATCCGTTGTTATCCGCTCTCAAAAGGGGCAAAAATTTGCACGACCGGAGCAAATAACACGGACGGGGGGAGGACGCAGGGCGGATGGAAAGCGGAAGCGGAATGGAAGCCCAGCGGATGGAAGCAGATGGCACATCCGCTAGGCTTCCGGGGGGCCGAAGCAAAGCGGATGCGGAACGGATACAGCGGATGCACAGCGGATGAAGCGGATGCAGAGCGGAAGCCTAGCGGATGCACAGCGGAAGCCTAACGGATGCCGAGCGTTAATTGAGCATGCGGGGAGGATGCATTGCGTAAGCCCTGCGGATATAAAGGGAAGCAGCTCGGAAGCAGGTCACCATTCAGAGGAAAGACCTGCTGCCGGATGGATTGACAGCCTTGCCTGCCTGCAAGCCTTGCTGCCAGCCTTGCTGCCAGCCTCCCTGCCAGCCTTGCTGTCTGCCTGCCTGCCAGCCTTGCTGTCTGCCTGCCTGCCAGCCTTGCTGCCACCCAGTCTGCCTGCCAGCCTGCTGCCTGCCTTCCTGCCAGCCTTGGTTCATGTCTGCCTGCCAGCCTTGCTGCCTGCCTTCCTGCCAGCCTTGGTGCCTGCCTCCCTGTCAGCCTTCCTGCCAGCCTTGGTTCCTGCCAGCCTCCCTGCCAGCCAGCAACCCCACAACCATGCGGAAGCACAGCAAGCCTCAGCCATCTGCTGCCAGCCCTTGAAAGAGGGACAGGGCTACCATCCCGCCCCCTGGCCCTCACTCTGGTTCTGCTGGGGCTTCTGCAGCACAGGCTCGGTCTTCTGGGGCTGGGGCTTCTGCTGCTTCTGCTTCTGGAGGAGCTGATGACAAGCACTCCAGCACCAGCCACCTCCACAGCACCTGGACCCTTCACCCCTGAGACTGAGCAACCAAGAGGAGTGCCAGAGACTCATTTTTGTTTTATAGCTTTTTGTTAATAAAGTCTATTTTTGATTCACACACTTGCTTCATTTCTTTTTTTTAATAAAGTCTTGCTGGAAACTTTTAGAAATGGTTTAAGCCTTTGCATGCTTGTGGGATGGGTTAAGATAGCAGTGGGATGGGTTGAGATAGCAGTGGGATGGGCAGGGATACCTTTGGGATGGGTAATAGCTGTGGGATAAATAAACCTCCAGTGCAAGCATAGTGGGACGGGATGGTCCACCCTCCAAGGTGCCACACCTATGGCCCTTTATTATCAATAATAATGTAATAATCATCCAAACATGTCAACACAAACACAACTCTTTATTAAATGCCCTGATCATTGTAGGGCCACTCAACATACATGGCACAATCTCATCAGTGTGATGAGACAGGCTAAAGGAAGCATCCATTAACCATCTACCATCCTGTCTTGCCACTCCACTGCTCCAGCTGGGGAGTTGCACCAGTGTTTCAGGAGGTTGCGCTGCTTCTTCCCTTCACGTGAGGCTCTGTTGGGGCCTTGCACATCCACAGTGTCTATCAGGTTTCGCCCTTGCCTCCATTCCCCAGGCTTCATGTCCCCATTGCCTTGCTGGAGGTCCACGAGCCTGTTCTGCAAGACTGGGTAGCGGGTGCGCATGAGATTGTGCAGGATGCAGCAAGCTTCCATGATCCTCCTCACGGTCTCTGGGCGATGCTGCATGGTGGTGAGAAGTACCTTCAACCTGTTGGCCAGGATGCCAAAGGCGTTCTCCACCACCCGCCTTGCTCTGGACAGCCTGTAGTTGAAGATCCTCTCTTCACGGGTGAGGATTCTGGAAGTGTAGGGCTTCATGAGGTAGGTTGTGAGGGAGAAGGCGTCATCCCCCACGATGAAGTAGGGCACATCTTGCGTGTCGTTGGGCAGGGGGTCTGGATCTGGGAAGCCCACCATGAGGTTGCGTTCCAGCCCACCCTTGAGGTCACTTGCGTTGTATACCTGGGCATCTGAAGATGAGCCGTTGCCTGAAGCATCGATGTACATGAACTTGTAGTCAGCATCGACCATGGCGAAGAGGATGATGCTGAAGAAGCCCTTGTAGTTGAAATAAGTGGACCCCGACTTGGCTGGAGCTTTGCAGGCCACGTGCTTGCCATCGATGGCTCCAACGGTGTGTGGGAAATTCCACCTCTGATACCACTGCTCTGCAACTTTCTTCCATCCTTCTTCAGTGGAGGGGTACTGGAGGAGCTCCTCCTTGTATTCTTCGATGATGGCCTGCACCACTTCTCTGACCACAATGCTGATGGTGTTGGGTGGCACCCTCCAGCCGTACTGCATGCTCCTGTAGGTGGTCCCTGAGGCCAGGTGGTGCAGAGTGAGTGCCACCTTGAGCCCAGGGTCCAGGCTAGGCCGGAAGTTGGTGCTCTGCTTGGTCAACCTGGGTGTCAGCCGCTGCACAACTTCGTCAAACATGGCTGGAGGCATCCTCATGAAGTTCTGGAATGCCCGAGTGTCTTCGTTCCTGAGCTCCACCATCAGCTTGTTGTACAGTCCATCCTCTGCTCTTCTGGCGAACCATCTTCGTACCCAGACGCTTCTTGGCCGCTTCTTTTTCTTCACGTAGTAGAGTTCAGAGCCTGTAGATGGCTTCGCACTGTTGCAGAAGGATGGTGGCTGCCAAAAGGACTTTGTTACGATCCACGGTGGACATGACTGGATGCTGTGGAAGAGGAAGAGGCAGATGAAGGCTGCAGAGGTCTGCAGCTGGGCTGCTGTTCTGAAAGTGAGATCCAGGTGAGTTGCTCCCCCTTTTTATAGGCAGTATAGGTGTCCCTTTGCATCCTCTAGGCATCCTCTAGGCATCCTCTAGACATCCTTAATATCCAAGATAGGTCCCCTCTGCGAACATTTTTTCCATTTTAAATGCTTTGTTTCCATGCTGCATCCGCTAGGCATCCGTTCTGCATCCGTTCTGCGTCCGTTCCGCTTCCTCCCTGCGTCCAAGCGAATGTGAGTTGCGCGGATGCGCAGCGGATGCCTAGCAGATATAGCGGATGCAGAACGGATGCATAACGGATGCCTAGCGGATGCAGAACGGATGCATTGGATACATTTTCCGCTCAAAAGTTTTGAGCAGCTCAAAACTTTCTGAGCGAATGAAATGTCAATAAATGGATGCTGGACGGATAGAGAGGAAGCAAAATGGAGGCAGTGAGTACAGAACGGATACATCGCGTTAACCAACGGATGGCAAGCTTTTTTGTCCGTTTTACATCCTCTTTGCATCCGTTGGTACAATGTGACAGGGGCTTATACCTGTGTTATTTTATAGCCAAGACAACCGCGTGGATATATCCATGATATCAGCAGATATTAAGCCCAATTCAAGAGGGATTTCAATAGTGACTTTTACATATTATCTGCCTTTTTATCAGAAATATAACAGAATTTGGGGAATATATTCAATGAATTCTCAATAATAATTTTAAAAAGATGTTCAAAAGCAGTAAAATGTATTCAACATCCCATCTCATTGAATGCCTTTTATCCTTGCAATCTTGAATACTGTTGTCTGCTTTTAATAATAAAAAGATTTTCCCAAAGCTACTAATCAGTAGCATATGTAGCATTTTAATTTTGGGATTTATTAAAGAGAGAGATACTTTTGGATTGGGGATATCACTTGATTTCTGTGAAACATGCCACAGGTCATGTTTCATACACCCCAAAGTAAGAAAAACCGTAAAAACCTGTAAAAAAAAAAGTTGGAAAACTGAAAAACAAAACAGGTAGGGTTAAGGCAAAATTTATATTACATTTAATTCAAATGTAAATGTAATTAATGTAGCATTAAATTGCATTAATCACATGTAATTAATAATTAATATGATTTCATACTTTTCCCTTCTGCCATCTCTTGGAGTATTGGCCCTGGACTCTGCAGGCAATCAAAGATTTATCTAATTCCCTCTCCCTAATTTCCAGATGTCTCAATTTAGTTCAGAAAGAAGTCAAGACTACTCAAAGTAGTAAATGCCATGCCTACTTCAGAGTTACTGGCCATATCTAGATGTTTTTAGCTCATTCTTGAGGGGTCCAGCATATTCTTCATTGCTTCCACGTCTGTTGAGTCTCTGCATATAAAGGGATGGGGAAAATGTTTTCTGATTTTTGATGGATTTTTCTGTTTAAAATATTCGAAAGAAACTTCAGAATTACTTATTTAACTATAGAATCAATATCTAGCCATGGACCATTTTAATTTAGTAAGTGATATAAACAACTCAGCGTTACTAAGGAATTTTTTAAAAATTATTTATCCTCATTATAATGGTTGAATCAAACAATTCAGCTACAGGTAGTCCTCAACTTGGCAATGTGATGACTCATTGGGTAAGTGCCATGAGACAGGTGGGGTTCTAATTACTCATCCCAGTTTCAGCCAACCTAGCAGTTCGAAAGCATGCAAATGTGAGTAAATAAACAGGTACAACTTTTGCAGGAAGATTACTTACATTCCTTGTTTTCATGCTGGTCATGATGATAGAAGTATCTGTCAGACAACACAGACTCCCTTGGTTGCAAATTAGAGATAAGTATAATCTCCTTGAGTTGGTCACTACTGAACAGGGGAAGTCTTTAGTCCTCGACATACAACCATTCATTAGTTGTCATTCCATAAGTTGTAGGAACATCTGAAAAGCTCAGGAGGATCTCCAGCGAACACAACATATGTGAATACTTCAAACCCAATACACTAAGGCAAAAGCTTAAAACCCCCAGACACAAACTGAGCAACGTGGTATATGCAGTACAATGCAGTGACCCATGTGCAGATTTCTACATTGGGGAAACAAAACAACCATTTAATAAATGCATGGCACAACATAGGAGAAAAAAATCCATCAGGATTAGATTCAGCAATCCATCTGCATTTAAAAGACAAAGGTCATTCTTCTGAAGACAGCAAAGTCCACATTTTGGACAGAGAGGACCGCTGGTTGGAAATAGGGATCAAAGAGGCCACTATGTCAAAATTGAACAATAGAGGAGGAGGAATAAACCTCCAAACGGCCTCAAAGAATCTCTGAAAGAATGCAAATGACTAACTGTTTGCAAGGAATATAAATCCTTCTTGGATTGAATATTGGAAACCCAGATTTGTGTTTTGTCTCAGAAGGCCCAAACATGAAGCCACTTCCAGTAACTGGGAAAGTTCTGGACAAATTTCCTCATGGTCAACATGGTCCTGTTTTGCTTGAAATTGGTATTCTGATTTCCCCAATTCGCTCCATACCTAGACCCAGATGGAATTTTCATAAAGCCAAATGGCAGAATTTGCCCAAAGCCTTGACAGTATCATACAATGGATCCCACCAACAAGTCTACATTACCAAAGCAAAGCAAGATGCACATATTTTTAGTTTTTAAACTTGGGTTGAGAAAAAATTTGAAGGCAGTGATGGAACAAAGTAATGCTAAAAAGCAGATCCAAGAATGGGTCAGTAAATCCATACTGAAGTTAAATACATTGAATAGGAAATTAACTGAAGATTGTGCTACCTCAAGAACATCTAGGAACTATTTTTTTAACTTCCTATCGAAATGTATTACAGGTAATCTTTGACTTACAACAGTTCATTTAGTGACCTTTTGAAGTTACAATGGCACTGAAAAGTGACATGACCATTTTCACGCTTATGACCATTGCAGCATCCCCATGTTACAAGATCTGCATTCAGCTGCATGACATATTTATGATGGTTGCAGTGTCCTGGGATTATGTGATCATCTTTTGCCACCTACTGATAAGCAAGGTCAATAGGAAAGATATTCACTTAATAACCATGTTACTAATTTAACATCTGCAGTGATATACTTAACAAATGTGGCAAAACTCACTTAACAAATTTCTCATCTAGTGGCATAGGTTCTAGGCTTTATTGTAGTTGTAAATTGAATTACGTGTACTGTTAAAATTTGATTGAATTCTTTGTGATTATTTTCATGTAATTGAAATCATCTGAATTAACAGCATGCAAAATTGTTAATTTATCCTACAGAAATTTTATTCAGTGGAAATACTTGCATGAGGAAGATAATTCTTTTATAAATAATAATAAAAAATAATAAATGATAATTCATTTTGGAAATCATACTGATTCATTCATAAATAGTTACAAAATAGTATCATTCAGTATGCAAGAGAATAGATTTCTTTATTTGAATGCTCCACTCCGGAGGTGGGATTCTACCAATTCACACTTACTCACTAGAACTGGTTGTTAACATTCTAAGCAGTTCAGAGAACCATTTGTTAGAAGAAATTACTGGCCTAATCCTGTAAGGAAGACAGGAAGGAAACATTCTGGTGTTACTTACAGAAATTGCCTCTCCATTAACTCTTATTACATTCTTGGCAGGACTAGACTTCCTGTCTCAGGAACTTCTCTGGAGTTTTTTTTTCCCCTCCTTTGCTGGTACTTTGCTTGTATGGAGTGACCATTCAAAGTTACAATGGCACTGAAAAAAGTGACTTATGATCATTTTTCACACTTACTACTGTTGCAGCATTCCCATGGTCATAAGAGGTCAGGCGAGAGATGCATGCCTCCATATGAGTGATACTGAGTTGGCCACACCCAGCCAATAACATCCCCACCAAGCCACGCTCACCACCTAAGCCACGCTCACAGAACCAGTTGTTAAACCTTTTGAATCCCACCCTGCTCCACTCCAAACCCAGCATCTGAAATCAAGAAATGAAATGCTATTACAAATTACCATGATGCTGATTAATGTTGTATTAGTTACATTGAGGTTATAATTTTATAATTAAAACACTTCTGCCACACTTCCAAAATCAGTTACTATGAACTTTTGCATCCTATATTTCTGTTTAAAACTCTTAAGTGTAACTAAAATTCATCCCATTTTGCTAACAAACAAATATATATAACTACATTCCCCACATTTCAACCTTACCAAGTAGGCTAGATAAGCTAATTCTACTTTATTGTATGACTACATTAACAATTGTTGTTCCAGATCAATTTATGCTAATAGTACAGGTCCTCAAGATATAATTTTAATGGAACCGGTAAACTAAGTTGTTCTGGTCATAAAAAGGATCAATCCCATAACCAATCTGATTTTATTATCTTTTTCATTAAGTGACTTTTATTAAGTGAACCCATTGTTCACTATAGGGCAGTTTTGCTGAGCCTCTGAGATATGGTCACATGATCACTGTGATTTGGAATTGGGACGTAAGTACTTCTGGAGAGGGCTAAGCATCTAGTTATGAATTATATCAGACTAAACTTTTTTAAACCTCAGATCAGTTCCTCAATTAAACACTTCTATATCTCCATCAGAATTATTTAATCAGAATGTATTGAATTAAGGAAACAAAGTCTACCAAGCCAGATATGTAATAGAATTTGGGAATGATCTTGGAAGAGAATGTGTGAAGGAGTGCTGACTAGGGAAAGATTAGATGCAGAGAGAGGAGCCTGTAGTTGAATTAAGATCAATTAAAGAAATGTAGAAAGGATCTATCTTAACTAATCAGATGATAAAAAGATAGCAGAAAATTTGTACTTTCAGATTTGCAAATTTCTACTTATCTAACATACAGATAGCTTTGTTTTCTATCTGGTCTACTTAGGAGGCAAATAAATCTAACAGGAAAATAATTACACTTCACAATAATTTATGTATTTTTTGCAGTACTCTATTTAAAAATGATTTTTACTTCTCCAGGATCTATTCTGCAAAATACTATGGAAGCATGGTTTTTCCTTAAATTTTATCATACAGCAAAACTGCAGTCTTTGAACAATCAGACTATACAAGTGTGATTAATATTTTATGAAATAAACAATAAATATACAAAAAATAAGAGAAATGGGAGAACAAAAATTAATAAACATTTCAGCTGGCAATCTACTGAGCAATTGAAAGCAATATTTAAGATTCAACACTAGAGTCTCTGCATATATAGTATCTCTTCCCTTCTACTTATGGATAGCCACTGGATGACCACTGGAACTCATGGCCTCTGGAACATAGTATAACACATGCCTGGAACGTAATATCAGGCAACTCCTGTAATATATTGTATTTAAAACTTGACACTTTTAAAGTATAAAATTTTGAAACTCCCTTGAACCAAAGAAAATTAAGGTGAACAAGTCTGACAATAATCATTCCACATTTCTGAAAATAAAATTTCCCAAGAGAAACTCACAAAAATATTTTTATCAATATGAGTTCATTTTAAATTTATATAAAGTTTTAAACTATTTTGTTAAAAAAATACCACCATTATAGAATGTATAAACTATTAGAATGTAGAAAATACCCACTGTTAAGCCTGGGTTCCCCAACTAGGGTTAGGTAGACAAGCTAAACAGAATGTGCAGCGTTAGTCAGATAGGCACACAGATAAATGAGTGAGCTAAGCTTGTATGTTTATTAACATACAGTAAAAATAACAGATACGCTTGTGCTATCAAGAATATATTTTATTCCAGTATAAGTTTATGTCATAGTCAAATAACAGTCCAAAATTCATTTACCATGTAGTCAGTCCATTCAGGGGTATTCATTTAGTAAAGTCCATGTAGAATATCCTATGTCAGTTCACATACAAAATCAGTCCTTTGTTGTCTCTCCCATTCGAGCAATGCAGTCTTGATTCCAAAGCAGTAATCAGGGATCATCAAAGCCAGAGAGAGAGAGCAAGCCGTAGTCTTGCTACTTTTATATTGTTTTCTTAACCACTCCTTTAATTGCTATTTCACAGTTAAAGCTGCATACACTCTAACATACACTAACTATGATTCATAGTTATTATTTCACCTAAAACAGTTAGGGTAAACAATGTTATCCCTAACATTCTCCCCTTTTAGGTTACATAATAACTATGAATCATTTACATCTTTAGAAAATATTTTTCGCAACTTTCTGTAAACTTAGTTGCTCCTTGAGCTTTTGTAAATTGGTCTGCAATGTTTTCTTCTGACATGCAGTATTCCAATTTTATTAATCCATTTTTCACTGATTCTCTTACATTCAAATATCTTAAGTCAGTATGTTTTGATCTAGTTTTTACAGCAATACTAGTAGCTAACTTTATAGCTGCTTGGTTATCCTCATATACCATAATGGAATCTTTTATAGTTATACCCATGTCCAACAACAACTGTTTGTAGAAAATCAAGTCAGTGCATAATAATGACAGACATGAAAATTCTGCTTCCATCGTGGATAAGCTAATATGCTGTTGTCTGATTGACCTCCATCCTATTAGTGTCTTACCAAATAATATAGCCATCCCAGATGTTGATTTTCAGTTGCAAAACTTGCATCTGCATAAGCACTAAGACTCAAATCACCCTTTGGTTCTATATACAATGCATGGTTTATTGTTCCCTTAAGATATCTCAATATTCTTTTTAAGGATTTCCAATGACATTCTTTTGGATCTGAATTAAAACGTGCCAGCTGATTTACACTATAAGCTA
>BLBF01000044.1:14155604-14249578 GCA_015471245.1 Laticauda colubrina | reverse complement strand
TAGTAGCACGGAAATAGAAAGGATGAGCAGTGAACGGTTGGCATCCTATATACATCCTCTCGGCTTCCTATGAACATCCCTTTAAAAGGCCTGTCACATAGGCTGACGGATGCAAAACGTATGTAAAAAGGACACAGCAGATGAAAAAATGTTCCATCCGTTGTGATCCGCTCTCAAAAGTGCCCCGAATTTGCATAAGCAGAGCGGACAACAACGGAAAGGAACGGACGGGGGGAGGATGTAGCCAGGATGTTAAGCGCATGCTCCATGGAAGCCTAGCGGATAGAAGCGGATGGAAGCGGATGGCACATCCGCGGGGCTTTCAGGGGAGCATAGCGAAGCAGACGCGCAACGGAAGGAATGGATGCAGAGCAGATGCCTAGCGGATGACGCGGATGCATCACGGACGCCTAGCGGATGCCTAGTGGATGCATAGCATTCACTGTGCATGCGGGGAGGATGCATTGCGTCAGCCCCGCGGATATAAAGGAAAGCAGCTTGCAAGCAGGTCACCATTCAGAGGAAAGACCTGCTGCCAGACACAGCTCCAGCCAGCCAACAACCATGGGGAAGAAGAGGAAGCCTGTGCCATCTGCTGCCGGCCCTGGCAAGAAGGACAGGGCCACCATCCCACCCCCTGGCCCTGACTCTGCTTCCGCTGGGGCTTCTGCTGCTCGGGCTGACTCTTCTGGTGCTGGGGCTTCTGCTGGTGCTGCTCCTGGTGCTGGGGCTTTTGCTGGTGCTTACTCTGCTGGCGCTGCTCCTGGTGCTGGGGCTTCTGCTGGGGCTTACTCTGCTGACACTGATCCTGGTGCTGCTGCTTCGGCTGGTGCTTACTCTGCTGCTGCTGATCCTGGTCCTGCTGGTCCTGTTGGTCCTGCTGGTGCTCCTGGTCCTGGCTGTCCTCCTGGTGCTTACTCTGCTGCTGCTGATCCTGGTGCTGCTGGTCCTGCTGGTGCTGCTGGTCCTGCTTTTGCTGCTCCTGTTGTTGTTGTTGCTGCTGCTGCTGGTGGTGGTGTGGTGGAGCAGCCCCTAGAACCTCGGAGCCCCTCTAATGAGGGGCCAGATGGCCCTGCCAGAGGGAGGAAGAGGCATACGCGTGAACGGGAGAGGAAGCAATACTCCATCGAAGAGGAACATGAGGATGAGGTGCTGGAATGGCTGAGGGAGAACGAGTATCTATGGCGGAAGGGACACAGGCTCTATCGTTAGGAAGCACGCTGCTTGGAGGGAGAAGGCGGAGAACCTGGACTACACTTCGGAGGTCCTCCTCGGCTGGTGGAAGCACATGCACACCTGGTACGGGAAGCTGCACCTCAAGAAATCTGGCCAGGCCAGGGTCAAGCTGACGGACCGGGAGACCTACGTGATGGCCAATTGCAGCTTCTTGGAGGGTGAGATCTGCCACCGAGGAGCAGCCCCTCTGACAACCCTCTCTCTCAGGCAGCCCACAGAGAGCCAGTCCTCTTCTGGCCAAGAGTCAGCTCCTGTGTCCAGGCAGATATCTGTGGAGCGTCCCACGATGGAGACCCCCCTGACAGCTGTACTACCCGTGGTGGAGCGCGTGGAGGACCCCCTGATGCAGTGGGAGCAAGGAGAGGGCACTTCCACCAGAGATCAACCCATATCCACCCCCAGCTCCACCTCCACAGAAAGCAGGCAGAGAGCCAGACCGGAGGGACAGAGACACACTATCCTGCTGGAGATCAGGGACACCATCAAAAGCAGCGTAGATCTCCTCACTCAGTGGTACACACCGACATACCATCCTCCAACCGCAAGCCCTTCCTCACCTACGTCAACCAGACCCTCTTGGACATGTCCGAATCACAGTACCAGGTGATCAAGGACAGGATCACCAGTCTTCTTCACAACCCTCCAGGCCCAGCTGAACCTGCTCCGACCCAGTCCAGGTCTGCTCCTCCACCTCAGGTGATGTCACAGCCTTTCCAAGGCTTTCCACAGGCCCTCACCTACCAAGGCTATGGCTACCAGGAGTTCCAGCAGCACAGGCAGCCCTTCCCAGTCCAGGCACAGGTTCATCATATGCCACCGGTGCCACCGATGCCACCCACACCACAGATGCCACCCACGCCACAGATGCCACTGATGCCAGATGCCACCCACGCCTCACCTCGCTCACCTGCAGACCAGACATCTCCACTACACTCCTCCTTCCTCCACCCCACAGCCAAGCCCGGCCTCAGAACATCTGTCATCGGTCTTGGGACTGACACCCCATGTCCTGGAGGAAGGGGCTCTCAACCTCACGGGACCGAGTCAGCTCTCTGAGAGTTCCCTAAACACACCATCCCCCGTTGTCCTCTCGGGGCCAGGTACCCCAATGGTGCCTCAGACCAGCACTCCAGTAGCAGCCACCTCCACAGCACCGGGACCCTTCACCCCTGAGACTATGGGCACGCCTCAGAGTGACTGAGAAGAGACTGGGTTGGTACATGTTGACTTTATCTTTGCTTGGGACACTTTACCTGGGTCATTTTCTTTTACAGTTTGTTATTAATAAAGATTATCTTTGCTTCACACACTTGTTTCATTTATTTTAGGAAATAAAGTCTTAGTGGAAACTTTTAGAAATGGTTTAAGCCTTTGTATGCTTGTGGGATGGGTAAGGATAGCAGTGGGATGGGCATGGATATCTGTGGGATGGGTAAGAGCTGTGGGATGGGCAGGGATACCTGTGGGATGGGGAGGGATACCTCTTGGATGGGTAATAGCTGTGGGATGGGTTAAAATAGCAGTGGGATGGGCAGCGATACCTGTGGAATGGGTAATAGCTGTGGGACAGATAAACCTCCAATGCAAGCATCGTGGGACTCTATGGTCCACTATCCCAGCTGCCACACATATGGACCTTTATTATCAATAACAATGTAATCATTCATCAACACATTTCAACATAAACACAACTCTTTATTAAATGCCCTGTTTATTGCAGGACCACTCAACATACATGGCACAATCTCATCAGTGTGATGAGACAGGCTGAAGGAAGCATCCATTAACCATCTACCATCCTGTCTTGCCACTCCACTGCTCCAGCTGGGGAGTTGCACCAGTGTTTCAGGAGGTTGCGCTGCTTCTTCCCTTCACGTGAAGCTCTGTTGGGGCCTTGCACATCCACAGTGTCTATCAGGTTTCACCCTTGCCTCCATTCACCAGGCTCCATGTCCCCATTGCCTTGTTGGAGGTCCACAAGCCTGTTCTGCAACACTGGGGAGCGGGTGCGTATGAGATTGTGCAGAATGCAGCAAGCTTCCACGATGTTCCTCACGGTCTGTGGGCGATGCTGCATGGTGGTGAGAAGTACCTGGAACCGGTTGGCCAGGATGCCAAAAGTGTTCTCCACTACCCGCCTTGCCCTGGACAGCCTGTAGTTGAAGATCCTCTCTTCACGGGTGAGGCATCTGGAAGTGTAGGGCTTCATGAGGTAGGTTCTGAGGGAGAAGGCGTCATCCCCCACGATGAAGTAGGGCACATCTTGTGTGACATTGGGCAGGGGCTCTGGATCATGGGAAGCCCATGATGAGGTTGCGTTCCAGCCCCTCCAGCTTTGTAGGCCACGTGCTTGTCATCTATGGCTCCAACGGTGTGGGAGAAGTTCCACTTCTGATGCCACTGCTCTGCAACTTTCTTCCATCCTTCTTCAGTGGAGGGGCACTGGAGGAGCTCCTCCAGGTATTCTTCGGTTATGGCCTGCACCACTTCTCTGACCACAATGCTGGTGATGTTATGTGGCACCCTCCAGCTGTACTGCATACTCCTGTACGTGGTCCCGGAGGCCAGGTGGCACAAAGTCAGTGCCACCTTGAGTCCAGGGTGCAGGCTGGGATGGAAGTTGGTGCTCTGCTTGATCAACCTGGGTCTCAGCCGCTCCACAACTTCGTCAAACATGGCTGGCGGCATCCTCATGAAGTTCTGGAGTGCACGAGGGTCTTCGTTCCTCAGCTCCACCATCAGCTTGTTATACAGTCCATACTCTGCTCTTCTCATGATCCATCTTTGGACCCAGACAATTCTTGCACGCCTCCTTTTCTTTCCGTAGAACAGGTGAAAGAGCCTGTAGAGGGCTTCGCACTGTTGTAGAATGATGGTGGCTACCAAAAGGAGTGTGTGATGATCCATGGTGGAGATGACTGGATGCTGTGGAAGAGCAAGAGCCAGATGAAGGCTGAAGAGGTCTGCACTGCAGGGCTGCTGGACTGAAAGTGAGATCCAGGTGATTTCTCCCCCTTTTTATAGGAAATGTCATTTTTCCGCTAGGTGTCCTTTTGCATCCTCTAGACATCCTGCAGACATCCTAAATATCCGAGATACGTCCCCTATATGAACGTTTTTTCCGTTTTAATGCTTTGTATGCGAGCTGCATCCGCTTTCATCCTTTCTATGTCCGTGCTACTAACGCTGCGTGTCCATTCCGCATCCGTTTCGCTTCCTCCCTGTGTCTGTTTTCTGCTGGAGCGGATGCAAGTTGCGCGGATGCGCAGTGGATGCCTAGCAGATATAGCGGACGCATAACGGATGACAACGGACGTCTAACGGATGTTCCCCGTTTGCGTAGCGGATGTCTAATGGATGCATTGGATACATCTTCCGCTCAAAAAGTTTTGTGCAGCTCAAAACTTTTTGAGCGGATGAAATGTCAGTAGACGGATGCTGGACGGATAGAGAGTATGAAAAACGGACGCAATGAGTACAGAACGGATGCATCGCGTTAACCAACGGATGGCAAGTGTTTCTCTCTGTTTACATCCTCTTTCCATCTGTTGGTGCTGTGTGACAGGGGCTTAACATCCCTGCTACATACTTCCCACGTTCGTTTTTTTTCCTTTCTTTTCCGTTCTGTTTATGCAAATTTCTGCCACTTTTGGGAGCGGATGACAAGGGATGGAGCTACCCCCGAAAATTTGCTCGTCCGCTGTGTCCTTTTTGCATACGTTTTGCATCCGTCGGCCAGTGTGACCTAGCCTTAAGTTTTATAACTTGTGTTAGCATTGCACATAAAAACCCCTTCTTTTGTTATTTTAAGCTTGTGATTAAAGTAGTTTTCAGTTATGTGACCTGATATGGTAAATCTTTGAAATATTTCTAGCAATATACAAACTAAATATGCTTAACTTTACTCTAAAGCTGCTGATTCACCCTTATTGTCCTTTTTTTTTGTTATCCTCGCAACATTTCACATAATAAATATTTCTGATAATCTGAAGACTTTTTATGTCTCATAAGTTAAAACAGAATATTAAAACTGCTCAGAAAACCTGCTGCTCAAAGACAAAACTATAGGGGGTTGAAATAAGCATGTAGTCTATTTTATAAATATTATATTACAGACTGTGATTTAAAAGACTGAAAATCAAAAATTCATGGACAATTTTGTATTACAATCTTTTTAAACCATTGTCTTAAATTCAGGTACAGAGGTTTTTTTTTAACTGTACACAAGTAAGGGAAACAAAAATATTGAGAATCCAGTTTTTGTGCAAGAAATTTAAACTACAATGGGGGGGGGGGGGTTGAGGAAATTTAAGATGTTAAGATGGCTGTGGAGTTATGATCTTAAATTGTTAAGAATTTTAGGGGAAACTACTAAATAATATCAAAGGAAACAGATAGGAGGGAGATAATTAAGATTAGTAATAATTCTCACATTGCAAGTTTGAAATAAAAGAGTTATGTAGCTGAAAAGATGGCAATTTACACTATCAGTATTCAGACTTCTCACAAAAAGCCTCAATGGGACTTAAACTAGTCATGAATTTACATCTCTTGATTTGGTTGGAAGAAATATCCATCTGGTTCAATTCCAAACTGGGAGAAAAGATACTGGAAACATGGAGGCTGGTTGGAAAGATGGTTTCATGATGAAGCAGAACCATCAAGTACATGGTTCTGGTTTTGCTTTATCATCAAACCATCTTTTCAATCAGCCTCCATGTTTCCAGTGTCTTTCTCTCGGCTTGGAACTGAATCAGATGGCTATTTCTTCCAACAATTTGACACCCCAGGATGGGACTCCAGGCTAGCTTGACCAACGGATCTGGCCCAGGTAAGCCTCCCTTGCTGACATAGGCCCATCGAGTCTGTGTGTGGATTTCTGTAGGTTGTCTGAGAAGTTTGGTTGAATTTCTGAGGGAGATGCAATGTTCTTAGGAGATTGTGCAATGTAATGAGCTCTGCTGCTAGTGGGTTAATCCTATTATATCCTGGACGGTCATGTCTTAATCCCATCATCCTAGAGCTAAAGGTCTTTTGTTTTGTAGAAAATTTCAATAAATTTACTTCAACTAAAACTAAATCTAAGAAAACATTTTTTCATACCTTTTCCTTTCAACTGTGTGAAGAGGAGAACACATTCTTTATTCAAGAGATTACGTATATTGTATACATTCCCTACAATGAAAGTTTCCATTATAGAATGAATAATTCAACTGTTTTAAATAAGATGCATCATTACTTAGTCAAAACACATTTAGACAATCCCCTTAAGCATTTCAATATTAAATAACAAATCCCTTGTAAATTTAATTTACCAGAATAATCTGGTTTTTTTTTTTTTCATGAACTAGCTATGAAGTATTCATACATATGTCTCCTGGGGTTCTTGCTGTTTGATTTGGCATTTTTAACAACTAATGGAGTAATGAACTAGAAATTCCTATTTTGCTTACTTAGATTATGGGGAAGAGGGGTTAACATCAATATTCAGATTCTTTGATAGATCTTGGATTACAATTTTATCTGGCCTCATTCTACATTGTTTGTATAAAAAGATCTTGAGTAAGAATTAATGTTAATATTCTCATTTCATATCCTTTTGAATTATATTCCTGTCCCTATTTTATTAAGCCTTCCTTGACTAGGCTGTAAAAAAGAAAGGATGGAAGGAAAACTCACATTGACAACTGAACCTATAGACTAAGAGTGGATTAGACCCCTTTCAGATGGCTGAAATACTTAAATAAAAGGTTAAGAAGTATAAAATATTTTTGGAAAAAAAATTATGTTCGTGAACTCAGTCTTTTGTCAGACTGTAAAACTTTAAGGTAGTAGGAATTCAGATTAGCATTCTTTTTAAAAAAATGTTCATGTTAATTTCTTCTCATATTTCTTTCAATTATATGTCCCTAGAACAAAAGAATAAAACAATTACTTTCATACTTCTATAATGGATATTTATAAAAGCTTTTAAAAATTAATATGGCTGTGCAATGGTTTGGATTTGGCTCCAATATACTTCCAAGGAAAGCTTTGAGTGTACAGATAACATCGCTCTTCTTAATATTTCTCACAGGTGCAGAGTCTAATTTCTGTATTGACAAATACCATTCCACATGATCAAATGCAGTAACTGGCTGGTTCAACAGGATGCTTTTCATTCCCATGTTGTGTACTACCATCTTTGTTCTTCTGTACTGGCATTTGTCATGTATGTTAAAGGGGTAGTCAGTGCAGGCAACAGTGTAGTGTACCGCTGGTGAATACAGTGTGGCGATACCACTATGGACATTTTTCCCATTTTCTTCAATTGGTTGAATCTCCATCTGCTACCAAACTGTCTCGTTGCTGACATGGTCAAGAAAGAAAATACCTAAGGGCCAATGAGCATGCACATCCCATGGGATGTAAAAGGTGCTTAGCATTTGGGGGGATTAGTCACCACTCAGCAGCATATAGATCTATTAAACAGAATATTTTATACTTTTGGTGAATTGGCATATACCTATTGCAGAGCAATCCAATGATTTCTACAAACTATTATGCTGCATTCACCCTTGTGCTCATTGCTTCATTAGTGCCACTATATTTTGCTTGTTTGTTTTCATCACTGCTGACTTGAATGGTGGCGGTGTTCAGAGTAGTTTCTGGACACTCAGTCTTGAGTTGCAAACCCAGTTGACTAAGAAAATCATTCCATATCAAGACATAGCACTACAGGTCTTCCCTAGAGCTTCCCTAAAGCCAGTTTTGAGAGGACATTGTCATATAGAGCAGAGGTGTCAAACTCGATTTCACTGAGGGCTGCATCAGGATTGTGTTTCACCTGGGGGGGGGCATGGCCAGGGGGTGTAGGCATGGCCAGCATGATGTTATTTGTGTTGGGGGATGCCTGTGGTGGCCCGAGCACTCTGCCAGCAAAAATGGGCTCCCAAGCTCCATTTTCAGCTGCAACAGCCTCCTGCAACCCTCTGTCAGTGAAAACGGAGCTCGGAAGGGCTGCGCATGGTCCTCCCAAGCTCCATTTTCACTTGCAGAGGCATTGTGGTCCAGTCCTTCACCATTTCAAGAGTGGCTATGTGGGCCAGATCTAAGAACTCCAGACCTTGAATTTTACACTCCTGGTATAGAGCAAAACCCAGAGAGTACTGTGATACAAATTTTGTGTAATGGCATCCATCACAAGAATAAACAGCAATTCTCATTCACTTTTTGCAACTCTTTAAAACAGTTGTGTCCTTTCTCAACTACAAACTATATATAAAAACCCTGCTCCATCCTAAATTGTTAGTGAAATTGGTCTTGAAGTACAATCAGATTATAATCTTGCGCAAATTTGTTTTGAGTTTGGAACAAATTAATCTGAATTGTAATGTTTTGAGGTTGGTTAGGTTCTAATAGAACAATACTCTAAGCAACTTATATTATCTGTTACCTGAAGAACTCATGATGAAAAGCAACTGATGCATTATCTTGCAAAATATTTACTGAGTTAAAGAGATGCAAATATGGATTGTTTACCTCCCATGTGAATCCAAAACATAGACTTTTAAAAATATTTTTGTTAATTTCTTATAAACAGATATACAGCAGATGAAATGAACTACTTCAATATCTACTCTAATGTTCTAAGGGTCAAACATAAGAGGGAACAGACGGACAATCAAACAGCTTTGTTTTTAATTCCCATTGCTTTCTGTGACTGGCACACTCAAAACTTTTCCAAAGAACATCTAAACTTTCTAAAGAACAACTTTCAAGATTTTTTTTCTGGTAAAAAATTTTCTAGTAAAAAACAGTCAATTCAAAACATTCCGGATGAGATTCCTTATACATTTTCCAGAAATGATATGGCACCACATCTAATTCTAATCAGTACCTGTTCCCATGCCTTGTATGAAAGACAGAAAATGTATACAGTACATACCTACAAGGAAGACAGCATTCATCTTTCTTATGAATAAAAGCCATGATTCTTGATCACACAAATATGCATAACACAAGTAATACAGGTAATCTTTGACTTATAACATTCAACTCCAAAATTTCTAATGCCAAGCAAGATAGTTTTAAGTAAATTTTGCTTCACTTAATTTTGCTTTAAGTGGATTTTTTTGTCACAGCTACTAATGAATCAATGTGATTGTTAAATTAGTAACTTAATTAAATAAATCTGGCTTAAGTAAATCTGCAGAAAAAACAATTACTACCCACCTGACTTCAATCAAGGACCTGTATATTGCACGAGTCAAAAAGAGGGCTGTGAAAATATTTACAGATCCCTCACATCCTGGATATAAACTGTTTCAACTCCTTCCCTCAAAATGATGCTATAGAGCACCGCACACCAGAACAACTAGACAAAAGAACAGTTTTTCCCTGAAAGCCATCACTCTGCTAAACAAATAATTCCCTCAACACTGTTCCACTATTTACAAAGTGTGCACTACTATTACTGTTAATCTTCTCATCACTCCTTATCACCCATCCCCTCCCACTTGTGATTGTAGGACTGTAACTTTGTTGCTTGTATCCTTACGATTTATATTGATTCTTAGTATGATTTGATTGTTGATTGTACCTTATGAGTGTTGTACGTTATGGTTCTTGATTCTTAACGAATGTATCTTTTCTTTATGTATACTGAGAGTATTTACACCAAGACTTGTGTATCCAATCACATTTGGCCAATAAAGTATTCTATCTATCTATCTATCTATCTATCTATCTATCTATCTATCTATCTACCTACCTACCTACCTACCTACCTACCTATCTATCTATCTATCTATCTTCCCCATTGGTTTTGATCATCAGAAGGACATAAAAGATGGTTACATGACCTCAAGACACTGCAAACATAATACATGCCAGTTGCCATATGTCAGAATTTTGATCATGTGGCCATGAGGATTCTGCAATAGTTGTGTGAAAAATAGTCATAAGTCATGTTTTTCAGTGCTATAACAATTCCAAATGGTCACTAAATGAATGATCGTAAGTCAAGGACTACCTGTATGATCCTGCTACTAAAAAATAAAAGTATTTTCTTTATTAAATGTTTGCATTTTTTTTACTTTCATCTCTTATTCCACTTACCTGGTGGAATAAAAAAATAGTTTCCATCAGTCAAATAATAGCTTTGATCACACAGCATTAGAAGAAGTTTACCATAATCAACGTGAAAGATCTTGAAAAATAAAAGTCATAGGCATAATTTTAATTGATGTTTTTGAAACATGATAGCATATAATTTAACATGATAGCATATATCTATTAATTGATGTAATTGAAACATGATAGCATATTATTTTCTTTAATCTTAAAATTAACCAGAATCTTGAATCTTAAGTCTGTCTACATAAAAATAAGACCTACAACACTAGCTGCATTTTGGTTGTACTCCAAAACCCAAGTTCTATCGTCAGTTGCAGAAATAGGCTCACAGAATCCTATACTTAATAATTTTAAAAGCAGTAATGAATATCTGCTCTGGTGATTCACATCAGGTGTTTTGCATTTCACTCCAGATATCTTGGAAACTAAGACTGCTAAACTCTACGTCATTGCATCACAGTCCTAAAATTTTCCTTCATTTGTAGGAAGAATCAAAAAACTATTCCTTAAAAAATAAGAACAGCCTATCACCAGAGTATGAAAGATATCAGAACAGATATATTTAGAAAGAAAATGCAGAAATCAGACTCTTATTTCCTTTCTGAATCATCTATTAATAGAGAATGAAGATGTTTTCTTCCCATGAAGCCTATTTTGTAAGAAACAAATAACCTAATGGCCTTCTTCTCTTCCACTGTTGAGGAAAGTTCTTAAGGTTCTTTACACAAATGTAATCCCTAGAATAGTTGGGATTTGAACAGAAATCTTTACTCATCTATGAAGCTTAAGAGTTCATTTTTGACATCCTCTTCTCTTGGAAGCAGAACTATGATTAATGAAGGAGATGTTCCTTCCATTATGCCCAGACCTAAGCCCTGTTTCTAATTCAAAGTGGAATTAAGAGATCTGATGGAACAGTGGTTAGAATGCAGTACTGCAGACTAATTTTTCCCACTGCCCATTCCAACAGCTCAAGATTGACTCAGCTTTCTATTCTTTAGAGGTCAGTAGAATGAAAACCAAGGGGGGAAGGAAAGGAAAGCCCTGTCGGCTGGGAGGGTTGCTGCACATGGACTGAAATGCACATAATGGGAAGCAGAGGTGGTATTCAGCAGGTTCTGATCAGTTCTGGAGAACTGGTAGCAGAAATTTTGAATAGTTTGGAAAACCGGCAAATAGCTCTGACTGGCCCACTCCCATCTATTCTCTGCCTCCCAAATCCCAGCTGATCGGCTGGGTCTTCTTTTGTTGCCCTGCACAGGGGAACGGAGCTGGAAAGTAGGTTAGTGGGGTGGAATGAAATTTTGCAGTTACCTTCTCCTGGAGTGGGGAGGGAATGGAGATTTTACAGTATCCTTCCCCTACCACACCCACCAAGCCATACCCACAGAACCAGTAGTAAAAAAAAATTGAATCCCACCACTGCACTGGGAAGTGCAGAAGCTGGCTGATGGTGGCAGAGGAATGCGCCAATTAGCTGGAGAGCTGGCTCACAACAATCAGTTGGAGAGAAAGTGCAGATCAGCTGGAGATCCAGAGCTCTTTTCAATAAGCTAGATGGGTAGCAGGCATGCTGACAGGAAGACAGAACATCCGCAGCCGAAGCTTCTCAGCCCTTCTTGGTGTCCAGAAGCTGCTGGTGAGGCATGGGCCAGGCAGGGGCTCCAAAACCAGTTCTGAAGCAGCAGCAAGTAGAGCTGACTTTGATTGTGGGTCACTTTTGTGTAGAGCTTGCAAGAGCCTGTATTAAACATGCATCATGCCAAGAACTGTGTTGCTTGTTTTCTGATTCTGGAAGCTTGGAACATGACAATGGGATGGCACTGCATAGCATAACACAGAACAGAACAGAATCAACAGAGTTGGAAGGGACTTTGGATATCTTCTAGTCCAACCCCTCAAGCAGAAGATCAATACCCTTCCAGATAAGCGGTTGTACAATTTCTTCTTTAAAATCTCCAGCAATGAAGCATCCATAACTACTGACATTAATTCATTCCACTGATTGGTTGTTCTGTCAGGAAACTTCTCCTTAGTTATAGGTTGGATCTTTCCTGGATTAGTTTCCATCCATTGTTTTTTGTCCTACTTTTAGGTGCTTTAGAGAATAGGCTGAACACTCTTCTTTGTGGCAGCCCTTTTTAGATGTTGGAAGACTATTATCATGTCACCCTAATCCTTTTTTCATTAGATATACCACTTCTGCAAATGTTGATGTTTTAGCCTCCAATCCTCTAATCATCTTTGTTGCTCTTTCTCTGCACATCTCAACATTTTTTAAATTTATTTGTAACTTGCCTTTATTATTTTTACAAATAATTACAGGTGGTGAACATATCCAACACACATTCCTCCTCCTATTTTTCCCACAACAACAAACCTGTGAGATTAGTTTACTTGTGATATATTACCTTTCATATGTTACAATTTACATTACATGCTGCTAAATGTAAAAATTACATTTATTTCAAAACATTTTAATTTTCAACTGTTAATATCAACAGGAAAAATTTACAATGTTGACTATTATTTGTTAAAATGTTTGCATATCTGTTTTTATTTATAATCTCATAGTCTGAGAATATTTTATAAATGAATAACATTTAAAAGTAAGCTAAAATAATAGCTGAAGTCCAGGAGTCTATATCACAAAATGTATTTTCATCCCAAACTGAGCATTTTATCAATACACCATAAACACACCTATTTTTTCCCCTGAGATTAACTGTTTAGAGCAGTGGTAGTCAACCTGGTCCCTACTGCCCACTAGTGGGCGTTCTAGCTTTCATGGTGGGTGGTAGGGTTTTGTCCCATACTTTATAAATCACCATTACTGTGGAACCAGTGGGCGGTTAGAGAAAATTTTACTACTAACAGAGATACAAAAGTAGGCGGTAAGTATAAAAAGGTTGACTACCCCTGGTTTAGAGTATTACTCCTGAATGGAAGAAAAAAAACATATTAATGAAAAAAGACATCAGACAAACTAAGAATATATAATTCTGCTTTGTTTACATAAAGAATTAAAATTATTAACCCACAGTAGTAGGAAGAAACAGGTGTTGTTAATATAAGATTTGAAGAAAAATAGTTAATCCCTACTCTGTGAGGAAGAATGATAATCAACTAAAATGCAATGTATTATTAAGTATTAACCTTGCAAATACAAATTAGAAATAAAAGAAATAAAATACTCACCAAAGTGTCTGTGTGGGAATACTGATATCCTTTTTCTTTTAATGGATTTAGTATTATTCTTCCAGCAGCAAAGGAAGGTGTATTCAAGTATTTATAAATGGACCATATTTCATTACTAATGCAAAACACAGGTGATCTATCATTATGCACGCATTCTGTTATGAAATCAGAAAAAATAATATTCACAGAAGGAAATATTAGATAATACATATTGCATGATTGCATATTCATTCATAGGCAAAAATCTATTTACATTTTCATAAAATAATGACAAAGAAGCCATTAACACATTCTATGCCTAGGCAATATCAAAACTATGGAGTATATACTCTATTCAAGGTTCAGAATATTTTATATATAAAAATGGGTTAAGATTCTGCTTTGGTCCGCTGTGTGATAAATTACACTCTGTAGAATTTGTACAATTTTTGAATGTTGTGCAATAATAACTGCACAAAATTTTGCAATGCTTATCGAAGTTTTGGTTGTTGACTTATCTCCTGAGGTACAGAATATTATTTAAGTTGACAGTAGATTAGCATAAGAAAGAAGAGTAGAACTTTGTGCCAAAGTGAGTAAGGAGGCAATACAAGAGGATACATATATACCGTGTTTTCCTGAAAAGGAGGCCCAGTCTTATTTTCTTTTGACCTCTGAAATAAGCACCAGGGCTTATTTGGTTTTTTCTTTTCTTTTTTTCTTTTTGGCCTTCAGGGCAACTCAGTGTCCCAGTGTCCCCAGACTTGACATTTGAATTTTGATATAAGATGACTTATTCTCTACTATTGTAATGCTATCAATTTTGCAAGATGATAGCATGAAACTGAATTTTAGAGAACACAATTCATTTTATTTAGCATAGTTGATGTGAAGACCGTTATCTCTGCTACAATGATCCAACTTTTCTCACACATATTATAATAATATAAAAAGAATAGGCCAAATCTTCTCTCAGGTGTAATAATGATATAAAAAGAATGGCACATCACCTGCACAGAGGATCAAGATAGCTCTATTGGTTATTGAAGTAAACTATCATTCAGAACTTAAAGGCCCAGTCCCACTGGCCGATGGACACAAAACGCATGCATAAAGGACACAGCGTACGAGCAAAATTTCGGGGGTGGCTCCATCCGTTTTCATTCGCTCCAAAAATTGGCGAAAATTTGCATAAACAGAACGGAAAAGAACGGATGTGGGTAGTATGTAGCGGGGATGTTAAATGGATGTTCATCGGAAGCCTAGCAGATGAAAGCAGATGACACCCCCGAAGGGATTCCGGGGGAGAATTTCGAAGCGGATGCATAGCGGAAGGGGTGGATGCATAGTGGATGAAGTGGATGCATCACGTACGTCTATAGGAAACAAAGGGGATGCCGCATGGATGTATATTGGATGCAAAGCATTCACTGCGCATGTGGGGGGTATGAATTGCGCCCGCTTCGCGGATATAAAAGGATGCAGTACGCACGCAGTCAGCATACAGGGGAAAGACGTGCTGCCAGATACATCTTGCAGAAACACCATGGTTCATCTGTCAGGCAATAAAGTTTAATAAAGTTTATCTTTGCTGAAGACACTTAATAAAGTTTACTTGGTTCATTTTGTTTACTTAATAAAGTGTTGGTAAAAACTCTGAAAAAATGGTTAAGCCTTTGCATGCTTGTGGGATAGATAAGGATAGTTGTGGGATAGATAAACCTCCAGTGCAACCATAATGGGACTGTATGGTCCACCATCCCAGCTGCCACACATATGGACCTTTCTTATCAATAACAATTTATTCATTGATCAACACATTTAAAATAAGCAAAGCTCTTTATTAATGCCCTATTCATTGTAGGACCACTCAACATACATGGCACAATCAGTGTTATGCAACAGTCTCAAGGAAGCATCCATTAATCATCTATCAACCTGTCTTGCCACTCCAATGCTCCACTGGGAGTTGCACCAGTGTCTCAGGAGGCTGCGCTGCTTCTTCCCTTCACGTGAAGCTCTGTTGGGGCCTTGTACATCCACAGTGTCTATCAGGTTACGTCCTTGCCTCCGTTCACCAGGCTCCATGTCCCCATTCCCTTGTTGACGGTCCACAAGTCAGTTCTGCAACAGAGGGTAACGGGTGCGCATGAGATTGTGCAGGATGCAGCAAGCTTCCATGATGCTCCTCACAGTCTCTGGGTCATGCTGCATGGTGGTGAGAAGTATCTGGAAACTGTTGGCCAGGATGCCAAAGGCGTTCTCCACCACCCGTCTTGCCCTGGACAGCCTGTACTTGAAGATCCTCTCTTCATGGGTGAGTAGTCTGGAAGTGTAGGGCTTCATGAGGTAGGTTCTGAGGGAGAACGCATCATCACCAACGATGAAGTAGGGCACGTCTTGTGTGTCATTGGGTAGGGGGTCTGGATCTGGAAAACCCATGATGAGGTTGCATTCCAGCCCATCCTTGAGGTCACTGGCATTGTATACCTGGCCATCTAAAGCTGACCCGTTGCCTGAAGCATCGATGAAGATGAACTTGTAGTCAGCATCAACCATGGCAAAGAGGATGATACTGAAGAAGCCCTTGTAGTTGTAATAAGTGGACCCTGAGTTGAGTGGAGCTTTGCAGGCCACGTGCTTCCCATCTATGGCTCCAACGGTGTGGGGAAAGTTCCACCTCTGATACCATTCTTCTGCAAGTTTTCTCCAGCCTTGTTCAGTGGTGGGGCACTGGAGGAGCTCCTCCACGTATTCTTCAATGATGGCCTGTACCACTTCTCTGACCACTTTGCTGATGCTGTTGTGTGGCACCCTCCATGCATACTGCATGTTTCTGTATGTGGTCCCAGAGGCCAGGTGGCGCAGAGTCAGTGCCACCTTCAGTCCAGGGTCCAGGTTTGGACGGAAGTTGGTGCTAGGCTTGGTCAACCTGGGTCTCAGATGCTGTACAAGTTCATCAAACATGGCTGGTGGCATCCTCATGAAGTGATGGAATGCAAGAGGGTCTTAATTCCTCAGCTCCACCATCAACTGGTCATACAGTCCAAACTCCATTCTTCTCATGATCCATCCTCGGACCCACACAGCTCTTGAACATCTCCTTCCTCTCCTTCTGTGTAAAACTTGATACAGTCTGAACAGGTTTTGGTTCTGGTGATGAATGAGCACAGCTATCATATGGACTGTTTCATCATCCATGGTGGAGAACAATTGATGATGTTGAAGACCAAGACCAAGGGTGATGAGGTCTGTACACCACGGCTGCTGGACTCATACTGAGATCCAGACGATTTTCTCCCCGTTTTTATAGAAAATATTGGTTGTCAGCTAGGTGTCCTTCTACATACTCTAGATATACCCCAGACATCCTAAATATACGAGATACATCCCAGATATAAACGTTTTGTCCGTTTTTAATACTTTATATACGAGATGCATACGCTTACATCCTTTCTATTTCCGTGCTACTAACGCTGTGTAGACATTCCGTGTACCTTTTGTTTCCTCCCTCTTTCTGTTTTCAGCTGCAGCGGATGTGAGTTGAGGGGATGGCCAGAAGATGCAGAGAGGATACAGTGGACATTTAACAGATGATAACGGACATAGAATGTTTGTTGCCCGTATATGTCGTGGATGTACATCGTACGCGGCGGAAAGTTCATCCATTCAAAACGTTTTGTGCAGCTCAAAACTTTTAGCGCGGATGAAATCGCAGTGGACGGATGCTCGACGCATAGAGCGTATGAAACACATATACAGTGAGTACACAATGGATGCATAGCGTTTTCCAATGGATGGCAAGCTTTTTTTAACGTTTTACATACTCTTTGCATCCCTAAGTGCAGTGGGACTGGATCTTAACAGCCTTTTAAACAGGGATGTTAGTATACAACTCAGTTTTAGCCCTCGCTGAATGGGAATAGAGCAGTAAGAACAGGGTGGGAATCAAATTTCATGGAACTATTTTCACAGAATATGAAGATTACAGAATGACATCGGTCATTTGCTGTGATCATACCCAATACACTTTTCTCCTATTTTCTCCACAATAACTCTGAGGTAAGCTGAGCTGAGTGAGTGACTGGCCCAAGGTCACCGAGCTGGCTTTCATGGCCTAGATACAATTTGATCTGCTTTTTTAGTCTAGTGCCTTAATCACTTGATCAAACTGATTTTGAGTACTGACTGAGTCAAACACACTTGTAAATCAATGAAAATGACATAACATTTGCCATGAAGTATAAATATTTGGTTATATACTAGAGAACTGACAACGGTTGATAAATTGCCTTTTGAAAGTCCAGTTTGCTCATTGCAAGGGTGTCACTTTGTGTCTAGCAGTCCACTAACTCTGTCTACCACAGAGTAATTGGGTAATTTGTATAGATTTTGGAACTTTTAAAGATATTAATACTTGATAGATTTTTTTACTTGACAGTTATTATTTAAAATGTGTTATTTGGCTACAGCCAAAATTTATCTATTTATATTGACCTATAAGATCAGCTAGAAGTATATATTTTTCTTTTTTTTTTAGCTGGGAGACAATCTCCAAAGCCCAGATTGGTACGCCTTCAGGAAAAGTGTTACAAATAGTATTGGAAATGATTGGTGTATATGCTGATGAAGCCAGGGGAACCTAGATAAAAAACATGAAATATCAGTATCCATGTAAGAAAATGATTGCAGCTTGTGAATGACTCGCATCAGAATAAAGCACTGTTTCTTATATTTGTACAAGGTGCTCGTTAGGGTGGCCTTCACTCACGTGGGAGCACCGGAAACCAGAAGAGCAGCTCCCAGTGCGCATATGCATGCTAGCCAACTGTTCTTCCTGCGCACATGCGCATTAGAAACTGGAAGACCAGGTGGCCGGTACGCATGTGTACACCAGGAACTACTGTTCTGGTTTCTTTTGTGCATGTGTTTGTGTGTGCAGACGTTTCAGCATTCAGTGTCTTTTTGGTGCACATGTGCTCCCTTTTTGGCACTCTGTGCCAAAAATGTTAGCCACCACTGGTCTAGATATTAATATATAAAGTATTTACTTTATGAATCCACTTATTTTAAAATATATCTTGTAACTTAGCATATTTTTTTGAATTTCTTATATCATACAAAATTAACCACACATCATCAGATAATAGATAATCAGAATTGGAAGGGATCTTGTAGGTCATCTAGTCCAACCCCCCACCCATATCCTATGTATATCATATTATTATGTGTTCTTTTTATGCATCTTTATTGCTATTGCTATTATCTATACATTTCATCTCACACATTAAATAAATCTCATATTTATCATAAGCATTTTAAGAATTATGTCATATCACTCACCTTGAAGAATTTGTTGATTAGATGCTTTATCAAAAGCAACAGCTGGCTGAGGAAAATGTTCCTTGAAAGTTGAGTTAATGTGCAAATTCTCTGCAAAACAAAATACAGAGGCTTAGGCTGAAGAGCAGACATAATTACAGGTAATCTTAAGTGGGACCAGAATTTCCATTGCTAAGTGATACAATTGTAGGATGCAATGTCATGTGACCACATAGCTTAGCAATAGTAATCTCAGCAATCCACACTGTGTTTGTTAAATAAGGATGATGGGTTGTTAAGTGAGGATTTCACTTGGCCACAATTTGTGAGTTCCCACTGCTTCCAGAAAAAAAAAGTCAATGGGGAAATTGACAGGAAGTTATTTATAAGTCCGAATCACAAATCTTTCTTTAAGTGCTAAGCAAAGACTTTGTTGATTTTCTATACTTCTATTAAGTAACAGGCCTATAAATCTTACTAGTTCAGATTTAACCAAAAATCAAAAAGATAAATATATTTATAAATCATATATTTTGAAAAAAGTATATCAATTAGTCTGCCTCTACACTAATATGATCTTTTTTGACATCTGCCAAACTATATGTTCACTTAATTTTTTACACTTAAATAATAATTTATAATGGGCCAAGGAACAAAGCATAACTCTCCAGCTTCATCTTCAAATTAGTGGGGAAGATGATAGGAAGTTGCGAATCCCAGGCAGCTCACAAGCAGGCTAGCAGGCACAAACATAATAGGACTTTGGGGGCTATTTTGAAAGGTTAATGAGGACAGATTTGGTGCAAATGTGGAGGACTTGGCTGGCTGCTGTAGTTGCAGGAGGGCATATGTGGGGCAAGTATAGCATGAACACAACACAAGACTTGGAATGGCTGTTGCAAGATGGGAGAAGGCACACAAGGGCGAATGCAATGTGAGGAAAATTCATTGGGGCATATGTGGTGCAAGTGAGCTTCGAGAAGCTGCTGCAAGATGAGGAGGTTGTACAAGGACCATAGTGGTCCAGATTGCAGTGACTACTACAGGATACAGGAGGCAGGGACAGAAGCAAGTGTGACATGAGCACAGTAGGGCTTAGGGTGCCTGCGATAAAGCAGATGAGAGCATGTGATGCTAATCAGGTGTCCATGGGATGCTGCAACCATCCTATGTGTGAGCCGGTTGCCAGATTAGACACAATTGTGGGAATGCTAGAATGACCAATTATAATTTAGAAAGATTGCCCAATCTATAAACATAATGTTCTGATGACCATACCGATCTCTGGAACAGATTTCGTAACAACTTTCGCTTTAGGTTTCCTAGGTTCTCTTTGTTCAGGTGATATTATTCCACCAATTACAAAGTCTCCTGAAGCAATAGAAAAATTAATTGTGATCTATGTAATACCAATTATAAATTGTTTTACTTAAGATGGGATGGAATTATGGAATAACTGGGTTACCGACAGCAAATTAGTACCAAGTCTATAACTTAATGATGACTTTGTTTTCACCTATAATTTCATAATGACACTTTCAAATGTAGACACTAACATTTGTGAGATTATTTTCTTAAAATAAAACAGTGCCATTATGGAAAGACAACATAAGGGAAAATACAGGCTAACCGCATCACCAGTAACTTGGATGTTACTCTAAGTATACATACCACATATATTTCCTGTTAAACATTCCTACATAATATGATTTAAAAAGAAAACAATTCCTTTTCAATTTCTTAACTGAAATAGAATCAGGACTAAAAATCTTTATGCTTTAAGTAAAAGGTCTCATGATATTTCATTGTTATTCAGACAATACAAAACAATCTAAATCATTCTAATCCAAATTTTACTAGTTTGTTGTAGTAGTTAAGATGTTGAAACCAGGAGACTATGAATTCTAGACCCATTTTAGGCATTAAAAAACAGCTGTTTGAGTTAATTCTGTCTCAGCCTGATTATCTAGTATATCTGTATAAATACATATATTTCCCAAGTAGCTTGTGTATGCAGGCAATGTTAGATCTTTGCATTTAGAAATATATGAGTTTCAGAAGAATGTCCTTCGCAAAAATTTAGAGAGCTTGAATTTCTGTGCAGTATACATTTAGTTGAAGCAGAACACTTAGGTTCAAAGTAAGCGTGTGTCCATCTAAAAAATGGTGTTTAAAAAATTAGCGTTTTATCCCAGACAACAACTTTTCCATTCAAAGCCCCTGAATTACATACCTGAAGTGTCCATCTTATAATAAACACGTTCTCCTCGCCAATATTCCAATGGTTTAATACGTATTCTTTTGGATCGTCGAAGATTGTGTGTGTTTGCTATTAGAAAGGAAATGTATAAAAATATGAATAGGTATCAGTGTATACATACATACATACATATATACATATATACACCCAATGTGTGTTTGTGTATGTACAGATATATATAAAGACAAATATTTATTAAGTCATTCTTTTTTTTCTTATTTATTTATTTTATGATAAGAATACAACACGGTGCAGCCGTTCTGGCATCACAATTGTTATACATATATACATTTTACTTCACTATTTACTTCATTTGATACATTGTTTACTAATTATTCTAATCATCATAGCTCCTTATGTTCCGACCTTGCCTTCTTCTATGCAACCAGATAGAATTTATTCCACGTTTCATAGTACTCAGATTCCTCCTTGTTTTTTCATTCTAGGGTTAATCTATCTGATTCTGCACATGCCATAATTTTCCTTATTATCTCTGTTTCTGGTGGTATGCTTTCCTTCTTCCAGTATTGCGCATATATTATTCTAGCTGCCATCAATACATGTACTATTAGATAAATTAAATCATTCCCATATCCTTCTGATATTTTTGCTAGGAGAAAAAAATCCAGCTTAAATGGAATACGCTCTCCCACCATTTGTTCCACCCATGTCTGAAACAGTCTCTAATACTTTTTTTGCAGCATTGCAAATCTACCACCTGTGAAAAAATGTGCCTGATACATCTTTGCACTTCCAACAGTTTGGAGATAGACTTCTGAACATTTTGGAATTGGTTAAGAATTTGTTAAGTCATTCTTATGCAGCATGCATTAAATATTGTTTTAATTGTAAGGTCGATATTCTTTTCAATGTTTCTTTCCTTCACATTATATATACAATTTTCTATTTTAACCTTATGACATGTAAAGGAGTTTAATCTATCTTAATAGCTCAATCATTCCATTAACCTTGTAGGTAAAAAGTAATACAAATCTAATTTTGCCAAATTTAACACTCAACACCACATTGTCATATAATAGTATTTATATATTTAATTTATTTCAAATTTAACAAATATTTCCCAATAGTCCTTAAGCTTGTCTTAATATTAAATAGCAAAAAATACAAAAAGGTATATTTTCAGACTAAGAAATGTTATGAAAACCAATGTTTTATGTGCATTATAGCTTATTTCATCAGATACTAGAGCTGATAAAATACCTCAAGAGTCCCAGTTTGGCAAATTTTGCCACTTCTCAAAATATACAAGGCAGGCAACCTGGGTCATTCCATTGTCTCAAACATCAGAACATCAAGATTCAGGGAATCTGTTTTTTAAGCCACCAGCATTTCTAGTTACATGAGACTCCGTATAAAAGACATCCTATGTCTATACATATATTTAAAAACTGCACATCTGCCTCATAGAGAGACTTTATGAGATGGAAATCCAACAGCAATCTCCCTAACAATCTCCCATTTCACCCACTAAGGATACCGCAATGTAACAATTTATCCGACAAGCATGCTTTTCAAGCCATTATGAATCCCATTACTAACACAGCAAACCTTTGCTACTAGACTTCAGGATTCATCCATAACTGCTTCAATTTGCACACATAGCTCCACAGTATGTCAAAATCTTAATGGCTAACTACAGCAACATTTGCTCACTTCCTTGAGATTCATGGATTACATTCATTTTTTTCAACTGGACTCACAGAAAATAATCCATCAACAAATTCCAACAGAACTTTTCAATTTCAATTTTCACCCAATCATCAAGCCTTAATTTATCCACCGAATGGTTATGAATTGAACTACCCATCCAAATTACAGGTAGTCCTTGACTTACAATAGCTTATTTAGTGACTGTTCAAAATTACAATGGCACTGAAAAAAGTGACTTATGAACTGGTTCGTATTTGTTATTGGTCGCAGTGTCCCAGGGTTATGTGATTTCCTTTTGCGACTTTCTGACAAGCAAAGTCAATGGGAAAGCCAGATTCATTTAACAACTATGTTGCAAACTTAACAACTGCAGTGATTCACTTAATAGCAATGGCAAAAAAGGTCATAAAATGGGGCAAAACTCAGTGAAGCTTCCACGATGCCCCTTACAGTCCCTGGGTGATACATCCGCGACACATACGAGCAAGAAATGTTCTAGGTCCGTTGTTATCCATTAAACGTCAGCTGTATCCTCTGGGCATCCTCTGGGCATCCGCGCAACTCACATTCACTCCAGCGGAAAGAGGGAGGAAGCGAAAGGTACGTGGAACGTCCACACAGCGTTAGTAGCATGGACATAGAAAGGATGAAAGTGGATGCAGTTCGGATATAAAGCATTAAAACGGACAAAACGTTCATATATGGGACGTATCTCGGATATTTAGGGTGTCTGGAGGATGTCTAGAGTATGTGGAAGGATACCTAGCAGAAAACCGACATTTCCTATAAAAAGGGGGAGGAATTCACCTGGATCTCACTATCAGTCCAGCAGCCGTGGTGTGCAGACCTCTTCAGCCTTGGTCTTGCTCTTCCACATCATCCATTGATCTCCACCATGGATCATCGCATACTCCTTTTGGTAGCCGCGATCATTCAACACCAGAACCAAGCCCTCTTCAGACTGTTTCACCTTTCCTACGCAAGGAGAAGAAGGAGACGTCCAAGAGCTGTCTGGGTCCGAAGATGGATTGGGAGAAGAGTGGAGTTTGGACTTTATGACAAGGTGATGGTGGAGCTGAGGATGAAGACCCTCGTGCATTCCAGCACTTCATGAGGATGCCACCAGCCGTGTTTGATGAAGTTGTGGAGCATCTGAGACCCAGGTTGACCAAAACAAACACCAATTTCCGTCCCAGCCTGGACCCTGGACTGAAGGTGGCACTGACTCTGCGCCACCTGGCCTCTGGGACCACATACAGAAACATGCAGTATGCCTGGAGGGTGCCACACAACACCATCAGCATTGTGGTCAGAGAAGTGGTGCAGGCCATCATCGAAGAATACATGGAGGAGCTCCTCCAGTATCCCACCACTGAACAAGGCTGGAGGAAACTTGCAGAGCAGTGGTATCAGAAGTGGAACTTTCCCCACACCGTTGGAGCCATAGATAGGAAGCACGTGGCCTGCAAAGCTCCACCCAACTCAGGGACCAATTATTACAATTACAAGGGCTTCTTCAGCATCATCCTCTTTGCCATGATTGATGCTGACTACAAGTTCATGTACATCGATGCTTCAGGCAACGGGTCAGCTTCAGATGCCCAGATATACAATGCCACTGACCTCAAGGATGGGCTGGAACGCAACCTCATTATGGGTTTTCCAGATCCAGACCCCCTACCCAACGACACACAAGATGTGCCCTAATTTATCGTGGGTGATGACGCCTTCTCCCTTAGAACCTACCTCATGAAGCCGTACAGTTCAACATACATCACCCATGAAGAGAGGATCTTCAACTACAGGCTGTCCAGGGCAAGGAGGGTGGTGGACAATGCCTTTGGCATTCTGGTCAACAGGTTCCAGATACTTCTCACCACCATGCAGCATCACCCAGGGACTGTGAGGGGCATCGTGGAAGCTTGCTGCATCCTGCACAATCTCATGAGCACCCGCTACCCAGTGTTGCAGAACAGGCTTGTGGACTGTCAACAAGTCAATGGGGACATCGAGCCCGGTGAATGGAGGCAAGGACAAAACCTGATTGACACTGTGGATGTGCAAGGCCCCAACAGAGCTTCACATGAAGGGAAGGAGCAGCACAACCTCCTGAAACACTGGTGCAACTCCCCAGCTGGAGCAGTGGAGTGGCAAGACAGGATGGTAGATGGTTAATGGATGCTTCCTTCAGCCTGTCTCATAACACTGATGAGATTGTGCCATGTATGTTGAGTGGCCCTACAATGAATAGGGCATTAATATGTTTATTTTGAAATGTGTTGATCAATGAATAAATTGTTATTGATAAAAAAAGGGCCATATGTGTGGCAGCTGGGAGGGTGGACCATACAGTCCCACTATGTTCGCACTGGAGGTTTATCTATCGCACAACTATCCTTACCCATCCCACAACATTCCTTACCCATCCCAAAACTATCCTTACCCATCCCACAGCTATCCTTACCCATCCCACAACTATACTTACCCATCCCACAAGCATGCAAAGGCTTAACCATTTTTTCAAAGTTTTCACCAACACTTTATTAAGTAAAAAAAATGAACCAAGTGTGTGAAGCAAAGATAACCTTTATTAATAACAAACTGTATGACTTTATTAAAAAGCAAAATGATCCAAGTAAAGTGTCTTAAGCAAAGATAAAGTGAATAGGTAACAACTCAGTCTCTGGCACTCTTCTCAGTCACTCTGAGGCATGCCCATGGTCTCAGATGTAAAGGGGCCAGGGACTGTGGAGGTGGCTGTGGCTAGAGTGCTGGTCTGAGGCGCCATTGGGGTGCCTGGCCCCGAGAGTACACCAGGAGATGGTGTGTGCAGGAAGCTCTCAGAGAGCTGACTCAGTCCCGTGAGGTTGAGAGGCCCTTCATCAAGTACCTGGGATGTGAGGCCCAAGACTGTTGACCGATGTTCTGACGACGGGCTTGGCTGTGAGGTGGAGGAAGGAGGAGTGTAGTGGGGCTGTCTGGTCTGCAGCTGGGTCAGGTGAGGCGTCTGAGGAACCTGGGCCTGGACTGGGAAGGGCTGCCTCTGCTGTGGGAAGTCCTGGTAGTAGTAGCCTTGGTAGGTGAGGGGCTGTTGAAATCTGTGGAAGGGCTGTGACATCACCTGGGGTGTAGGAGCAGACCTGGAGTGGGTAGGAGCAGGTTCAGCTGGGCCTGGAGGGTGGTGCAGAAGAGCTGTGATCCTCTCCTTCATTGCCTGGTACTGGGCCTCGTGCATGTCCATGAGGGTTTGGTTCACGTATGTGATGAATGGCTTGTGATTGGAGGATGGTATGTCGAAGTGGACCAGCTGGGAGAGAAGATCTGTGCTGGCTTTGATTGTGTCCCTGATCTCCAAGAGGACAGTGTGGCTCTGTCCCTCTGGTCTGCCTCTCTGCCTGCTTTCTGTGGAGGTGGAGCTGGATGTAGGTGTGGGTTGGTCTGTGGTGGCTGCTTCTTCTTGCTCCATCTGAGACAGGGGATCCTCCACGTCCTCCGGCACAGCGAGTGCAGCTGTCGGGGGGGCTCCATCGTGGGATGCTCCACAGATACCTGCCTGGACACAGGAGCTGACTCTTGGCCAGAAGAGGACTGGCTCTCTGTGGGCTGCCTGAGAGAGAGGGTTGTCAGAGGGGCTGCTCCTCGGTGGCGGATCTCACCCTCCAGGAAGCTGCACTTGGCCATGACATAGGTCTCCCGGTCAGTGAGCTTGACAGCAGCCTGCCCGGATTTCTTCAGGCGCAGCTTGCCATACCAGGTGTGCATGTGCTTCCACCACCCCAGGAGGACCTCCGAAGTGTAGCCCAGGCTTTCTGCCTTCTCTCTCCAAACTGCCTGCTTTCTCTTGGTGTCTCGATAGAGCCTGTGGCCCTTCCTCCACAGGTACTCATTCTCCCTCAGCCATTCCAGCACCTCCTCCTCATGGTCCTCGGAAATGGAGTACTGTTTCCTCTCTCCCTTCTCCTTCCTTTGCCTTTTCCTCCCTCTGGCAGGGCCTTCAGCAGCAGGGCTTTGAGGGCCTTGGGGCTGGTCCACCACAGCAGCAGGAGAAGCATCAGCAGCAGCAGCAGGAGAAGAAGCAGCAGCAGGAGAAGCAGCAGCAGCACCAGCAGCAGGAGAAGCACCAGCAGCAGCAACACCAGGAGCACCAGCAGCAGCAGCAGAAGCATCAGCAGCTTTAGAGTCAGTGCCAGGGGGTGGGATGGTGGTTCTGTCCTTCTTGCCAGGGCTGGCAGGAATAGGCACAGGCTTCCTCTTCTTCCCCATGGTGTTCTCTCAAGATGTCTCTGGCAGCAGGTCTTTCCTCTGAATGCTGACTGCTTGTGAGCTGCATCCTTTTATATCCGCGGAGCTGACGCCATTCATCCTCCCCGCATACGCAGTGAACGCTTTGCATCCGCTATGCATCCGCTAGGCATCCGTGATGCATTCACGTCATCCACTACGCATCCGCTCCTTCCGCTACACGTCCGTTTCGCTATTCTCCCCCGGAATCCCTGCAGATGTGTCATCCGCTTCCATCTGCTTTTATCCGCTAGGCTTCCTACAAACATCCGCTTTACATCCCCGCTACATCCTCCCCACGTCCGTTCCTTTCCGTTGTTTTCCATTCTGTTTATGTGAATTTGGGGCACTTTTGAGAGCAGATAACAACGGATGGAGCCACCCCCGAAATTTTGCTCATCCGCTGTGTCCTTTTTGCATATGTTTTGCATCCGTCAGCCAGTGTGACCTAGCCTTAAGTTCAGCGTTCATATCTTTGTTTAAAAATTGCAACATCCCACAACTTTGCTTACAGATCACTTTGCTCAGGATCAGAACCAATAATGTGAGAACCCATGGAATAGACCAGTGATGGCGAACCTTTTAGAAACCAAGTGCTGAAACTACAACCCAAAACCCACTTATTTATCACAAAGTGGCAACACAGCAATTTAATCTGAATGTTTTACTGCCTAAAATAATGATAAACACAGAGTTCAGCTAATTGTTCTAAGAAAAATGTAATAAATGCACTTTTCTGCCCCTTCATTTTTTTTCTGCTTTTGAAATATTACATTTAGCAACAATAAACTTTTTAATATCATTTCTCTTTCCCTCCCCCACCTTCCCCCTTTCTCCCGTCTTTCTTTTTCCCTCCATCTCTCTCTTCCCCTTTTCTTTTTCCCTCTTTCTTCCTTTCTCTTTTCCTGCCTCTTTATCTCTCTCTCTCTGTCCTATCTATTTATCCATGCTGTCTTCTCCAGCTTCACATGTCATGTGAATCCAACCACTTGGTCTGGGGAGGGGAGTGGAGGCTGGCAGGCAAGGCCAAGCATTAAAGATCTACACAAAACAAGGCAACCCCAACCTGGATCCTCTCAGGGAGCCCTCCTCCCCCTCCCTCTCTCCCCCCCAATGGCAGGGCCCAGGCAGCCTGAGCATAGCTCCCTCCTTGGAGGGAACCAGCAAGCAAACAAACATGGCACTCTGGCTGGGAGGTGGCGGCATGGAGCCCCACCTCTGGCCAGTAAGAGCAGATTGCTTCAGTGCAGGGTAGGAATGCAAAAGGCAGAGGAAACCCCTGCCTCTAGGAATTCAGCCCTCAAAAACTCCTTTGGGGCAACTTTTTTCTGCTTTTGAAACATTACATTTAGCAACAATAAAAAAAAAAATTGTAATATAATTTCTCTTTCCCTCCCTCACTCTTCCCATGTTTTTTTTCCTCTCTTTCTCTCCCTCTCTGTGTTTCTGTCTCCCTGAACTGATGCTGGGTGGTTGGAATCTGATGTCCATAGGCCGAGGAGCCCAGGAACAGCATGTTGAAGCTCAGCTGGCCCGTGTGGAAGCAGAGCATCCCAACACATGCAGCACTGCAGGAAAAGAAACTGCTTTCCTTTTTCTGTTGCCAAACTGACAATGAGTTGCATTGTGGCTTCACATCATATTGGGCTTCAGGAGGATAGGACCTCATCTCCTCCACTGTGAAGTGCATGAGTGAAAAAGTTAGCTCAATCAATTCCAACTTCACAAGATCTTTTTTCTTTTGGGAGAAGTTGGAATTGATTGAGTGAAACACAATGGAGAAACCCAATTGGAGCTGGGCTGGGGACTGCATGCCCACAGAGAGGGGACTGCATGCCACATCTGGCAGGCATGCCATAGGTTTGCCATCATGGGAACAGACCATATTTGCTTGATCTTCATATAATAGTAAGCATAATGCATAGACCCAGAGGTGGGATTCTACCCACCTATTCTCTAGAACTGGTTAACATTCTAAGCAGTTCGGAGAACCAGTTGTTAGAAGAAATTACTGGCCTAATCCTGTAAGGAAGGCAGGAAGAAAACATTCTGGTGTTGCTTACAGAAACTGCCTGTACATTAACACTTATTACATTCTTGACAGGACTAGACTTCCTGTCTCAGAAATGTCACTGGAGTTCTTTTCCCCTCCTTTGCTGGTACTTTGCTTGTGTGGAGTGACCATTCAAAGTTACAATGGCACTGAAAAAAGTGACTTATGACCCATTTTTCACACTTACAACTGTTGCAGCATCCCCACAGTCATGAGAGGCCAGGTGAGGAGATGTGTGCCTTGATGTGAATGATATTGAGTTGGCCACACCCAGCCAATAACATGACCACCAAGCCATGCCCACCCAGTCACATGACCAAGCCATGCCCACTACCTAAACCATGCCCATAGAACTGGTTGTTAAATATTTGAATCCCATGCCTGCATAGACCACACCCAAATAAAACCACACAATCTTAACAATTTGTACGAACCACAATAGTATCTAATCCTACCCAGAAAAAGAAACAGAACATAAATATTAACTTTGTCAAGTTACCTGAATCAGAATCATTTGCATTATATGGATTCAATTTTCTTCTAAACGTTTCATTACCATAAAGTGGTGGTAGTAGTTGGTCACTAGAAAAAAAGTTTAGATCAGATTAAATCATTATATTAGTGAATTATATCACCTGATGTAGCTATAAATCAGGGAACATACATTTCCATGTATACTACTCTATTTATGGATTGATCGTGGTTTATTTCTCAAGCTGTTTTTCTTTTAAAAGGATAATACAAAAATAAAATATAAAAATGGTATCAGCAGGCTTATTTTCTAAGAGGACAGTGCAATACTGAACCTATTTCTCTGACATCACTTCATGGCTTTCCCTAAAAATTACTTCAGAATGTTCCGTATCGTTCTAAACCAGTGTTTTTCAAATTTAGCAATTTTAAGATATGGGTTTTCAATTCTAGATTCCACAACTAGCAAGAAGCAATTTCATCACAGGAAAACTTTACCTGGATTATGTGACATGTTCACCATTTTTTTCATACTAGGTTCTTGAATATGTTCTGTATTTCTATGAATCAGATATTGGGAATAATATTCATAACCAAATTCTTTCCATAGAAGATCTGCACTTATTTATTATACACATAGCATCTCAGAGAAATATTTTTAATTCAGTCTGAATAAAAAGCTTGTATCATCAAACACATCAGAGAGGGAAGGAGGACAAAACACCTATGCAGGAGGAAGTTATTAAGAAAATTATGGACTTTGCTGAAATGACTTCATTGACATTTGAAATTAGAGAATAAGAAAATAAACAATTTTATATGATATGGGATTTGTTTTATCAATGGTTGGACAAAAAGACATGGTAATGTAATAGATTTTAATAGATTGATATTTTGTAATAGAAGTTTAATAAATTGATATAAAATATAATATAGACATATATAACCACTGGATGAAAGTATAATACAAATTTTAAAACAAAATTTGGAATATCTCGTATAAAATGATGGAATAGTTTAATCATGAATGATTAAAAACTGATAAATATATAAGCATATGTTAGTTTGACAATGTGAAAATTGACGTAAACTGGGAGTATTGACTACAAAAGGATAGCACAAAAGATTTGTAACCAACTGACACAGTGTATGTATATAAAATGGAAGATGGTTTTGTTTTTTATGTTTTGTTTGTATAGGTTTGTGTTAAAAAATAAAAACTTTTTATGAAAAAAAAAGGGAGGGAAGGCATTTCAAAAACATTATCTGATGTTATTCATATTTTCATCTGATCCTCCAAGTCTAATATTTCCTTACCCTATTTATTTAATATTATTTAATTACACTTCATTTTTATTTACATATCATCCTCAATTTTAAATTCCTAACTTTTGCTTCTATTTTCTAACCACTGATAGTTCCCAAATTAAAAAATATTCTATTTCCGGACTTCCGGGTGATATTGCATCATGACAGTGCAGGAGAATATTGCTCTGTTCTCCTGCACCAGGTTTCTTGCTTCTGGACAGCCATTCGTGGTAGTGCTTGGTCTCGGAGGGATCAGCAAAGTGAGGAAAAACTCTCAGATTTAATTTGGGAAATTGCGGTCCTGAACCGACAAGGAAGAGAGCCCGAAGTCTGAAGAGGAAGAAGTCCACTCCTGGTGAGCGGACCCGGAGATGCAATAAACTATTGAAGAAGGAAGTGGCAATAGTGAACTGATTTTTGGCAAGTTACCAATGCTGGCAAACTTCCCTGGATTATAACAAATATTGGAATAGACAGTTGCTGGTACTAAGGAAAAATAGGGTGAAAGGAGTGAAGGTGGAGATTGGCGACAGCGATTTAGCTTCTCATTCCCAACGCCAGGAGGATAGTGGAACTGATAGCTTGAGAGATTGCTGAGTTAAATAATGGAGCGAGGAAACAGAATAGAGAAGATATTATTTGATACTACTTGCAGGAACCCTTTAATTGTTTAGACTGAGATTGTTGGAGCCAGCTGTACTGAGGAGAGTGACCCAAAAGGAGTTTCATAAAATAATGAGGAGTGACTGTGCAACTTTTGGAGGCTGCCATTGTGAATGCCAACTTCCGGTAAACTGTGTCACTGTGTTTGGAAGAGATATATAGAACAGTGTTCAGAAATAGATCTAAGATAAGCTGTTAAAATCTGTCTCAAACAACGCTGAAAACTATTTAATTGCTATATTTACTATATTTATTAACATTTAATATTGTACGTAATATTTGAACTCATTTAATTATTTATTAGATCCTTCTAGAATTTTCTACCTTTTTCTTTGCATTATTTTGTTGTTCTTTTGTTGCAGCAAATCTTGCTTCCAAATCAGGACACAAGACCACGAAAGGTTGGAGAGTACAGGTTTTATTTGTGCACTACTCTACTCTTAATCTGGGATGGGGGTCAACACACATTTACACTAATTTTTTTCTTTTTTCTTCATCATCAACATACTCATATATTTATACTGTAATCAGACTGCTTGCATAACCAATTTCTCATATGAAAATTTCATTTCATTCTTTCATTCTTTCTCCAAGCAAATCAATCATTACTTACAATTCTTTTCTGAGAGCAGTTTCACATAAGCCAATGGGCTCCATTTTTTTTTTTTATTAAATTGTTGTTAGAGGGTCTCATCCTCCAGGTTTGGAAATGATTACACACAGACACATTCACACACACATTTCCAGACCTGGGAAGGTTTTGTCCCTTTAAATCTCCACTTTTTCTTTCATTAGCAATGGGTTGTTGCCACTTTCCTTTTTTTGAGTCAGGACTCCAAGAGCCATATTATTCTTTGAGTCCACATACAAATCGAAAGATTTCTCAAGGTTGGGAAGTCCCATAACAGGATCTTGAGATGCTAATTATTTTTAAGTCTCAAAAACCTGTTTTTGTTCACATGTCCAAACAACGGGGTTCCCTTCCTCCCCGCTTTGTGGACTCATAGAGCGATTTGGCTAGCAGGGCAAAATTTCTACAATAGCCTGCTGCTCAAAAAAACCTCCTGTCAGTTCTGCAATTCAGCACGCAGCTTCCTTTTTCTCATGTCCTATAGTTCTGTGACCCTAACTTATAGTAACTTAAGTATCTATCTTGGGGTTACACTAATTGGGCTTTCTTTGTTATTGCCTTGGTGAATTTCCCACTTTTAACGGGTGAATCAAGTGGGATTCTACTTTCCAATGGGTAGGTACGGCCAATTTACCTCGAGACCAATGAATCCAAGGTTTTATTTCAGCCACCTGAACGGCAAGGGGAAGACAGTGTGTGTTCCTTTCCACTTTGGGCTGAATGTTTCTCGTTTCCAACCTTTAACCCAGACCTCCTATCCCTGGCGTATGTTATGTGGGGAGGTGATTAAAACATGGGGTTTATAAGTTGCCGCAGTTTCTGTACTATTGTGTTAAGGGTTTGGAATTGTCGCATCCTGATAGTATCAGAAATCTGTACAGTATTTTGAATATTTCAGCGAAATAAGTTGGGGACTCGACCATACAACAATCCAAATGATAAAATAGTCCTATTGGCCCCTTCAACCCTGCCCCGGAAGGGGCATGGAAGCTACAATGCAGTTTCCAGTTGATACCCAATATCTTAGCCACTTGCTGGGTAGCCTTGTGGATAAACTTAGGACCATATCTGATGAAATTCATGAAGGTAGACCATACCTAGAGATTATGTGGAATAATGCCCTCGCAACCTCAGTGGCTTTCTTAGGGGTAGGATGCACCTGGGGCATCCGGTATAGGTGCTCACAATGACCTATAGTGCGCAAACATTCACCACAATACTGTGTATTTTGTTACTATAAACTTCCCTTTGTAGGGCCTTTGCTAGAGCTGTTTTCCCTAGGTGCAACTGTTTGTGGACCTGCTGCATGATATCCCCAGCCATATTTCCAGGGACAAAAACTTGATTGTCTGGCAGGATCCACCAACCTCCCTTTTTATGGACCCGAAACACTCATAAAGTCCGAGGGTACCACTACTTTAACTCTGCCATACCTCATTGCCATAGTCCCATCCTCTTCAAACAAGAGATGTGCTCGGAGGTTGCACAGCAAAGCTCTTCCAGGAGTGAGACAGGGCAGTCAGGCATATACATAAATTGGTGCATTATACTCTTTCCTTTAACCGTACATACAAGGGGCTTCAAAACAAGGATGTTGTAAAATACTTCCAGTTGCCCCCCTGAATATTCATGGTATGAGAGGAGGGCTGTGTTAGGGGTTGGGTTAAAACTGACCGTGTGGCTCCAATATCCACTAAAAAGAGATTGCCTCCTACATTTAGCCAGACCATAGGTTCTGGGAGGCACTCTGAACCCTGTCGGCTTCAGTCCCATTCTTCCACCTCTGCCAAACCTATCGGGGGGGGGGGTCTCCCACATCCTTGTCTTCCCCGGCTTCCTCCCAAGGGTCTTTGAGGGTCCCTTTGAAAGTGACCTCTTCTTCCCTCTGCCCTCTCTTCCTTAGCTCTTTCGGGGCACTCACCCTTCCAGTGACCCTCCTTTTTACAAACACCTTTTGTGCTCCTTCCATGAACTCGCTCATTGGGTTTTGTTCCATCCCTTATCTTTCTAGTTTGGATCTCCCAGATGACGCTGACTTATTTTTAAAGACCCAAATTGTTCTCTATCTATCTTAGAATCTCCCAGCAGATGCTGGCTTATTTTTAAAGATCAAGATCTATGGAGACCTCAGGGTTCCCCTGAGCAGGATTGAATTCCACTGCTCCTTTTAAAGACAACTTTTACTGTTTTAACGTGTCCTCATGGGCACCATGGAGACCACGACCCTATTTTTAACAGTTCCAGACACTCCTATGCCTGTTTCCAAGTATAACACTCACCTGACCTATTTCCCAGTCCTTTAGGAATTTTTCATTTTACTGTTTTCTCCCTCACAAAACACTTGTATTTTGTGCCTACTCCACACAATAATCCTGAGATTCGTGTTTCCTTAAAACGATTTTTCATGGCCCTTAACGGAGTCAGGGGCTTACTCTCTCTGCCACCCATGATCCACCCGGGGTACCAGACAAGCCAAATGAGAAAGGGGTTTGGAGAGGAGAGTATGGGGTCCCTCCTTTTCCAGAAACACCAGGGACTTTCACACACTTACGTCCGACCCAGGGAACCAAATGCACACAGTCTCCAATGGGAACTACAAACACCACTCGCTTTCTACTGGCCCACGGTGCTGGACACTCACAGTCACCAATGGGAACCACAGTAGTCACTCCCCTCAACCATTTTTGACAATTCCTCCCACCTTTACCTTTACCTTTACCTAAGAGGGTGATCAGTCCTCTCCTCCGTCCCTGCTTACAGGGAGGGATTATTTCCCAAGTCCAATACTTGCCTGCAGGCTTCTTCTTCCTCCACCAGCTGGCTGGAAGATGTCCTGGTCTCCTCACCTTTCACCAGTGGTTCTTGGGGGTGTCAACTGCTGCCACCAGAACAGGGTAGTCTCGGGAAGTCCCTCGGATTCAAAGGACCGATGGCACCTGGGATGTTCCCTTCAACTTATCCAGTCGCTGGCACCCGGGGTGGACCCTCCAGCGGGCCTCAGGGCCCCTAGTGTCCCATCTGGGGTGCCATAAATGTTGCAGCAAATCTTGCTTCCAAATCAGGACACAAGACCACGAAAGATTGGAGAGTACAGGTTTTATTTGTGCACAAAGGTTCAGAGTATTAGCATGGCAAATTCTGAACCCCTGGCTCTTCCTGAGGCATCACTTTTATACATTTCATAACCTCAACCTAGCCTGGGGAGTTTCTTATGTTAAACTATACCAAAAAGGAGAAGTACATTTCTGTTATTTTCCAGATCATCCCTATTCACTGAAACATGCTTACTTCCAGTTCCTTAGTTCAGCAATTTTGTGGTTTTGCACAATATTTCTATAAGGGGTAAGGGGTCAGACGATTTCTGGTAAATGCATATTTTGTTTTTGACCTTCCAAGCTGCTTCACTTTGAATTTGAATGCCTTGACTTAAACATTTAAATTTTACTGTATATCTTTATTCTATTGTCTGTTAAAAAACTAGGATAAATTGCATATTGAAATTAATATATTTTGCCAAATAAATTAATAAAGAAATATAAATATAAACACCTACCTGTAATTTTAGTGATAAGATATATTTGATTGTAGGATTAAAACTGAATAATAATTTAGTAACTATTAGTGATAGGTTAATAAAGTGTTAATTTATTGATAATTCAACGACAATTTTAAATTTGACAACTGAAAAGTGGTTATTTTTTTGGAAATATTGATTAACCATCTGATTAACTGATAATAATTATTAATTTTAGTAGTGATAGAAAATTTAACTAGTTTAATAATAAAATAAATTTTCAATTAATTAATTCAAAATACTTAGAAGCTCTTAATCATTTACAGTTGATGGTAATCTGAGATAATATATATAGAATTGTAGATGAGCAATACAAGATCATTCGAGATATGACCAGCATCACTACCATTAAGACCGGAAAAAAACCAGTACCAATGGTGGCATTATCTAGTCCTGCACCATCTACCCAACGTACAATTGAAGGGATGTTGGCACCTGAGAAACTGAGTACTACGCCTAGTGCCCAGTCAGTACAAGCTTATTAGCAATACAAGGAATAATATTGATGCTGCAAGAGTCAACGTCAAAGAATTATATTGAAAGTAAAGCCAATAGAGATATAATGAAAACTAAACTGAAGACCGAAATAGGGGAAATGAAGGCTGAAATTAGGAATCTGGATGAAAAATGGGATTGATTCAGGAATCAATCAAAAAGAATGAAGAAAGGATTAGAATAATAGAGCAACAATCTGACCAAGCTGAGGAAAAGTTAGAAAATATGGACCAAAAAATTACTGGCTATAATAAAGAGACAGAAGCCTTAATCCATCTTGAGATGGATAGAACCTCTTATTATTTAAGATTCCAAAATGTAGAGGAAGTTAAAGAGGAAGATCTAACATTGGTGATGGTTGAACTCCTGGCAGAACTCTAACAAAGGGATAAGACCGAAATAATAAATGAAATAGATGATATCTACAGAGTCTATACGAGCTAGCATAAACTAGCCAGAGAGGTCCATGTTAGATTTGCCAGGAGAAAAGTCAGAGACATAATTTATAAGTTCTCAAGAGAGGGAACAATAAATTATAAAGAGAGAGAAATCATTATCCTTAAACAGATTCCAAGAGTCAGGGAACAGAGGAAGGACTACTAACTCCTTACTACTAACTCCTTACTGCCTAAACAAAAAACATATATCTTTCATCTGGATTACCCCAGAAGGCATTCTGATGACGTGGAAAGAGGAAAGAGTGAAAATTGATAATCTACACAAAGCGCAAGGTTTTTTTTCAACAGATAGGTGGGTTGGAAGAGGAAACCAGTAGCAGAGATGAGCTTGAGACTTTAAGCCAAGAAGTGCAGCAAAAGGTCAAGGACAAAGAGAAAAATCAAGACAAAGAAACTAGGGGAGAATTAGGTGCTCGAGAAGAATCAGGAATTAAAACCAGAAGTCAAACAGCAACCAAATCCAAAGAAAATAATAAGAAATAATGGGAAATATTTCTTAGAATAAGAAATAATGGGAAAAGGATTGAAACTAATATTGATTAATATGGATTAAATGATCTATCCAAAAGGAAAAGAATATTTTCTCAATTAGAGAAACAGAAATTTGAAATTGTATGCCTCCAAGAGGTTCATATTAAATTACAAGATCAGATATACTTACAAAATAAAAAATTGGGGAAATTGTATACATCATTAATAGAGGGAAAAAAGAAAGGGGTAGTATTATATATTATTTTATTTCTGAGTTTTGTCTGATCTTTCTAATTAAAATTTCCAAAGTCAATATGAATAATATAGGGGACAGAGGACATCCTTGTCTTGTACCTTTGCTAATGTTGAAATTCTTTGTCATATCCCTATTTACTATCACTTTCACTCTTTGTTTATCATATATTGTTTTGATCATAATTATAAATTTTTCACCAATGTCCATACATTTTATTTGTAAAATCATAAATTTCCAATTTCAGATTATCAAAGGCTTTTTGTGCATCTAGAAAGATCAGCGCCATGTTTTTTAGAGTGTACTTCATAATTGTGGTTGCCAATCAGTGGGCCGCAGGCCAATGGTGGCCTGCAAGAAAATTTTGGTGATCTGCAGAGAAATGTCACCTTCAAAGCAATTAATCCAGGCTGCATGGGAACACAAGGCTGAGCCACCCACATGGCCAGCAGGAACACAATTTTTGCATTGCTTGCATTGAGAACATGTGGTAGTGAGGGGAAGGGGGAATGGTGGAGGAGGGAACTTTCCCCATGCCTCGCCTGGTCACCAGGCTTCTTTCTGCTTTTGGCTGTATGCAAGGAAAGCAACAAAAGTCTGTCTCTCCCCCAAACTCCGCCAGAAATTAGTTTTTGGGACCCTGCAAGGCATCCTGCTCCAAGAGGCTGCACCAGCAAACTCATTTCTGCAGAGTTTGGGGGAGAGAAAGACTGCTGCTGCTTCTGCTGTTTTCCTTGCATGAAGCCAAAAGTCTCTCTCTCTCTCTCTCTCTTCCTCCCTGTCCTGCCCCATGGAAGGACTCTCGCAGCCATGGAGTGGACCGGCAGCCTCAGCAATGGGATTGCAACTTCAGCAGAGGAGCCATTGGCCAAGGGGGGGGGGGGGAAATCAATGACTCAGGCAGGTTTTTTAGGGTTTCCCCTTCCAGTTCTCTGGGAACTCAGGTATGGCTTCAGTGATAAGCCTGGCAGATGTATGTATCCTGAGAACATGTCCTCCTCCTTCCTAAATCTGAAAAAGCAGGGATTCGAGCTGGTAAAATTGGTATTTAAGTGAAGTTCAGAAGTCTGACTATATTGACTGTCATTCAGACTAGAAGTCTCCAACCTTGGCAACTTTAAGCCTGATGGACTTCAACTTCCAGAATTCCCCAGCCAGCTTTATTTCAGGCCCCCAGGTTTTAAAATTATGAATTTTGTGGTCCCTGAGGTCCAAAAAGTTGGCAACCCCTTCTTTATACTATTCCAATGTATTCAAAATAATTCTCATATTATTTTTTATTTGTCTTTTAAATAAAAAACCATTCTGCTCTAACCATTCTGCTCTAACCATTCTGAAATTCATTCAGAAGCCTTTTCAATGTCTCTGCTATTATTGAGGCATATATTTTGTCATCTACATTTAGTAATGATATCAGTCTATAGTGTTTTCATCTGTTGTAAGTGTGAGTCTTCTTTTGGTATTAAGGTAATATTTGCTTCTGACCAAGATTTGGAGAGGTTGGCCTTTAACAAAACTTCATTATATACCTCCAGCATTGACAGACCTAAGGTGTCTTGTAGGTGTTTACAAAGTTCGGTCGCAGCTCATCTGGTCCAGGTGTTTTGGTTTTAGGTCTTTTAATTGCTTCTGTCAATTCCATCATTGTTATTCTTTCATTTATCATCACTTGAGCTATTTCTTGTATTTTAGGTAATGAAGCCTTTTCCAAGTATTGTTTTATGATGTCTTCTGGTACTTTTTCTTGACTCTATAAAGTTTTCCATAACATTCCTGGATTATTTCCTTTTTAGCTTCATTTTGGTAGTGGAGGATCCCCTTCCCATTAGCTTATGTATCATTTTCTTCTCTTTTTCTCTTTTGAATTTATCACTAGCCATTTTCCTGGCTTATTTGCATTTTCAAAAAAGTTTTGTTTTGCCATTTAATTTTTTTGTGCTATTTCTTCTTTTTCTATTTAATTAAATTTATGTTTATTAATTCCATTTTCCCTTTTATATTGCTCATTTGTGGATCTTTCTGCAGTTCAACTCCCGCTTTTTAAGATGTCATAAGTTGTTTTTTTGTTGTTGTTTCTTTTTACTGTTTCTTTTTGCTATGTATGTTATGGCTAATCCTCCAATATATGCTTTTGTCATGTCCCACACATTTTGTAGTGATGTTTCTTTTCTGTTTTTTTTTTTAAGTTCATTTCTTTTTCCATCATTTGCATAAACTCTTGTCTTTAGTATCTCTTGGTTCAATGTCCATCTCAATTTCTTCTTTTGATCTTCTACCTGAGTATTATTGGATTATGGTCTGCCGATATGTTCGTTTCTATATCAACCTCTTGAATGTCTGCTCTTATTTCTGGTGACATCCATGATCCATATCATATCTATTCTAGACTATGATTGATGTCTGTTCGAATAGAATGTATATTGTGTTTCCTCTAGGTGCAACTTTCTCCATATATGCTGTATACATATTTCTTGTGTCATTTTAAAGAAGTTTTTGGGAGTATCCTCCTCCTCCTCCTTCTTTTTTGCTGCTTCTACAGTCTATTTTGGAGTCTACAATTGCATTAACGTCTGCTATCATACATATGTTTTCATAGTCCGTTTCAATTATCTTCTTATGCAGTTTGTTATAAAATTCTTCTTTATTGTTTGGTGCATATATTGTTATCAAAAGAATCTGTTTCTAATATATTACAACCTCAACCATCAATATTCTTCCTTCTTCATCTGAGTATACTTGTTTAGGTTTTAATCTTTCTATAAAATATAATGCCACCCCTCTTTTCTTTTGTTGTGCTAATGCAGAATATAATTTCCCAATTTTAGGGAACTCCAATAAGTTATTGTGCTGTTTTTCAATATGCACTTCTTGAAGACAAATTAAGTCCAGTTTTAATTTTTGAAATTTTGTAAATGTTTTTTCCTTTTCCTGGGGGAGTTGAATCCATTAATGTTGATTGATAACATATTTACTTCTTCCATAATTTCATTAATATTTAGATTTTATAGTTCTTCACTTTTAGTAAAATGTTGATCATAAAATTCACATGCTTTGTCTAATGAGTCCAACCTATATTTTTTATCTTGTCAGGTAACCAGGATTCCCTCTGATATCACCCATCTCAAAATCACATCATACTTAATCAATTGTGTTGTCAGGAATTGATATTGTCTCCTTTGATCTCTTATTCTCCTGGGGATCTGTTTCAAAGACACAATTTCTTTTCCTTTATATTTCAAAGGTTCATCTCTTGTTCTTTTAAGTATTTCATCTCTCAGTGTCTTTTTGATAAATCTCACATGCACCTCTCTTGGGAGTTTGTCTTCTCATGTAATTTGTATGGATTCTAAATATTTCATCTATTTCCTCTTGAACCTCCTGTTTGAGTTTCTGTAGAGTTTCAGCCAACAATTCTGTTTTCCGGGTCTTTTCCTTTGTCTTCTTCAATATTCTGGAATCTCATGAAGTAGGTTGCCTTTTCCATCTCTAAAATAATTATAGTTACTCTAGACCTTTTTAGCTTGCGATATTCTTTGATCTACTTCCATTATTTTTTGTCTGCTCTGATTTCTCTTTCATTTTCTGTATCCTCTGTTTTTTGCTATCATCTGCTGAAAGTTCTCTATTTTTTTCATCCATCTTATGTATCTCCCCCTTCACCTCCTCCATTTTATTTTTGATCTCATCATGATTTTTTACAATGGCTTCTTTATTTTTAACCATGGTTTCTTGAACTGATTGAAGCATCGCTTGCATATTCTGAAAAGAATTCAACTTCTCTAAACCTAGCATACTTTCTATAAATCTTTGACTGGATGGACTAGATCTGTGGTGGGGAATCTATGGCATGCATGCTGGAAATGGCACGAAGCGCCATTACTGCCAGCATGTGAGCACTCGCCCAGAAAAGGTCTATTAGGCATGCACGCTTACCACGTGCCCGACAGCTGATTGTCGGGTATCTGGAATGCATGTGTCGGGATGTGGCAGGGCACAGGAGACACTCACGCATGTGCATAAGTGTGTGGCATGTGTGGGGGTTGCGCATGCAAGCGCAAAAGCATGGGTTGTGCAGAAGTGTGGGTCGTGCAGAAGCGCAGGTCATGTGGGTTACATGCGCATGAACAGGAGGTATGGGAGGCCATGCACATTGCCTTCTGAATGATGGCACATGAGCATGAGTAGGCAAGCGCATGCGTAACTATTGGCACAGAAGACTAGATGCTGGCACAGAAGACTATTGGCACAGAAGACAGAAGACTAGATTAGCCACCATTAGACTAGATGCTGCTGACAATGCTGCAGATGATGTAGATGAGGCTTTCCTTCCTATCTTGGATATATTTGATGCACTTGTCATTTCTATCAAAGGTTAAAGTTTAAAAAGAGGAGAGGGAGATTTATCTAAACAGAGTTAGAATACTTTCCAAATCCCCAAATATTTCCTTAGATTTTTCTAATACCCAGAGAGATTAACTAAAAATCTTAAGTTTCTCAATCTTCCCAATTTTAATCATATATCTCTGTAATCCACAAAATTAGTCAGTCCAACACATCCATTAACAACCAAAAGTTTCTTTAGGTACAACAGTTTCCCACTAATCTTCTTTTAACAATTTAAATTTATAATCAACATTGGTCCATCAGATCTCCCATTTCTTGTAAGTCAAAGTATCTGGCAAGATATAAATTGCACCTTATATATCAAGCACCTGAATGTCTGTCCAGGTCAATGAAAAGAAATTCCACCTGGGTCCAAAATCAGTCCAAACCAGGCTTATTTATATTTGAAAATCTCCTCCAGCAAAAGTCAATATTTTCAAGACTGTATCTACATGTCCAGTATAACAGTTGTAGATATAATTTTCCTTTCTTCTTCTTTGTACTTTGCATTTCAGCAACAACTACTGTGTTAATATTTATAAATAGTTAATATTTGTAATCCACCAGGGCTAGATTACAAGTCCCACTGTATATCCAAATATTAGGAAAATCAGAAGACTTTCACTTCAAAACAGTATCAGAATGAAAAAATAGTTTCCAAGTTCACTGTACACATTACTCCTTCTCTTTTCAGTTCTCCACAGCACAAGATATTTAATGTTTTCAGACTATTTCTAAACATCCCATAATTATCAGTAGCCAGTAATAGAAAACACTTTGTACTTAACAGTTCCCAAGGTCCTTTGTAAACATAAAAATAAAACAATTTCATTTATTTTTATTTTTTATTTTGTCAAGTGATTATAAGATATTTATTACATATCAGTAAAACCACTGTTGTTCGAAAACAGAAGTGTCAAACTCAATTTCATTGAGGGCCACATCAGGGTTGTATTTGACCTCGGGGGGCCAGAGTGGGTGTGGTCAGGGTGGGCATGGCCAGCTCAATGTCACTCATGTCCGGGGAACCTGTGGCGGCCCAAGCACTCTGCCAGAAAAAAAGGGCTCCTGAACTCTGTTTTCAGCTGTGACAGCCTCCTGCAATCCTCTACCAGCGAAAACAGAGCTCGGGATGGCCGCTTTTTTATTTATTTGTTTGTTTATTTATTTAGTCAAGCAATTATAAGATAACAGGTATAAGTATAAATTTTGTTATGAATACATGAAATGGATACATATAAGAAAAATAAAAAAGAAACAATAGGACAGGGACCGTAGGCACATTGGTGCGCTTATGCACACCCGCTACAGACCTCTTAGGAAAGGGGTGAGGTCAATAGTAGACAGTCTAAGGTTAAAGTTTTTGGGGTTTGGGGAAGAAAGCAGTGTCAGATAGAGTATTCCAGACACTGACCATTCTGTTGCTGAAGTTGTATTTCCTGCAATCAAGTTTGGTGCAGTTTACATTGAGTTTGTATTGTGTGCTCTTATACTGTTATGGTTGAAGCTGAAGTATTCATTGACAGGTAGGACATTGCAATGTATGATTTTATATACCATACTTAGATTGGACCGAAGGCGGCATAGTTTTAGATTGTCTAAGTCTAGAATTTCAAGTCTGGTGGCATGTGGTATTCTGCAATAAGTAGAGTAGTGGAGAACTCTTCTTGTGAAATATTTCTGGACTTTTTCAACTGTACTAATATCAGATACAAAATCTGGGTTCCAGATTGATGGGCTGTATTCAAGTATTGGTCTAGCAAATGTTTTGTATGCTCTAGTTAGTAGTGTGATAATATCAGAGAAAAAGCTACGTAGGATTAGGTTAACAACTCTTAATGCCTTTTTGGCTATGTACTTACAGTGGGCTCTAGCACTTAGGTCATTAGAGATGAGTACTCCAAGATCCTTGACAAAGTTTGGATCATCAACAAGGTCTTGACTATTCAGCTTGTATTTTATTTTCTGATTTTTTTTGCCAATATGTAAGATAGAGCATTTATTTGTTGAGATTTGAAGTTGCCATTTGTTTGATCATTCTGATACATAGTCAAGATCTTTTTGAAGGGTAGCAGTATTGTCTGTGGTGTTGAATAGCTTTACATCATCAGTGAAGAGAACACAGTTGCTCTTAATATGATCACAGAGGTCATATATGTAGAGTAGAAATAGAGTTTGTTTTGTTCGGAAAACACACGAGGTAGACCGGGTTCCAACAACAAAAGGCTTTATTCAAATTAGTCAGTAACAGGAACGCCCGGCTGAAACCGAGGCCAGCTTTTTATACAGGCTGGCCTGCCGGCTCGTAGCCAATGGCATTTGTTGAAATTTGCCGCTTTCCAGCAGCTCATTGATTGGTTCCTAGTGAACCAATCCAATGCTTAGTTTATTAGACCAATCAGGTTTGTATTCAACCAATTTACATATAGAACACCCCTCCCCTCTTAGTTCAGTCCTACGTGGTGACGTAGTCTTGCAGGTAGGCGGGGCTTTTCCGGACTCGACTTGACTTGCATGGTTCATTCTTAGTGAAGTCTTCGACCGGTTCGGATGGGGCTGCCGTGTCGTCCGTTCTTCTCCCTGGAACCGTCTGGAAGGGTGAGTCAGCCATTTTACTGCCGCCTGAGTTTCTTAGGCTGGCGGTTTTGCCGCTCCCTCCCGTTTCCTCCGGGCAGGTCGAGCTGGCCCTTCCGATGGGCTCTTCAAACAAGTCTCTCCAAACAGTGAGTCTTTTATTTGCTCTTTTTGATTATATGTTTCATTGGTTTTGGTTTTAAAAAGTTCTTTATTGACTTCTCGCATTTTCCCCCCCCACCTTGGTTTGCAATTCGTCGGTTTTGTCGGTGAATGGTTGTAAGTCTGTGGTTCGTTCTATAATTCGGGATCGAAGCTGGTCTATGTGCCGCTTCCATTCCCTGCCATCCTCTACTGTTAACCGGTAGGATTTGGGGCCTGTGATTTGGGTAATCTGTCCTGGTAGCCATACCGGGTCCCCGGTGAAGTTTTTAGCGTATACTAAATCGCCTATTTCAAATTGTCTAAACCGTGTAGAGGAGTCAGGGGGGTTTTCTGGAGTAAAATTTGGGTGTAACCTATCAAGGTGTGATCTTAACTTTCACCCCATAAGTAATTCTGCTGGGGACTTGTTGGTTGTGGTACTGGGCGTTATGTGCTGGAGTGTGAGCAAACGGTTTACTTTTTGTTGGACATCTCCGGCGTCCATTCTTTCTAAACCTTCTTTAGTAAACCGGACCATTCTCTCAGCCCTGCCATTCGCAGCCGGGTGAGCCGGCGCGGTTAGGGCATGTCTTATACCTAGGGAGGCTAGGTATTGCTCAAATTGTATGCTGGTTAGCTGTGGCCCATTATCTGAGACAAGAACGTCCGGTAGGCCATGGGTGGCAAAAAGGTTGTCCAGTTTTTTAATTACAGTTTCTGTTGTCGTTGATAGCATAACTTTTACTTCAAGCCAACTAGAATAGGCATCAACGACAATCAGAAAGGTATGCCCCTTGGTAGGACCCGCGAAATCAATGTGGATTCTTGACTACGGTCCCCGAGGGGTTTCCCAGTCCTTAACGGGTGCTTTTGGTGGGGACGGTCTAATTCCCTGGCATTTGTTGCACGAGCTTACCCACTACTCTATGTCCTTATCAATACCCAGCCACCAAACATAACTTCTAGCCAGGCTTTTCATCTTAACCATTCCCGGGTGCCCTTCATGTAACAACCTAAGTACCCTGGGTTGTAATTTGGCAGGAATTACCACCTGGTCACCCCACAACAAACACCCCTTTTGGATCGAAAGTTCAGTCTGTCTGGACCGGAAAGGTTTAAAATTTTCAGTTTTTTGGTTCTCCAGCCAGCCTTTACCTACCCAGCTAAGAATGCGGGCAGTCAATGAGTCTTTCGCGGTGGTTCTGGCGACATCATAAGCTGATATGGGTAGATCGGGGCAAGTCTCAATTTGTAGCGTTGTCATCGCTGGTGCCGGGTCTTCGTCGGTTGCTGGTAAGGGTGCTCTGCTCAAAGCGTCCGCATGGGAAATTTGTTTCCCTGGGCGATGTGTCAGAGTGTAGGAATAAGCTGCTAGGAACTCTGACCATCTAGTCATTCTTGGGGACAGTATATTAGGTGTTGGCTTGTTTCCCGCCAAAATCCCCATCAGCGGTTTGTGGTCTGTTATGATTTGAAAGGTCCGCCCGTATAAGTACTCGTGGAAGCATTTCACTCCAGCGACAATTGGCTGTAATTCCGCTCGGTTTTGGATAGAGTCCTAGAGTAATATGCGACGGGTGCTTCTCTGCCATCAGGTAGTTGGTGGCTCAGGATGGCACCTACTCCGTATGGTGAGGCGTCGCAGGTCACTCTTAATGGCAGTGTGTTGCTAAATTGGATGAGAACGTTTGTTGATGTTAGCAAGCTTTTAATATTTTGGAAGGCTTTCTTTTCTTTGTAACCCCAAGTCCAAGTTGCCTTCTTGTCTAAAAGACGGTGCAACGGTTCTGCTATAGTGGCCTTGTTTGGCAGGAACACATTATAGAAATTAATTAGTCCTAAAAATGCTTGTAGTTCGGTTTTATTTCTTGGTTCAGGTGCGTCTTTGATTGCTTTAACTTTTTTGTCTGTAGGGTGGATACCCTCTCCATCTATTGAATAGCCCAGGAATTCGACGCTATTCTTAATTAGGCAGCACTTTTCTCTTTTTACCTTGAGGCCAGATTCCCTAAACTTAGTTAATACTTCTTTGAGTCTTTTCCTTAATTGAGTTTCATCTCTGGCCGAGATTAGGACATTGTCAAAATAGGGAACGACTCCTTGTATGCCATTTAGGAGGCGTTCCATCAGACTCTGGAAAACGCCTGGGGCCACGCTTACTCCAAATTGGAGTCGGTGACATTTGAATGCGCCCTTATGGGTGACTATAGTCTGTTTCTGCTGTTTCTGGGTCCACTGGGAGTTGTTGATAGGCTTGTGCCAAGTCGAGTTTAGCAAAAACTTTGCCTTTTCCCAGGGAGTGAAGCAAATGCTGGACTACTGGCACTGGGTATGTGCTTGGTTGTAATGCGTGGTTCAGGGTAGCCTTATAGTCACCACAGATTCTAATGGACCCGTCAGGTTTTATGGGTGTGACAATAGGCGTTTCCCACTTGGCATGATCCACAGGTTCTAACACCCCCTGGGCTATTAGTTTGTCTAGCTGTTCCTCTATCTTTGCCTTTAGTGCAAAGGGAACTCGCCTGGCTTTTATTCTTCGTGGGGCTATTTGGGGGTCTAGACTGAAAGAAATGGGATTTCCCCGATACTTGCCAAGTGAGCTGTCAAAAACGTCCTGGAACTCGCGGATGAGGTCTTCTTCCCAGCCGGTTGTATTTACTCGATCGACCCCGGTCATCCCGATGCCCAATGGCGCGAACCATTCAATGCCCAGGAGGCTTGGTCTGTCTCGGTCGACTATGGTCAGCAGTAGTATTTTGACGTGTTGTCTATAGGCGACTCGGAACTGTCCATGCCGACTACAGGGATTTGGTTACCTTGGTAGTCTTTGAGGGTTAGGTGCTGCTTCTGTAATTTTTTGGGTTGGATATCTGGGACTAGCTGTTTTATTGTGTCCCACAATACCATAGAAAGGAAGGATCCCGAGTCCACCTCCATCTTGCAGGGCTTCCCTTCGATTTTTACTGTGACTTTAACCTTCTTCCCGCTTTCCGTCTGAGAGCTCTCTACAGTGACAGTTTGGTGTGTATTGGCTCGCTTGTATTGTTGCCACTTTCTTTCAGCTCGTTTAGGCTCAGCTTGTATTGGGGAGTTTCGGCGTCTCGTTGGGCTATAGCTTTTCTTGTTTCTACAGACTTTCTCGATATGCCCCCGTTTCTTGCAATACCTGCAGATAGCGTCGAGAAATCCGCATTCGGCTCGGGCATGGTTTCCTCCGCAGCCAGCGCACTCCCGCCAATTCCTTCTTTCGCGCTCTTTTTTGTTCGCGAATAAACGGTGGACCTCGTCTTCTTCGCTCAACTTGATTGCCTCTCCAGACTCTTCGTAGTGGGTGGTGGTGGTAGGCTGTTTTCTGTCTTTGGCTGGGGTTGTTTCTTCGCTGTGTGTGTTCATCTTCTTCATTGTGACAGCCGATTTTTTTGCGGCTTCGGCGGCTGTGGCTTCTGCGATGGCTTCGGTTTCGGTGATGTTGGGCTTGTTGAGTAATTTACTCTGTGCGGTAGAGTCTCTTAGCCCCAACACCACGCGGTCCCCATTGCTTCATCAATGTTCAGGAAATCACACTCACCCCCTATTTGCCTAAGGGCAGCAACGAAATCGGTGACAGTCTCTCCCTCTCTCTGGTCTCTGCGGTAAAATTCGTGTCGCTTTATTAAATTAGACACCACCGGAGCGTAGTGTGCTTTGAGAATTTTTTGCAATTCTGGCCACGTTAGTTGTTTAACATCTCGGGGCTTCGCAAGGGCCTTTGCAATCTTGAACATCGTTGGCCCTCAGTGAGTTAGGAACACAGCTCGCTTGCGTTGCTCTGAAATGCCTTCCATTTCATTGCTCTCCAAATACATTTGGAAGCGGTCTGCATAGGACTCCCAATCCTCTTCGTTAGGATTGAAGGGTGCGGGCGGTGCGTTGTTTCCAGGCATCTCTGCTGTCGTCTGGCTTCTTATCACCGCATGCAGGTTTCGCGTTCAGGACGATCCCATCCTCGTCGCCAGTGTTTTGTTCGGAAAACACACGAGGTAGACTGGGTTCCAACAACAAAAGGCTTTATTCAAACTAGTCAGTAACAGGAACGCCCGGCTGAAACCGAGGCCAGCCTTTTATACAGGCTGGCCTGCCGGCTCATAGCCAATGGCATTTGTTTAAATTTGCCGCTTTCCAGCAGCTCATTGATTGGTTCCTAGTGAACCAATCCAATGCTTAGTTTATTAGACCAATCAGGTTTGTATATTTGGAGTCAACCAATTTACATATAGAACAGAGTTGGTCCTAGAACACTGCCTTGGGGGACACAACTGTTGACCGGCACAGAATTTGATAGGACGCTCCCAATTTTGACCATTTGTTGGTTTGACAGGAATGCTTCTATCCAGTTATGCAGGTGTCCAGAGATACCATAATATTTTAGTTTTAGGAGTAGTTTGTTGTGTACCACTGAATCAAAGGCTTTGTAAATTGTGTCTATTGCTTTGTCCAGATTGAGTTGTGTAGCCCATATGTTTTTGCAATGTAAGAGTCATAGATTACAGTTTTTTTCTGAAACCAAATTTTTTATTCGACAGTAGGTTGTTTACCTCTAAGTAGAAGATAATGGATTGATTAATAATTGATTCCATGACTTTACAGGTGACACAGCATAAAGAGATTGGTCTGTAATTTTCAACTAGGCTGGGGTCTCCCTTTTTGAAGATGGGGATGACCATAGGCTAGTCACTCATAGGCTAGTGACCATAGGTTTGGTAAGGAACTGGCCCTGAAAGATTTTTCAAAGAGTTCGGCTATGGCAGTGGATAGCTTTTTTTTAAAGAAATAGGCATATAATCCGTCCGGTCCAATAGATAGAGATGGTTTTAGATTGCATAGTGCTTTTTCAACATTGTCTTCTATAAAATTGATATTATTAGATCATTGTAGTTTTCTGTGATTCAACCAGGAAATACTGGGCATGATCCATTGCTGCTTACAAATACTGAGCCAAAGAATGTGTTAAAGAGGTTGGCTTTAATGGTGTCACTTCTTCCAGCCTTTGCCAGCCAGTTGATAGCACCCTTGCTTTTTAATTATGTTTTAGCTGTGCAGTTAAAAGTTATTTTCTTGAAGTTTTCAAATCAAACAACAGTCTAAAAATACTAAAATATATATTCTAATAACCTTCTAACAATTAAAATTGTTTGAAAATAGTCAGCCCAGTTTATCCTTTAATTTAAAATTAACTCATTTATAATCATTCTTTTCATCATTTTCTTTTCCAGATTGGTCAATAGCTCTGAAACTTAGTTGCCGCTTTTTTCAGGGAGCATTAAAAAGCTTCCCCTTCTGTTTTTGAGTCCCACTATTTCAAACTTCTTAATATTTAAATTTGGATAAATTCCATAGCAGAAAGTTAGAGAGGTTTTACCCATCTCAGCCATTTTGCTCCTTGATTTTTTCCTTCCTTTCTCTTTCCAAGCGGAGTAGGGGAAGCAGAGTTCCATTGAACCCATTGGCCATTGAGAGCTTCCAGACAAGCAGAAATCAGATGGGTTCAATGGAACTCTGCTTCCCCTACTCCGCTCCACTATGACATCAGCTTCCTTTTTCACTTTTTGTGATCTTCTGATAAGCAAAGTCAATGGAGAAGCCAGATTCATTTATAACCATGTCACTAACTTAACAACTTAACTGATTCATTTAGCAACTGTGGTGAGAAAGGTCATAAAATGGAACAACATTCACTGGCAACTATCTCATTTAGCAACAAAAATTTGGGGCTCAATTGTGGTCATAAGTTGAGGAATACTTGTATTTTCATTTAACAAAGCTCTACGGTTGACTGGTCTGCAAGGTGTAACTAGCTAGAACTGATGCTGTTAGATCAACATGGCATAATTTATCTTATAGATATTAAATCTTGCTAACAGATCTGCACTGCTTTTCAGTCTGTGTCCAAGCCATAATCAAGGCCTAATCTACAAAGGCTTTAACTAGCAAATTACCTCAAAAAATTTTTTCCAGGGCCTACAATGCAAATATAAGGCTTTTCCAATGGCAACCATTACAATATTCCAAGCCAATACTTTTTTGTTTGTAGTGCAAAGATCACACAGAAGAGAAACAAAGATGATTAGGGGACTGGAGGATAAAACATACAAAGAATAGTTGTAGGAATTCAGTTTGTCTAGTTTAATGAAAAGAATGGGTAATATGATAGCAGAGTTCCAATATCTAAAGGCCTTCCAAAGAAGAGGGGGTCAATTATTCTCCAAAGCACCCGAAGCTCTGAACAATGGTTGGAAACTAATCAACTAAGAACTAAGCTAGAACTAAGGTGAAATTAATCAGTGGAACAACTTGCCTCCAGAGGTTTTGGGTGCTCCAACACTGGAGGTTTTTAAGAGATTTAACAACTATTTGTCTGAAATAGTATTGGGTTTTCTGCTTGACCAGAAGGATTGGACTAGAAGACCTTCAAGGTCCATTCTAACTCCATTATTGTTTTTCAGGTAAATTTTATATATTCCTTTTTTTGTTACTAGTCTTCAGCCATCTCTTTTTTTAAAATTCCATTTAGCTTATTTTAGCACTTTAAAAACTGTTGCAAAATACCTAAAGATTCCTAGGGATGAATACAAGCATATATGTAATTTTAAATAAAAGAAAAATGGCTGTAATTGGTATGTGTACTCAGGGAATTATCAAAGTCCCAATCTGTACCTCAGAAGAGGTCTAACCACTTGTGCTGAGTATTAATGGCTTTGTTCAAACCTGATCAATAATCCCAATGTACAAAATTACATTGCATTAACAAAAAGCAGTATTAAAACATAATTGTACAATCGTAACTTACTGTGATAAAAATTCTTCATTGTTTTCTGCTATTACTGAAACATTTAAATGTTTTTTTGTCACATGCTGCTCACAAGAATCTTCTTGATATAATACATTATTCTGAGACTTTGGCAAAGAAGTCTCTTTTACTTTTTGGGGTTTTGCTCTCTTTAACTCAGCTCTTAGCTTAAAAGGATGAAGAGTCTTCTTTTTATCTAACTGTTCCTCTCCATGACCATCTTCAAGGCTCCCATTTGAAACCAATTGCCTGTTCTTTTTCTTCATAGGTCCAACAGGGGATCTTTTCTTTTTCTTTTGAGTCCCTGATTGTTTTTTGAATGGGAACTGTAACTTTTTATCCAGTGTATTATGAGCTTCAGGAACAAAGCATGGCATAGAAACTGAATTGTCAGAATAAATATCTGCATTCTTAGATTGTGTGCAGTCCTTTGATGGTAGAGCCAAGACACTGCTCTCTTGTTTTTCATCTTGCACTTTTGTCTGTGCGGTCAACTTATTCCATGATGAGCTTTGTTTTGCTTTTTTTACAGGTTGTATCTGGACTGATAACTTTTGCTCTGCTTCTAGTAAAGGTATATGGTCTTTTGCTTGGTTTCTACTTATTGAGTAAGTTCTGTTATGAATTTCTGCTAAATCTTTATATTTATTTTTAGAATGCATTTGCTTCCTTGTTTCATGGGAGGTAACAAAAGACCTAATCAATTGTGATTTATCATTCTCCACAGCCATTACTTGTTTAATTCTTGAAGCATTTTGAAATCCATCAAAACTTGTTTCACCAACATCATATAATATTGTATTACGTTCCTGCACTGGAATTGGCATAACTGTTTTCTCCAATTCCCTTTTTTTTTTTCTCCTGTTATGCTGCTGAGCCTCCCGATTTTCTTCAAATAAAGCAGATGTTCTCTTTTTCTGTGATTTTTGCTTCTTTTGAGAAATTGAAATGCAAGACACAGAAGACAAATCAAAAAATTTCTCTATCAAAAATTCACGTTCCTCTTTTGGCATTACAGTAGCTGATTTTCTAGAGAGAAAAGAAAGGCAAGTAGATTCTCACATATCACAAAGGGTCAGTCCAAGAAGCTTCATTTTCAAAATAAACTTAGACATTTTACAAAAATATTTTCTGATAAAACAAGCGCTAGTAATCATTTTTCTATTTTATCATATTACACAAACTTTAAACATGTTGACTTTAACTCAACAATGCTCAAGTCTTCAAAGCAAAATTCTAATATTTGTGTATCTGGCAGATCTAGACATTGTCAAGACTTATCTTAGAAAAATAAACAGAATTGGCTTAGTGAATACTTTAGAGTTATGATCTTAAAGTCATGCAGTGGCAAGTTAAATACAATAATGATAAAATCTAAACATTCAAAGCCGCATTTAATTAGTGCTTTATAATAACAAATACACCAAATTCATTTCTGAGATGAAGTTGTGGCTTTAGTGAGATCCTCCCAACAGATAAATTATTTAATATAATGATTGTAAAGAATCCTGAATATGTATCTCTTACAGATCCACACAGAAAACTTTGTCTGGGCTTCTTCAAAGTGCCAACAGTGACAACTCTCTTATTCAGAAATAAAATCATACTCAAGACTTTAATCTAGAAAGGATCTGCATATTACACATTCTCTGTACTTTTTAGGGAACAAAGTGATTGGTTTAAAACTGCAACAAACAAGTTCAACACATTTTACACAATTCTGCAGTTTTCTCAACTCAGTCACTTTAAATGTCACAGCAAAAATATGACCAATTTGCTTTCAATTACAAATGCCAAAATCTTTTATATAAAGCTGCTCTTTAAGCAATGGCATTCAAATCTCATTTTACTACCAGAACACTTTCATGGCCTTTCATGATAACATAGCTCCTGACATTTTTATTTGTTTAGAAGCTGATCCTTCAATACATCACTCTTCTGTTTCTTTTCCTGCAGAAAAACTCTTACACTTGGGAAAATTTTGGGACAAATAAAATGCTCCTTCATTAAAGGCTAGGTCACACTGGCCGACGGATGCAAAACGTATGCAAAAAGGACACAGTAGACGAGCAAAATTTCGGGGGTGTAGTTAGACACTCTCAAAAGTGCCCCAAATTTGCATAAATAGAACGGACAACAACGGAAAGGAACGGATGGGGGTAGTACGTAGCGAGGATGGTAAGCGGATGTTCGTAGGAAGCCTAGCGGATGGAAGCGGATGACACATCCGCAGGGCTTCTGGGGGAGAATAGCAAAGCGGACGCGTAGCGGAAGGAGCAGATGCGAAGCAGATGACGTGGATGCATCACGGACACCTATAGGACGCATAGCGGATGCATAGTGGATGCAAAGCGTTCGCTGCGCATGCAGGGAGGATGAATTGCATCAGCTCTCTGGATATAAAAGGATGCAGCTCGCAAGCAGTCACCATTCAGAGGAAAGACCTGCTGCCAGAGACATCTTGAAAGAACACCATGGTTCATCAGTCAGCGAAGAAGAGGAAGCCTGTGCCTACTCCTGCCAGCCCTGGCAAGAAGGACAGAACCACTATCCCACCCCCTGGGGCTGACTCTGCTTCTACTTCTACAGAAGCTGATGGTGCTCCTGGGGTTGCTGCTGCTGGTGCTTCTCCTGCTGGTGCTACTGCTGCTGCTGGTGCTGTTGCTGCTGTGGTGGACCAGCCCCAAGAACCTCAAAGCCCTGCTGCTGAAGGCCCTAAAGTCCCAGCCAGAGGGAGGAAGAGGCAAGGCAAGGAGAAGGGAGAGAGGAAACAGTACTCTATTTCCGAGGACCATGAGGAGGTGCTGGAATGGCTGAGGGAGAACGAGTACCTGTAGAGAAAGGGCCACAGGCTCTATCACGGCACCAAGAGGAAGCAGGCAGCGTGGAGAGACAAGGCAGAGAGCCTGGGCTACACTTCAGATGTACTCCTGGGATGGTGGAAGCACATGCACACCTGGTATGGCAAGCTACACCTCAAGAAATCCAGGCAGGCCGCTGTCAAGCTCACTGACCGGGAGATGTACGTCATGGCCAAGTGCAGCTTCCTGGAGGGTAAGGTACACCACCGAGGAGCAGCCCCTCTGACAACCCTCTCCCTCAGACAGCCCACAGAGAGCCACTCCTCTTCCAGCCAGGAGACAGCTACCATGTCCAGGCAGGTGTCTTTGGAGGACCCCACGGCAGAGATCCCCCCCCGACAGCTGCACTCCCCATGCCAGAGGACCTGGAGAATCCCGTCTCAAATGGAGCAAGAAGAAGCAGCAGCCAGAGACCAACCCACCCCCACCCCCAGCTCCACTTCTACACAAAGCAGGCAGAGAGGCAGACTGGAGGGCCAGAGCCACACTGTCCTGCTGGAGATCAGGGACACCATTAAGACCAGCACATCTTCTCTCTCAGCTGGTCCACAGCGATATATCATCCTCGAACTGCAAGACCTTCATCACGTATGTGAGCCAGACCCTCATGGACCTGCCCGAGGCCCAGTACCACGTGAGGAAGGAGAAAATCACAGCACTGCTGCACCACCCTCCAGGCCCAGCTGAACCTGCTCCGACCCAGTCCAGGAATGCTCCTCCACCCAGGCGATGTCACAGCCCTTCCACGGATTTCAACAGCCCCTCACCTACAAAGGCTACGAGTTCCAGGACTTCACACAGCAGAGGCAGCCCTTCCCAGTCCAGACCCAGGTACATCGCAAGCCACACACGCCTCACCTGACCCAGCTGCAGACCAGACAGCCCCACTACACTCCTCCTTCCTCCACCCCAAGCGAAGCCCCTCAACAGAAAATCTGTCTTCTGTACTGTGCCTGACAACCCATGTACATGAGGAAGGGCCTCTCAACCTCACGGGACTGAGTCAGCTCTCTGACAGCTTCCTGAACACACCATTCCCTGTTGTACTCTCGGGACCAGGCACCCCAATGGCGCCTCAGACCAGCACTCCAGTCACAGCCACCTCCACAGTTCCTGGCCGCTCAACAGCTGAGACCATGGACATGCCTCAGAGTGACTGAGAATAGTGCCAGAGACTGAGTTGTTACTTGTTCACCTTATCTTTGTTTAAAGACACTTTACTTGTTTCATTTTGCTTTTTTAATAAACTCATACAGTTTACTAAAGACAGTTGTCAATAAAGGTTATCTTTGCTTAACACACTTGGTTCATTTTATTTACTTAATAAAGTGTTGGGGAAAACTTTGAAAAAAGGGTTAAGCCTTTGCATTCTTGTGGGATCGGTAAGTATAGTTGTGGGATCGGTAAGGATAGCTGTGGGATGGGGAAGGATAGTGTGGGATGGATAAGGATAATTGTGAGATGGGTAAGGATAGCTGTGGAATGGGTAAGGATAGTTGTGGGATAGATAAACCTTCAATGCAAGCATAGTGGGACTGTATGGTCCACCCTCCCAGCTGCCACACATATGGCCCTTTTTTATCAATAACAATTTATTCATTGATCAACGCATTTCAAAATAAACAAAGCTCTTTATTAATGCCCTATTCATTGTAGGACCACTCCACAAACATGGCACAATCTCATCAGTGTGATGAGAAAGGCTCAAGTAAGCATCCATTAAGCATCTACCATCCTGTTTTGCCACTCCACTGCTCCAGGTTAGGAGCAGCACCAGTGTTTCAGGAGGTTGCGCTGCTTCTTCCCTTCATGTGAAGCTCTGTTGGGGCCTTGAACATCCACAGTGTCTATCAGGTTTCATCCTTGCCTCCATTCACCAGGTTCCATGTCCCCATTGCCTTGTTGATGGTCCACAAGCCTGTTCTGAAACACTGGGTAGCGGGTGAAACAGTCTGAAGAGGGCTTGGTTCTGGTGTTGAATTAAGGCAGCTACCATAAGGAGTGTGTGATGATCCATGGTGGAGATCAATGGATGATGTGGAAGAGCAAGAGCAAGGCTGAAGAGGTCTGTACACCACGGCTGCTGGACTCATACTGAGATCCAGGTGATTTCCTCCCCCTTTTTATAGGAAATGTCAATTTTCCGCTAGGTGTCCTTCCACATACTCTAGGCATATTCCAGACATCCTAAATATCAGAGATACGTCCCATATACGAACATTTTTTCTGTTTTAATGCTTTATATACGAGATGTATCCGCTTAAGCCCATGTCACACAGCAGTAAAGAATGGAAAGAGGATGGAAAACGGAGAGAAACACTTGCTATTCGTTGGTTAACATGATGCATCCGTTCTGTATTCACTGCATACGTTTTTCATACTCTCTATCCGTCCAGCATCCGTCTACTGACATTTCATCCGCTCAAAATGTTTTGAGCGGATGAAGTATCCAACGCATCCATTCTACATCCGCTACGAATACGGGGGACATCCGTTATAATTCCGTCATCATCCGTTACGCATCTGCTATATCCACTAGGCATCCGCTGCGCATCCACGCAACTCACATCCGCTCCAGCGGAAATGGCCACAGGGAGGAAGCGAAACGGACACGGAACGGACACGCATCGTTAGTACCATGGACGTAGAAAGGATGAAAGCGGATGCAGCTTGCATATAAAGCATTAAAACGGAAAAAACGTTAGTATAGGGGACGTATCTCGGATATTTAGGATGTCTGCAGGATGCCTGGAGTAAAGTGGAAGGACACCTAGCGGAACATCTTGGAAGCTTGCTGCATTCTGCACAATCTCATGCGCACCCGCTACCCAGTGTTGCAGAACAGGCTTGTGGACCTCCAACAAGGCAATGGGGACATGGAGCCTGGGGAATGGAGGCAAGGGTGAAACCTGATAGATACTGTGGATGTACAAGGCCCCAACAGAGCTTCACGTGAAGGGAAGAAGCAGCGCAACCTCCTGAAACATTGGTGCAACTCCCCAGCTGGAGCTGTGGAATGGTAAGACAGGATGGTAGATGCTTAATGGATGCTTCCTTCAGCCTGTCTCATCACACTGATGAGATTGTTCCATGTATGTTGAGTGGCCCTACAACGAACATGATTGATTAAACTGTTATTGATAATAAAGGGCCATAGGTGTGGCACCTGGGAGGATGGACCATACAGTCCCACTATGCTTGCACTGGAGGTTTATCTATCCCACAGCTATTACCCATCCCACAGGTATCCCTGCCCATCCCACTGCTATCCTTACCCATCCCACAAGCACGCAAAGGCTTAAACCATTTCTAAAACTTTACACCAAGACTTTATTTACTAAAAGAACTGAACCAAGTGTGTGAAGCAAAGATAAACTTTATTAATAACAAGTAAAGTGTCCCAAGCAAAGATAAAGTCAACAGGTAGCAACCCAGTCTCTGGCACTCTTCTCAGTCACTCTGAGGCGTGCCCAGAGTTCTCAGGGGTGAAGGGTCCAGGTGCTGTGGAGGTGGCAGCGGCTGGAGTGCTGGTCTGAGGAGCCATTGGGGTGCCTGGCCCTGAGAGGACAACAGGGGATGGTGTGTGGAGGAAGCTCTCAGAGAGCTGGCTCAGTCTTGTGATGTTGAGAGCACCTTCCTCCAGGACATAGGGTGTCAGTCCCAAGACCAATGACAGATGTTCTGAGGCCGGGCTTGGCTGTGGGGTGGAGGAAGGAGGAGTATAGTGGGGCTGTCTTATCTGCAGGTGAGTGAAGTGAGGCGTCAGTGGCATCGGTGGCATCGAAGTGTAGCCCAGGCTCTCTGCCTTCTCTCTCCAAGCTGCCTGCTTCTGCTTGGTGTCTCGATAGAGCCTGTGACCCTTCCGCCAGAGGTACTCGTTCTCCCTCAGCCATTCGAGCACCTCATCCTCATGTTCCTCTTTGATGGAGTAGTCTCCTCTCCCTATCGCGCGATTGCCTTTTCCTCCCTCGGGCAGGGCCTTCTGGGCCCTCATCAGGAGGGCTTTGAGGTTCTAGGGCCTGGTCCACCACACCACCACTAGCAGCAGCAGCACCAGCAGCACCAGGAGCAGCAACAGCAGAGTAAGCACCAGCAGAAGCACCATCACCAGGAGCAGCACCAGCACCAGGAGCAGCACCAGCAGAGTAAACACCAGCAGAAGCCCCAGCACCAGGAGCAGCACCAGCACCAGTGTCAGCAGAAGCCCCAGCACCAGAAGAGTCAGCCCAAGCAGCAGAAGCCCCAGCAGAAGCAGAGTCAGGGCCAGGGGGTGGGATGGTGGCCCTGTCCTTCTTGCCAGGGCTGGCAGGAGTAGGCACAGGCTTCCTCTTCTTCCCCATGGTTGTTGGCTGAAGATGTGCCTGGCAGGAGGTCTTTTTTCTGAATGGTGACCTGCTTGCGAGCTGCATCCTTTTATAACCGCGGTGCTGACACAATGCATCCTCCCCACATGCGCAGTGAACGCTTTGCATCCACTAGGCATCTGCGTGGCATCCACTAGGCATCCGTGATGCATCTCCGTCATCCGCTAGGCATCCGCCCTGCATCCGCTCCTTCCGCTGCGCATCCGCTTCGCTGTGCTCCCCCAGAAGCCCTGCGGATGTATCATCCGCTTTCATCCGCTTCCATCCGCTAGGCTTCCATGGAGCATCCACTTAACATCCTGGCTACATCCTCTCCCCGTCCGTTCCTTTCCGTTGTTGTCCGTTCTCTTTATGCAAATTTGGGGCACTTTTGAGAGCGGATAACAACAGGTGGAACATTTTCTCGTCCACTGTGTCTTTTTTACATACGTTTTGCATCCATCGGTCGATGTGACAGGGCCTTTGCATCCTTTCTATTTCCGTGCTATTAACGCTGTGTGGACGTTCCGTGTACCTTTCGTTTCCTCCCTCTTTCCGTTTTCAGCTGCAGCGGATGTGAGTTGAGGGGATGTTCAGAGGATGCCGAGAGGATACAGCGGACGTGTAATGGATGACAACGGATGTAGAACATTTATTGCCCGTATGTGTTGCGGATGTACATCGTACGCAGCGGAAAGTTCATCCGCTCAAAAAGTTTTGTGCAGCTCAAAACTTTTTGAGCAGATGAAATAGCAGTAGACGGATGTTTGACGGATAGAGCGTATGAAACACGTACGCAGTGAGTACACAACGGATGCATCGCATTTTCAAACGGATGGCAAGCTTTTTTTTCCGTTTTACATCCTCTTTGCATCCGTTGGTGCAGTGGGACATGGGCTTAAAGCACATCTATATGGGAAGAAAATCAAACCATTCAGTCAGGATTTTCTAAATGTTCTTAATAATTGTTTTAAATTCCTAACCGTTAAAGAAAAACTGCACATACAATATTTTCTCAAATCCTTTGGGAAATGTACTAATTATCACCCATATCCTTTAACTTTCTGTGTCTTACAAGGCAAGACCTAGGCTCACCCTATATTAATTACAAAAACATGGAAAAAAACCAATTAACTTTTCTCTCAACAATTGATCATTTATCTACGCAAACATGGACAGGAATAAAATACTTTCATGAAATATTTAATATGGAGTAATTTACTGTTCTGCACATGATTTCTCTCTTTCTTCTCCTTTTTCTTCTCCACTTTCAACCGGAAAGATTGATGATCCTAAGCACATCTCCTCAATATTGTTTTCCTTAATTTCTTCTGATGCCTGGTTGCCTATTTTATTGATAAGACAGAGAAAATACATGCAACATTATCATTTTTTTTGAGATAAGAAAAACAATTGTCTACTGCTATTACCATAAATTATAACTGACAAATTTATTGGTTCATTTTTCTTAGGATAGATTTATTTTCTTACAATCTAATTTAAAAGTATGACTTGCTTATGATACATATGGAAACATAGCATTATAGGCTTGGAAGATAACCTTGATGTCTTCTAGTCCAACCCAATGCTCAAGACAGGAGCCTTATAGCATCCCATGTGACAATGACCCAGAAGCAGCCACCATTTTGACCCAGAGGCAGACATGGCAAATGGCAGCTGCTTCCACAAGTCCGCCACATGGCCCAGGGATGAATCCCAAGCATAGTTAAAATTGTGGCTGCTTCCACAACACTCAGGCAGCCCAGAGATGCATGTCCTTCTCTCCTTCACCAACATGAGGTTCAGAGTTCTTCAAAAGGTACGGAGGAGGAGGCTGTGCTGTCTGGTGGGGTGGGAGTCAGGCCTAAGAATTGCAGGGATACAGTGGGAATGGGAAAAAGCCTTGTAGGAGAAGGGGAAGGCTTGGAGGACCCAAATGTTGGGGTACAGAGGACTTTTAAGGCTAGACTGGACTTGCACTAGGCCTCTAAGAGCTTCTCCAAACTTTTACATAGCCACTGTTCTGCTTAATGACTTATACATCTTTGATTTCCATCTATCTCCATACAAATTGATGGTATTTTCCCTATGTCAGCAACTCAAGAGTACATTTAAATATGTTCTAAAATGTTTGCCTTTTCAGATTTGGTCTAAAATAATATTTCCATCCCATCTTCAACTGGTCTGATACACTAATCTATTGCTCACTAGAAATAAGGTCTTCTTAGAGGTGGTAGCTGGATTTATTCAACACAATTAATCTTGTACCTGGGTTTAACAGAACACATTTGTTATGTCCACATATCTTGTTGCTATATCTAAACAAATAAAACATATGATAAGATGATCAAAAAGCTTAATAAGATGATCAAAAAGCATGCTAAGATAGTAGTAGGATATATACATCAAACAGAACCACAAACTTCTTAATTGCATTTTGCCTAGAATAATGTGCAGCATATACATAGACGATTAGTTTCTTATAATGAGAAATAGTATAAAATTTGCCTATAGTGAAGAAAATGATTGATGAAAGGCTAATTATGAGTTACTCTTAATTAAAAAAAATACTTCTCTCAACCAGATAGAGCGCCAGAATTGTTTTGAAATGCCAAAATTGTGTTGACTGATGTTGAAAGTAAATTAATTTAAACAAATTATTTGCCAAATATGCATGTTAAATAACAGCAATTTTGTTTAATTAATGAAAAAATATTCTCCAGACTGTTTGATGGTTAAAGAAATGAAACGGATTTAAAACTATCATTACTTGCACATTTTAAATATTATCTATAAATAGCCTGATATTTCTTGTATTTGAAAAATACAATTAGCATTAATTTTTAAATTACGTTAAAACATATATTCAAATAACAAGTAATTAAAAACATCATCCACCTGAATTTCTTTTCATTTTGTCTGCTGATGGTAAGGAAAGAAAGTTACTGTCTTTTTCAAACTCCCAACTGATCTGTTCTTTCTGATAATCAAGAAAAAAACATGCTGTTAGTAACACAACAATACACAATGAATTTTTCATATTAAGAAGAGATACTGATAAGTCTTTGTTTAGCAACCAAGACTGAGACACATTGTTCTTACGTACATCACTTTCATCACTGTTATCACTGTCAATGGTTACAAAACTATTACTAAACCATGGGGAAGATTTATTTAAAAACCGTGCTACTAACTTAAGCCCATGTCACACTGAACCAACGGATGCAAAGAGGATGTAAAACGTTAAAAAAAGCTTGCCATCCGTTGGAAAACACGATACATCCATTGTACTCACTGCTTACGTGTTTCATACACTCTATCCATAAAACATCCGTCTACTGCTATTTCAACCGCTCAAAAGGTTTTGAGCTGCACAAAACTTTTTGAGTGGATGAACACATACGATCTACATCCGCAACACATACGGGCAACAAACGTTCTAAGTCCGTTGTGATCCATTACACGTCCAATGTATCCTGTTGGCATTCTATGGCCATCCGCGCAACTCACATCTGCTGCAGCGGAAAACGGAAAGAGGGAGGAAGCGAAAGGTACGCAGAACGTCCACACAGCGTTAGTAGCACGCACATAGAAAGGATGGAAGCGGATGCATCTCATATATAAAGCATTAAAACGGACAAAACGTTCCTATATGGGACGTATCTCAGATATTTAGGATGTCTGGAGGATGTCTAAAGTATGTGGAAGGACACCTAGTGGAAAACCAATATTTCCCATAAAAAGGGGGAGGAAATCACCTGGATCTCAGTATGAGTCCAGCAGCCGTGGTGTACAGACCTCTTCAGCCTTGCTCTTGCTCTTCCACATCATCCATTGATCTCCACCATGGATCATCACACACTCCTTATGGTAGCTGCCTTAATTCAACACCAGAACCAAGCCCTCTTCAGACTGTTTCACCTTTTCTACGCAAAGGGAAGAAGGTGACGTCCAAGAGCTGTCTGGGTCCGAAGATGGATCGGGAGAAGAGTGGAGTTTGGACTCTATGACAAGCTGATGGTGGAGCTGAGGAGTGAAGACCCTAGTGCATTCCAGCACTTCATGAGGATGCCACCAGCCATGTTTGACAAAGTTGTGGAGCGTCTTGAGACCCAGGTTGACCAAGCCAAGCACCAACCTCCGTCCCAGCCTGGACCCTGGACTGAAGGTGGCACTGACTCTGCGCCACCTGGCCTCTGGGACCACATACAGAAACATGCAGTATGCCTGGAGGGTGCCACACAACACCATCAGCATTGTGGTCAGAGAAGTGGTGCAGGCCATCATCAAAGAATACGTGGAGGAGCTCCTCCAGTGCCCCACCACTAAAGAAGGCTGGAGGAAAGTTGCAGAGCAGTGGTATCAGAGGTGGAACTTTCCCCACACCGTTGGAGTCATAGATGGGAAGCACGTGGCCTGCAAAGCTCCACCCAACTCAGGGTCCAATTATTTCAACTACAAGGGCTTCTTCGGCATCATCCTCTTTGCCATGGTTGATGCTGACTACAAGTTCATGTACATCGATACTTCAGGCAATGGGTCAGCTTCAGATGCCCAGATATACAATGCTAGTGACCTCAAGGGTGGGCTGGAACCCAACCTCATCATGGGTTTCCTAGATCCAGACCCCCTACCCAACGATACACAAGATGTGCCCTACTTCATCGTGGGTGATGACGCCTTCTTCCTCAGAACCTACCTCATGAAGCCCTACACTTCAAGATAACTCACCCGTGAAGAATGGATCTTCAACTACAGGCTGTCCAGGGCAAGACGGGTGGTGGAGAACGCCTTTGGCATCCTGGCCAACAGGTTCCAGGTACTTCTCACCACCATGCAGCATCGCCCACAGACCGTGAGGAGCATCGTGGAAGCTTGCTGCATCCAGCACAATCTCATGCGCACCCGCTACCCAGTGTTGCAGAACAGGCTTCTGGACCATCAACAAGGCAATGGGGACATGGAACCTGGTGAATAGAGACAAGGACTAAATCTGATAGACACTGTGGATGCGCAAGGCCCCAACAGAGCTTCACGTGAAGGGAAGAAGCAGCGCAACCTCCTGAAACAGTGGTGCAACTCCCCAGCTGGAGCAGTGGAGTGGCAAGACAGGATGGTAGATGCTTAATGGATGCTTCCTTCAGCCTTTCTCATCACACTGATGAGATTGTGCCATGTATGTTGAGTGGCCCTACAATGAACAGGGCATTAATAAAGAGTTTTGTTTATTTTGAAATGTGTTGATCAATGAATAAATTGTTATTGATAAAAAGGGCCATATGTGTGGCAGCTGGGAGGGTGGACCATATAGTCCCACCATGCTTGCACTGGAGGTTTTTCTATCCCACAACTATCCTTATCCCACAGCTATCCTTACCCATCCCACAACTATCCTTACCCATCCCACAAGCATGCAAAGGCTTAACCCTTTTTTCAAAGTTTTCCCCAACACTTTATTAAGTAAAAAAAATGAACCAAGTGTGTAAAGCAAAGATAACTTTTATTAATAACAAACTGTATGACTTTATTAAAAAGCAAAATGATCCAAGTAAAGTGTCTTTAAGCAAAGATAAAGTGAATAGGTAACAACTCAGTCTCTGGCACTCTTCTCAGTCACTCTGAGGCATGCCCATGGTCTCAGATGTAAAGGGGCCAGGGATTGTGGAGGTGGAAGTTGCTGGAGTGCTGGTCTGAGGCGCCACTGGGGTGCCTGGCCCCGAGAATACAACAGGAGATGCTGTGTGCAGGAAGCTCTCAGAGAGCTGACTCAGTCCTGTGAGGTTGAGAGGCACTTCCTAAAGGACCTGGGCTGTGAGGCCCAAGACTGATGACAGATGTTCTGAGGAAGGGCTTGGCTGTGGGGTGGAGGAAGGAGGAGTGTAGTGGGGCTGTCTGGTCTGCAGCTGGGTCATCTGAGGCAACTGTGGCATCTGAGGAACCTGGGTTTGGACTGGGAAGGGCTCCCTCTGCTGTGGGAAGTCCTGGTAGTGGTAGGCTTGGTAGGTGAGGGGCTGCTGAAATCCATGGAAGGGCTGTGACATCGCCTGGGGTGGAGGAGAAGACCTGGAATGGGTAGCAGCAGGTTCAGCTGGGCCTGGAGAGTGGTGCAGAAGAGCTGTGATCCTCTCCTTCATCGCCTGGTACTGGGCCTTGGGCATGTCCATGAGGATCTGACTCACGTTCGTGATGAAGGGCTTGCGGTTGGAGGATGGTATGTCGAAGTGAACCAGCTGGGAGAGGGCCTCTGTGCTGGCTTTTATTCTGTCCCTGATCTCCAAGAGGACAGAGGACAGTGTGGCTCTGTCCCTCCGGTCTGCCGGTCTGCCTGCTTTCTGTGGAGGTGGAGCTGGGGGTGGGTATGGCTTGGTCTCTAGTGGCTGCTTCTTCTTGCTCCAACTAAGACAGGGGATCCTCCATGTCCTCTGGCACGGGGAGTGCAGCTGTCGGGGGGGTCTCTGTCGTGGGGCCCTCCAAAGACACCTGCCTGGACACGGTAGCTGTCTCCTGGCTGGAAGAGGAGTGGCTCTCTGTGGGCTGTCTGAGGGAGAGGGTTGACAGAGGGGCTGCTCCTCGGTGGCAGACCTCACCCTCCAGAAAGCTGCACTTGGCCATGACGTACATCTCCCAGTCAGTGAGCTTGACAGCGGACTGGCCAGATTTCTTCAGGTGCAGCTTGCCATACCAGGTATGTATATGCTTCCATCACCCCATGAGGACATCTGAAGTGTAGCCCAGGCTCTCTGCCCTCTCTCTCCACACTGCCTGCTTCCGCTTGGTGTCGCAATAGAGCCTGTGGCCCTTCCTCCACAGGTACTCGTTCTCCCTCAGCCATTCCAGCACCTCCTCCTCATGGTCTTCGGAAATGGAGTACTGTTTCCTCTCCCCCTTCTCCTTGCCTTGCCTCTTTCTCCCTCTGGCAGGGGCTTCAGGGCCTTCAGCAGCAGGGCTTTGAGGGCCTTGGGGCTGGTCTACCACAGCAGCAGCAGCAGGAGAAGCAGGAGGAGAAGCAGCAGAAGCAGCAGCACCAGCAGGAGAAGCACCAGCAGCAGCAGCAGGAGAAGCAGCAGCAGCAGAAGCACCAGCACCAGAAGCACCAGCAGCAGCAACACCAGGAGCACCACCAGCAGCAGCAGAAGCACCAGCAGCTTCAGAACCAGCGCCAGAGGGTGGGATGATGGTTCTGTCCTTCTTGCCAGGGCTGGCGGGAGTAGGCACAGGCTTCCTCTTCTTCCCCATGGTGTTCTCTCAAGATGTCTCTGGCAGCAGGTCTTTCCTCTGAATGGTGACCTGCTTGCGAGCTGCATCCTTTTATATCCGCGGAGCTTACGCAATTCATCCTACCCACATGCGCAGTGAACTCTTTGCATCCGCTATGCATCCGCTATGCATCCTATAGGTGTCCGTGATGCATCCGCGTCATCCGCTACGCTTCCACTACACATCCGCTCCTTCCGCTACGCGTCTGCTTTGCTGTTCTCCCCCGGAAGCCCTGCGGATGTGTCATCCGCTTCCATCCGCTAGGCTTCCTACGAACATCCGCTTCACATCCTTGCTACATCCTCCCCACGTCCAATCCTTTCCGTTGTTGTCCGCTCTGTTTATGCAAATTTGGGGCTCTTTTGAGAGTGGATAACGGATGGAAAATTTGCTCATCTGCTGTGTCCTTTTTACATACGTTTTGTATCCGTCGGCCAGTGTGACCTAGCCTTTAACAACTGCAATGATTGACTTAATAACTTAATAAGGAAAGATTGTAAAATGGGGTAAAACTCATTTAACAAACATCTCATAAGTTGAGGACAACTTGTATATGCTACTTGATGTAGACACAAGTTCCTTTGTGCCACAGCTATCCCATAGAAAAGATTAGTATCTTGACAGTTATCTATAAATTGCAAATATCATCAACCGTCTGTGCTGCTTTAGCATTTTACCATTTTATCGAGGTTTAGAAATACAATATTAGTCATTTAATATGAAAATATTAAATGTCTAACATCATTGTATTTCTAAACCTCAATATATTTGTACTTTGTTATATACCTTCTGGCATTCCTACTGTGCCATATAGCCTTACAATTTTTCAAACTGATCCTATCCTGTATAGCATCCATTCTGTTTGTACTGTTCAACAGTAGAAAGAACAGAGTTTGCTATGGTGTTTGTAGATTAAGGGCTTGTCATCAAATACCATTTGGCTGGCCTCACAATATTGATTGCTTTGGAGAAAAAAATAGTTGAAAATCATGGCATCATATTTATGTGGTGCCTTCGTACTGGTTGATTGGCATATTGATGGGCAGTGATTGGCTATTGTTTCCCTGTGCTGTCTTTAGCTCCAAAGTACATGGTAAGCTGGTGGTAAATCAGCACTCCTTTTAAAGGCTAGGTCACACTGGCTGACAGATGCAAAACGTATGCAAAAAGGACACAGCGGACGAGCAAAATTTCAGGGGTGGCTCCATCCGTTGTTATCCGCTCTCAAAAGTGATGAAAATTTGCATAAACAGAACGGACAACAACGGAAAGGAACGGATGGGGGTAGTACATAGCGAGGATGGTAAGCGGATGTTCGTAGGAAGCCTAGCGGATGAAAGGGGATGGAAGCGGATGATACATCCGCAGGGCTTCCGGGGGAGAATAGCAAAGCGGACGCATAGCGGAAGGAGCGGATGCATAGCGGATGACGCAGATGCATCATGGACGCCTATAGGATGCGTAGCGGATGCAAAGCGATCACTGCACATGCAGGGAGGATGAATTTCTTCAGCTCCGCGGATATAAAAGGATGCAGCTCGCAAGCAGCCACCATTCAGAGGAAAGGCCTGCTGCCAGAGAAATCTTGAAAGAACACCATGGTTCGTCAGTCAGGGAAGAAGAGAAAGCCTGTGCCTACTCCTGCCAGCCCTGGCAAGAAGGACAGAACCACAATCCCACCCCTTGGCGCTGACTCTGAACCTGCTAGTGCCTCTCCTACTGCTGCTGCTGCTGGTGTTGCTGTTGCTTCTCCTGCTGGTGCTGCTGCTGCTTCTCCTGCTGGTGCTGCTGGCACTTCTTCTGCTGGTGCTGCTGCTGTAGTGGACCAGCCCCAAGGCCCTCAAAGCCCTGCTGCTGAAGGCCCTGAAGCCCCTGCCAGAGGGAGGAAGAGGCAAGGAGAAGGGAGAGAGGAAACTACTCCATTTCCGAGGACCATGAGGAGGTGGTGCTGGAACGGCTGAGGGAGAACAAGTACCAGTGGAGAAAGGGCCACAGACTCTATCGCGACACCAAGAGGAAGCAGACAGCGTGGAGAGACAAGGCAGAGAGCCTGGGCTACACTTCAGATGTACTCCTGGGATGGTGGAAGCACATGCACACCTGGTATGGCAAGCTACACCTCAAAAAATCCAGGCAGGGAGATGTACGTCATGGCCAAGTGCAGTTTCCTGGAGGGTGAGGTCCGCCACCGAGGAGCAGCCCCTCTGTCAACCCTCTCCCTCAGACAGCCCACAGAGAGCCACTCCTCTTCCAGCCAGGAGACAGCTACCGTGTCCAGGCAGGTGACTTTGGAGTGCCCCACGGCAGAGACCCCCCCCCCCGACAGCTGCACTCCCCATGCCAGAGGACATGGAGGATCCCCTGTCTCAAATGGAGCAAGAAGAAGCAGCAGCCAGAGACCAGCCCATACCAACCCCCAGCTCCACCTCCACACAAAGCAGGCAGAGAGGCAGACTGGAGGGCCAGAGCCACACTGTCCTGCTGGAGATCAGGGACAATCAAAACCAGCACAGATCCCACAAAACCCACAATCAAAACCAGCACAGATCTTCTCTCCCAGCTGGTCCACTTCAACATCCTATCCTCCAACCACAAGCCATTCATCACGTACGTGAACCAGACCCTCATGGACCTGCCCGAGGCCCAGTACCAGGCGATGAAGGAGAAGATCACAGCACTGCTGCACCACCCTCCAAGCCCAGCTGAACCTGCTCCGACCCAGTCCAGGACAGCTCCTCCACCCCAGGCGATGTCACAGCCCTTCCACGGCTTTCAACAGCCCCTCACCTACCAAGGCTACGAGTTCCAGGACTTCATACAGCAGAGGCAGCCCTTCCCAGTCCAGGCCCAGGTGCATCGCAGCCACAGACCCCTCACCTCGGTCAGCTGCAGACCAGACAGCCCCACTACACTCCTCCTTCCTCCACCCCACAGCCAAGCCCCTCAACAGAAAATCTGTCATCAGTACTGTGCCTGACATCCCAGATCCTTGACGAAGGGCCTCTCAACCTCACGGGACTGAGTCAGCTCTCTGAGAGCTTCCTGAACACACCATCCCCTGTTGTACTCTCGGGGCCAGGCACCCCAATGGTGCCTCAGACCAGCACTCCAGCCACAGCCACCTCCACAGTCCCTGGCCGCTCGACAGCTGAGACCATGGACATGCCTCAGAGTGACTGAGAATAGTGCCAGAGACTGAGTTGTTACCTGTTCACTTTATCTTTGCTTAAAGACACTTTACTTGGTTCATTTTGCTTTTTTAAGAAAGTCATACAGTTTACTTAAGACAGTTGTTAATAAAGGTTATCTTTGCTTCACACACTTGAATGGAATGCACGAGTGTCTTCATTCCTCAGCTCCACCATCAGCTTGTCATACAGTCCAAACTCCACTCTTCTCCCGATCCATTGTAGGACCCACATAGCTCTTGGACGTCTCCTTTTTCTCCTTGCATAGAAAAGGTGAAACAGTCTGAAGAGGGCTTGGTTCTGGAGTTGAATGATGGCAGCTACCATAAGGAGTATGTGATGATCCATGGTGGAGATCAATGGATGATGTGGAAGAGCAAGACCAAGACTGAAGAGGTCTGTACACCACGGCTGCTGGACTGATAAGTGAGATCCAGGTGATTTCCTCCCCCATTTAATAGGAAATATTGGTTTTCCGCTAGGTGTCCTTCCACATACTCTAGGCATACTCCAGACATCCTAAATATCCGAGATACGTCCCATATACAAACGTTTTGTCTGTTTTAATGCTTTATATACGAAATGCATCCGCTTACATCCTTTCTATTTCCGTGCTACTAACGCTGTGTGGACATTCCGTGTACCTTTCGCTTTCTCCCTCTTTCTGCTTTCAGCTGCAGCGGATGTGAGTTGAGGGGATGGCCAGAGGATGCCGAGAGGATACAGCAGACGTGTAACGGATGACAACTGACGTAGAACATTTGTTGCCCATATGTGTTGCGGATGTAGATCGTATGTGGCAGAAAGTTCATCCGCTCATAAAGTTTTGTGCAGCTCAAAACTTTTTGAGCAGATGAAATAGCAGTAGATGGATGTTTGACGGATAGAGCGTATGAAACACGTACGCAGTGAGTACACAACGGATGCATCGCGTTTTCAAATGGATGGCAAGCTTTTTTGTCCGTTTACATCCTCTTTGCATCCGTTGGTGCAGTGGAACATGGGCTTAACTGACAAGGAGCCATTTCCCAGGCTTCAATCATTTCCCTATCTTTGCACTTGCACAGCCAATAATCTTAGTAGCCTCAAAATTGAATGTATGTTCTTGTTTACTGCAATGTGAGGCTACTAATGAGTTTGGGTCTCATCTGACTGCTCACTTATCTTCTTGCAATCTGATGGTAAGCTTGTTGTTCTGACCCAGGCTTAGCAGAACCAAGAAACAGACTCCTCGTCCTGAAAAACCCCTCTTTATTTAATTACTGTGAATTCATGGCATTCACACACAGAAAAGTCCTGGCAATAATCCTTGCAAGGGTTAATTGCAAGAACAGACAACAGATAATTGCCAGGCTTCCAGTCTCAAAGCTGTAAAATTAATTCATGGCAAGGAGTCTCTGTGAGGCACAACCACAATAAGCAAATCTTCCTAAAGAAATATGAACTATTGTCTCCTGCAATTCCCACTGTCCTTTTGCTTCTATTTATTCCACAGCCAGGGGCCATTCAGCATCCACATGTGCCTTTCTTTCCGAGTCATCCCTGTTCCTTAGTTGTTCTCCTCTCCTGACAGCTCTGCGCATCTGCACATCTGGAACAGGATCCAGCTGTTCTTTCCCCCCACTTATCTCCAATTCCGAAGGCAGCTGTGAAATGTCAGAGGCCCTGGCCCTACCCCTGTTTCTGATGCACAGCATCCATCAGAGCCTTCTCCAGACTCCAGGACTGGCTCAAGTTCCTCCCCAGCCTCCTCATCCTCCAAGTCTGCCGCCAATTCTGCTGGCAGTTAGCAGGTCACAACTTTTGCTCCCCGTCTGTCCTGTATAATCACAAGGACAATCCATGCAGATTTCCAATAAATTTTAATATGTTATGCACAACTGCTCTGCTCCACGTATAAAAAATGAAATGCTTTATTAATATTAAGTAAAAACAAATTACTTCTTTGCTATGGCATGGAACTTGATTCAAATTAGAGCTTGGGTTAAATGATATTATGGAGGAACATTTTATACATTGCTTGGTACAGGCTACAATGAAAAAAAGTACCATTAAGAAAAAAGGTATAGTGCTATACATATTGTGCTTTTTTAGCCAGCCAGGTAAAATTTATTCGACTAAAATTATTCTCAACCATGTTCTCTTATGACCCAGAAGTGAAAACTTTCAACTATGTAAGATTTCCCAAGACTTAAATGAGGTTTTAGTTAGTTTGGGGTAGTAGTTAACATTCAGACTAGAAACCATAAAAACATGACTTCTAATTCTGACTCAGACCCAAAGCCAGCTGAGTGACTTTGGGGCAGTCACTCTTTCTCAGCCCTACAAAGCAGGCAATGGCAAACTACTTATGAAATAACTTGTCAAGAAAACTGCAGGAAGTAGTCCAGACCAGGGGTCACCAACCTTTTGGACCACCAAACTCATAATTTTAAATCCTGCGGACCACTAATATGAATTTTGACTGATAATGGCTTGCTGACATTGGTAGGAAAGTCGGTTCCATATTCCAGAGCTGCAGTAGTCACAGGACTGACCCTTTGGTCATCCCGAAGAAGCTGCTCCTCCAGTCCATGGCAGGCTGGTGCACCCGGGTGGAGGAGCAGCTGCTGCAGGATGACCAAAGGGCCAGTCCTGTGACTACTGCAGCTCTGGAATATGGGACCAACTTTCCCACCAATGTCAGTAAGCCTTCCTGGGGCAGATTTCCCTCCCCCACCATTGGTCTTACCTTCCAGTTCCAGCTCATGTGTTTCTACTCAATATAAAATTTGCACTTGGCCGAAGGGTGGGGGCAGCAGGTTGGTGGGCCATGTGGGTAGCACAGCTTTGTCTTCCCATGCAGCCTGGATTAATTGCTTTGGGGGGGAGACAGTTCTCTTCAGACCACCAAATTTTCTTGCAGACCACCAGTGGTCCCCGGCCCACTAGTTGGCAACCACTGGTCCAGACAATTGCCGGAAGTCAAAAACAGACTCAAAGACACAAACAAAAAATAGCTTACTGCCAAATTTTGAACAAAGCTTTACAACTTTGCAACTTCCCACCAATTTTAATGGTTTTGATCGAAATCAACTTCATATAAAAATTCAAATATAATTTTCTAAAAGCTCAGACTTTTGCAGAAATTAAGTTGGCAGCAATTTTCTTCTATACTTCTATAAAACATCATTTTTCTTCTGTCATATTGGCTTGCTAGCTGAAGAAGACTAGATTGTTATCCTTAATGGCAAGAAATCAGCAAGCTATATCCCACTGTTCAGTTAATAACCTGGACCACAGGAAAAAAAATACTATACTTTTTCAATTTCCAAAGGAAAAATAGAGGACTAAGGACAGCTTCATGATCAGAACCAACTTTTGCAGCATTTTAGAAGGGAACAGAAGCCAACTGGCTCCTAGGATCCCCTTCGGATCAAACAGAGACTACCCAAGCAATTTCTCTTTGTGGCTCTTCCTCAATCTCATAAAGAAACAAAATGCACAGTGCTCTGAAGGGGAGAGGAAATCAGAAGATGGATGAATTTGCCATATTTGCATTGTACCAGTTACAAACAGACACATTTAAAGAATATTAAGTTTATATATTTGCCTTGTTAATTTCAAAAATTGCCTGTTAGCTCTTTCCAAAAAGTCAGATGCCTGGAGAATGACAAAGCTGAAAATACTGATGAATATCGTCAACCCTTAATGTAAGCTTTTCAAGGCATTGGAAGAAGTTGGAGTTTTGAACTTTGAATATTAAGGCTTTGAAATTGTTTCTTAAAGAATAAATATATGTTTGCAGGAAAAAAAATTGTTTTAGAATCAGAGTAAGATTTATAATGGCATTTCGGGACATTTGAGGAAGTGTGGAGGGATCTGGTCTCAATTATAGCTACATGATGTCTTAGATGTTACAGATATCCCCAAGATGTTACAGAACAAGATAAGTAGGAAAATTTCTTTGAGGAAAATATAAAGTCTCTCAATAAGAAAATGTCATCAGATGAAAAGAGAAAACTGGATGAGGTTTCAAAAATTAAAAAGGAAATAAACATGATAATCCCAAACAACATTTGAAATAATTTCTCTTTGTTGGATTTAGAAAAAAGACTTTTAAAACATTAAAAAAATCTATAACAAGGAATAACAATCATCTGAATGGAGCAAAAGCTGTCCTATATGAAAGGAAAAAAGAGGATTTCATAGTTAATTTATTAAATCAGGAATATGTGATGTATTGTAAATTTGGGTGGATATTTTTGGATTTATGGATACCTTAATTAGAAAAATGTAGTATACAAGATTTCTTACATTTAATATGGTGTAATAGTCTTCAAACCCAAGAATACACTAAGGCAGAAGCTTGTCCCCCTTAAGGATAAACCCAGACACAAACTGAGTAATGTGATATATGCCAAGGGTCATCAACCTTTTGGATCTCAGGGACCACCAAACTCATAATTCTAAATCCCAGGGACCACTAATCGGTTCTGTAGGCATGGGCTAATTTGTAGGTGTGGCTTGGTTGTCATATGACTGGCTGGGCATGGCTTGTATGTAAATATTATAAATATTTATATAAATTTTGAATTTTGAATAAAAAAGAGAAACTTTTACCCCAAATCAGGCAAAGCAGGCAGGCAGATTGAGTTGCTCACAGAATCACAGATTTATTCAGAAATGTATCTATCTGCCCTTGGCTAACTCAGTCTGTCACATAAAATTTGCTTGTAAGTAAACTCACAAAATTAACTCACAATACACCATGTGTGTAAATATTGATTTTTTTATTTAAAAAGAGCAACTTTTACCCAAAATCAGGCAAAGCAGGCAGGCAGATTGAGTTGCTCACAGAATCATTCAGTGATCTGCCATTGGCTAGCTCAGCCTCTCAAATTTGCTTGCCGTGAGTCTGCACTGAATAATCAAAACTTCAATCTTAAGGGAGGTTTGGCTGTGCTTAAAAGCAAAGCCAAAGATCTAAAGACTAGCTAGAAAGCAAGAAATCCAACCATTTCCTGCTTCCTAGCAAATCTAAATCTCTCAGCACAGAAGAGCAGATAATGGTTGGAAAAGGGAAAAATAGCAATTTAGCAAGCAAGTTTGCCATGTAAGGAGTGAGTGGGCGGGGAGAGTTCCCATGGGCCATGTGGGCTATGCAGCCTTGTGTTTCTGTGCAGCCTGGATTAATTGCTTTTGGGGGGTGCTCTGGGGGTGAGATTTCTCTGCAGCCCACCAAAATTTTCTCACGGCCCACCGGTGGGCTGCAGCCCACCAATGGGCTGCGGCCCACCAGTTGGCGATCGCTGGTATATGCCATACAATGCAGTGAGCCATGTGCAGATCTGTACATTGGGGAAACAAAAAAACAAAAAAACGCCTGGCACAACATAGAACAAAGCCATCAGGACTAGATTTAGCAGTCCATCTGCATTTAAAAGACAAAGGCCATTATTCTGAAGACAGCAAAGTCCACATTTTGGACAGAGAGGACCACTGGCTTGAAAGAGGGGTCAAAGAGGCTGTCTGTGGCACAATTGAACAGCCCTCTCTCAACAGAGGGGAGGGATACAACATTATCTATCTCCAGTCTACAACAGTCTTTTCAACATTTCCAAGAAGGCTCCACACCTATTTGCACCACTCAGCTGACTCTGACGACACAGATAAAACTCCTTAACATGCTAAAAGAATGCAAATGACCAGCTGTCTGCTATAAGCATAAATCCTTTCATTTCTCACCATCCAGCTGAAGAAGCTTCTTAGATGAGAAGCAAAACATCTTCAAAGAAAAACCAAAAAGTCCAGTTGCCTTTTGGAAAAACACCTTTGGGACAACCGTGACCTGGATGATTGAGAATCTCCATAAATTAAATTTTTAAAGTAGAAAATATTCTCTGTTATGTTAAATGTTAGCCTTTTATTTATATCAGGAACTGGGATTATTATATATTTGTGAAATGGGAGTGAGTGTTTACGGACTAGTGATATAGAATGCATATTTGAATAGGATAAAATGTAATATTGTAAATTGGAACATTGTATATTGGAGCTTTTCTTTTGTAATGGAGAAATGGTCTCTATAATTTTATTGGGTTTTAATTAATGTTAGGATATGGAGACCATTATATATGCCTTTTAAATGAGATTTTCTATAAATAATGGATGTGGATTGTTGAGTTTTATATATGTTAATTAATAATGTTAATATTTTGGACATTTGCTGGTAACTAGATTGAAAACAGTGGTACTCTTGATTTCTCTGTTAAGAAATTGAAGAGTTTTATATATCTTAAGAACAGAAGAGATTTTGGAATTGTTTATATTTGCTATGTTGATGGTGGAAAGTTGCTCCTTGGGGAAGAGGGGATCTTCTTATACTTTTCTTGATGTTGCATTTTAGTAAAATTGTTTAAAAAAATCCTGTTGAATTTACCCAAGGTATCTGGAGTTGCACCTTTTCCAATCAAGTGCCATACTTAAATTGCGCAGTAGTCTAAGCAACACGTATGGATCTTAAATGTGAATATCCAAAACATCTTAAAGTCAATACTGCACTTTAAGCAGGTTGTACAACTTATTACAACCATATGAACAACATTGCTTGAAATATTTTGCATTCCTTTATTCAAAGTCTTAACAACAGAAAATTATTTCCATTCATTCATCCATGATTCTAATTAAAATATCAATTATAATATTGTGATAGGACCATAGTTCACATAATTTTCTCAATAATTTTCTTTTCATTTCATTAAAATACTTTACATTCATCCATTGAATTTACTTTCAAAACACTCACTTTCTCTTTGTATTTCAGTAGCATTTTTGTTACTAGCATAGAAAAAAAAATAAGAACTTAAACATTTGTAAAGTATTTCTAATCTGCAAACTTTACCTTATTGGCAAAAATAAGTCAAACTATAACACAACATTACAGCAAATAAAGCCATATTGGATAAATGGCTTCCAGTTTTTTTGAAAACCTTCAGTGATGGAGCACTTTCAATTCTGAGAAGCAAATTCTTTCAATGGTTAAGTGGTCTCAATTTCTCCTTAAGACCCGGTCCCACTGCACTTACGGATGCAAAAAGGATGTAAAATGTTAAAAAAAGCTTGCCATCCATTGGAAAACGTTATGCATCTGTTGTGTACTCACTGCATACATGTTTCATATGCTCTATCCGTCAAGCATCCATCTATTGCAATTTCATCCGTGCAAGAAGTTTTGAGCTGCACAAAACTTTGTGAACGGATGAACTTTCCACCGCGTACGATGTACATCCATGACATATACGGGCAACAAATGTTCTATGTCCGTTATCATCCATTAAACGTCCACTGTATCTCTCTGCATCCTCTGGCCATCCCCTCAACTCACATTCGCTGCAGCTGAAAATGGAAAGAGGGAGGAAACAAAAGGTACACGGAATGTCTACACAGTGTTAGTAGCACGGAAATAGAAAGGATGTAAGTGTATGCATCTCGTATATAAAGTATTCAAAATGGACAAAACGTTTGTATCTGGGATGTATCTCATATATTTAGGATGTCTGCAGTATGTCTAGAGTATGTAGAAGGCCCCATAGAGGACAACCGATATTTTCTATAAAAAGGGGGAGAAAATCATCTGGATCGCTGGGAAGGTGGACCATACAGTCCCACTATGGTTGCACTGGAGGTTTATCTATCCCAAAACTATCATTATCTATCCCACAAGCATGCAAAGGCTTCACCATTTTTCAAAGTTTTCACCAACACTTTATGAAGTAAAAAAAATGAACCAAGTAAACTAAGTGTCTTAAGCAAAGATAAACTTTATTAACTTTCTTAGGTAAACTTTATGACTTTATTAAATAAGTAAAATGAACCAAGTAAACTGTATTAAGTGTCTTAAGCAAAGATAAACTTTCTTAGGTAAACTTTATCACTGTATTAAATAAGCAAAATGAACCAAGGAAACTGTCTTAAGCAAAGATAAAGTTAACAAGTAAACAAGTCAGTCTCTGACACTATTCTCAGTCACTCTGAGTCATGTCCATGGTCTCAGCTGTTAAGTGGGCAGGGACTGTGGAGGTGGCTGTGGCTTGAGTGCTAGTCTGAGGCACCATTGGGGTGCTTTGCCCCGAGGGTACAACAGGTGGTGGTGTGTTCAGGAAGCTATCCGAGAGCTGACTCAGTCTCGTGAGGTTGAGAGGCCCTTCATAAAGAACTTGAGATGTCAGGGCCAATACTGATGACAGATTGTCCGTTGACAGGCTTGGCTGTGGGGTGGAGGAAGGGTTGGAAGGAGTGTAGTGGGACTGTCTGGTCTGCAGCTGGGTGAGGACTGGCGTCTATGGCGTCCGATGAACCTGGGCCTGGACTGGGAAGTTCTGCTTCTGCTGTGGGAAGTCCTGGTAGTGGTAGGCTTGGTAGGTGAGGGGCTGTTGAAAGCTGTGGAAGGGCTGTGACATCGTCTGGGGTGGAGGAGCAGACCTGGACTGGGTAGGAGAAGCTTCAGCTGGGCCTTGAGGGTTGTGCAGAAGTGCTGTGATCTTCTGCTTCATCACCTGGTACTGGGCCTCGGGCAGGTCCCTTAGGGTCTGGCTCACGTACGTGATGAAGGTGTTCCGGTCTGAGGATGCTCTGTCCAAGTGGACCAACTGAGACAGGAGTTCTGTGCTGGTCTTCATTGTGTCCCTGATCTCCTTGCCCTCCAGTCTGCCTCTCTGCCTGCATCCTCTGGAGCTGGGGGTGGGTTGGCCTCTGGTGGCTGCTGCTTCTTCCTCCATTTGTCACAGCAGGGCGTCATTCTCCACGGGATCCTCCAAGTCTGCCGGCATGGGGAGTGCTGTCGGGGAGGTCTCTGCTGTGGGGCCTCCTGAAGACACCTGCCTGGACAGGGTATCTGGCTCCTGGCTGGAAGAGAACTGGCTGTCTGTGGGCTGTCTGAGGGAGAGGGGTCTCAGAGGGGCTGCTCCTCGGTGGCGGATCTCACCCTCCAGGAAACTGCACTTGGCATGACGTACATCTCCCAGTCAGTGATCTTGACAGCGGCCTGCTCGGATTTCTTGAGGTGTAGCTTGCCATACCAGGTTGCATGTGCTTCCACCATCCAAGGAGTACTTCTGCAGTGTACCCCAGGCTCTCTGCCTTGTCTCTCCAAGCTGCCTGCTTCTTCTTGGTGTCCCGATACAGTCTGTGGCCCTTTCTCCAGAGGTACTTGTTCTCCCTCAGCCATTCCAGCACCTCATCCTCATGCTCCTCGGAAACGGTGTACTGTTTCCTCTTTCCTTTCTCCTTCCCTTGCCTCTTCCTCCTTCTGGCAGGGGCTTCAGCAGGGCCTTCAGCATCAGGGCCTTCTGGAGATTGTTCAGGGTCTTCAGGGGCTTGAGCAGCAGGGCCTTCAGGGGCTTGAGCAGCAGGGCCTTCAACAGCAGGGCTTTGAGAGGCTTGAGGGCCTTGGGGCTGGTCTACCACAGCAGCAGCAGCAGCAGCTTCAGTCAGTGCCAGGGGGTGGGGATGCTGGTTCTAGCCTTCTTCACCTTGTCAGGGCTTGAATGAGTAGGCACAGGCTTCCTCTTCTTGCCTGACTGATGAACCATGGTGTTCCTGCAAGATTTATGTGGCAGCACATCTTTCCCCTGTATGTTGACTGCGTGCTTGCTGCATCCTTTTATAGCTGCGGAGCTGATGCAATTCATACTCCCCGCATGCGCAGTGAATGCTTTGCACCCGATATGCATCTGCATGGCATCCCCTTTGTTTCCTATAGGCATCTATGATGCATCTGCTTCATCTGCTATGCACCCACCCCTTCCGCTATGTGTCCGCTTCGAAATTCTCCCCTGGAACCCCTTCGGAGGTGTCATCCGCTTCCATCCACTTTCATCCGTTAGGCTTCCTATGAACATCCGTTTAACATTCCTGCTACATACTATCCACATCCGTTCTTTTCCATTCTTTTCCGTTCTGTTTATGTAAATTTTCGCCACTTTTTGGAGCAAAAGACGACAGACGGAGCCACCCCCAAAATTTTGCTCGTCCACTGTGTCCTTTATGCATACGTTTTGCGTCCATCGGCCAGTGGGACCGGGCCTTTATTTCCAAGTTGGATCTCTCTCTGAGAGCTACCATCCATTGCTTTTTGTCCTACCCTCAGGTGTTTAGGAGAATAAGTCACATCTCTATGACTTTACCTCAAGTACTGGAAGACAGCTATCATGTCACTCTAATGCTTAAATTCATTAAACTAGACATACTTAGTTTCCTTAATTTCCTTCCTTAACTGTTCCATCATAAAATTTAGCCTCCAGATGCCTTACCATCTTTGTGGCATTCTTCTTTGCACTCTTTCTAGAGAATCAGCATTTTTTTTGTTTCTCGGTGACCAGAATTGGATGAGGTATTTCAAGTGTGGCCTCACTTGTGCAGTATATAGTGGTATTATCACTTATTGTGATTTAGATGCTATCCCTGTGATGCATCCTAGTACTGCATTGGCCTTTCTGACAGCTGCAGCAAACAACTGGATCAGACTTAAATGGTAGTCCATTAGGATAGGGTTCCCCAACCACTGGTCCATGGACCAGTACCGGTCCGTGGATCATTTTGTACCAGGCCACAAAGCTTGGGCGCCGCCATCTTGTTTCGACAGCGCTTCTGGGTTTTTGGTTGCTTCCGGGTTTTCGGTTGGAAAGTGCTTCCGGGTTTTCGGTTGGAAAGCGACGTTTGGGTGCTGAAGGAATCCTTGCACCTTGGTTTCGTCGAAGGGGGGGGGGGGCTTTGAATGAAGAGCTGTCCCGATGGCAATGGAGTCTCATGTTACTCAAGTACCGGTCCGTGGAAGAATAAATAATCGTGAAACTGGTCCCTGGTACAAAAAAGGTTGGGGACCACTGCATTAGGACATCTAGATCATCTCAAAGTTATTATTGCAGAGCCAGGGACCACCTGTTCTGTATCCATGCATTTGTTTTTTTTTCCTGCCAAGTGCAGGAGCTTACCGTACATTCCTCACCACTGAATTTCACCTTACTGAATAGGGCCTGTTGCTCTACTCTATCAAGATCATTGTGAATATGACCAAAATACACACACATACACACATGCACACACCTTGTAATAATCTGGTCAATTGGTCTGTGTCCTGCCCCTTGTGGAGATTGAAGTGCAGAGGCTGGCTGAGCAGTCAGAGGACCCAGATTCATCCCCTATCCATCCTAGGGCAGGCAGGGAGGATAAGGGAGAGATGTGGACTACTTGGGAGGAGGGGGCCTTCATGGGCTGCAGCTGTGACAACTGAGTAAGGACCTGCATACTAGCAAATGCTGGAAACAAAGCATGTAAATATCTCTAGTTTATAGTTCCTCTCTGAATTTGGCATCCTTCCCAGTATGTGTTATTGTGGACATCCTCCAGCCCTTATCTTGCCTTGTTTGTGTTGCTTTTTGCCTTCTTTGTGTAACTGTTTGTGTATGAGTTCTTTTGTCTTCCGTTAAAGATATTCGGAGCTTGGAAGCAAAGTGAAGGAATAAAAGGGGCTTCACCTGTTTTCTGTGACTGTGTTTGTTTTGTATCTCACCCTCGGTCATCACATTCTGTGGAGATAGATAGATAGATAGATAGATAGATAGATAGATAGATAGATAGATAGATAGATAGATAGATAGATAGATAGATAGACAGACAGACAGACAGACAGATAATTTCAACATTAGAGCTTTTCTGTGCATACAGTCAAGTATATTTAATAAATGACAAATCTGGAGCGAAGCTTTAGCCTTTTGAAATAGTTTTAAATGAAATTATAACCATATCATGGAGATATTGTATTCACTTCCAGACAACTATAATGAAATGAATATCACAATAAATCACACATTCTTTTGTTTCCCAGTGCTTATAAAAGTTATGTTTATACTATATACTGAAAGTTTTGAATGAAATTACAACCATATCACGGAGATATTGTATTCACTTCCAGCCAACTATAATAAAATAAATATCACAATAAATCACACATTCTTTTGTTTCCCAGTGCTTATAAAAGTTATGCTTATACTATATACTGAAAATATCTACAGATCCCTCACACCCTGGACATAAATTGTTTGAACTTCTACCCTCAAAACACTATACTAGGGCACTGCACACCAGAACTAGACACAAGGACAGTTTTTTCCCGAATGCCATTACTCTGCTAAACAACTAATTCCCACAACACTGTCAAACTATTTACTAAGACTGTGTTACTATTATTTTTCTCATCCTTCCTACTAGCTATCTCCTCCCACTTATGACTATAACCTTATTGCCTGTATCTCTATGATTTGTATTGTTTTGTTTCGTAGTATTATTTTATTGCTTATTTAGTAACCTATGATTATAATTAAGTGTTGTATCTTATAGTTCTTAAGCAAGACAGTTGAGCTGTGCCCCAATTTATGATCTTTTTGCCACAATTCTTAAACAAATAATGCAGTTATTAAATGAATCTGACTTCTCCTGCTGACTTTTCTTGTGAGAAGCTGCTGAAAAGTTTACAAATGGTTATTAGGTGACCCTAGGACAGTACAACTGTCACAAATACATGCCAGTTGTCAAGCGCCTATATTTTGGTCACATGACCATGGGGATGCTGCAATAGCAGTACATAGGAAAAATGGACTTAAGTCAATGTTTTCAGTGCCATTTTAACTTCAGTCACTAAACAAACGGTTATGTAAGTTGAAAATTACTATATTCTATTAAGTGTGCAATAGCATTATTTCTTAAAAAACAGCATACATACATATATACATTTAAAATATTTTATTTTAGCATTTTATTGCTAAAATGCTAATCATGATCTTATTAATAATGAAAAAGTTTAAAATATTATCAAACTTGAGAATTACCAAAATGCGACAGAGATATGAAATGAGTACATGCTGTTGGAAAAATGTCACTAATAGACTTGCTTGATGCAAAATTGCCACAAACTTTCCATTTGTAAATTAATAAATAAATTACCAAAATGTGACATAGAGCTCTATGGGGGAGGGGAGGGGAATTGCAAAGCACAATAAAGCGAAGTACAATAAAACAAGACATTTTGTATATATAAACAAAGTCAGAACAAAAATTAGAATCTCCAATAGGAGAAGACATAAAAGATAGAGATAATCAACAAGATTAAAACTGCAAAGCCATGTGCACATTGAGAGTAATTTTATCTTTTTTTTTTACTTAACTACTGATATTTACAGGCAGTCTTCAACATAAAAATTGGCTGCTTAATGACCATTTGAAGTTATAGCAACCCCAGAACTACTTATGACCCAGTCCTGAAGTTATGGTTGCTAGAGCGCTCCCATATTACCTTTACAACCAACAGCAGGTATGCTCCAATGCCCTCCACTCATCTTCCCCACCATCCACCCCTAACTGGATCCCTGCAAGTATTTCCCACCACCAATGGCTCTCTGCTGGCTTTAGACTTGATTCCCATCCCAGCAGTCCCACATCCTCTTCCTTATCTTTTGAACAGCTCTGCAGCCTTCCATAGCACTGGAATGAGTTGCTTTGTTGCTCAGTTGCATTCAATACGCCTTATTTCAGAACTCTTTAAAGAGATGGCGAACAGACTAGAAATTCTTAAGCCTGATCCCATAAACAAATGAAATCTTGGCACAAAAACACCGAGGGAAACTACCGAAACGGGCCTTCCACATTATGCTTACCAGCAAATCCATAGCAATCTTCTTCAGTCCTGAAGTACTCTTCTCTTTTAAAAACGGCATGATGTATCCTATGACAGAATTGTGCTGAGCAGGCAAAGAACAAATTTTGCCTGCTTAACAAGGTTGCACAGCACTATGGAAAGCTGCAGAAGGCTTGTGTATCACTATGCAAAGCACGTTAATATAGGAAAATTGAGTAGTTTGAATCTGGCCATATGGTGGCAACCCAGAAGTGGCCATTTTACCACAGGACAAACTGTTTTGCTGCCTTAACAAGATTGAACACCATGGCAAAAAATTTCTAAAAGCTGCAGAAAGCTTTGATTATTATATCAATTGCATGGGGAAAGCAGGGATGGGGAAATTGTTAAATGATATGCGTCACTTAACAGCTATCACAAATGCAACTGTAATGAGTAGGCTCTTTATGGCCATATCTATCTACCTTTATATGTCACATATAAATTTTTAATGAATCTACTTTATTTCAAAAACAGCCTACTATTTATTGTAATGGAACTTACATTTAAAAATGCCCAAAGTTATCAAAGCTCAAATTTTTAGAAGTATCTGAATATTTATTTTCATTTTATCAATATAAAATGCTGCAATATGTGATAGATTCTCATATTTTAGTAAACCTCAGTCTTATCCATTTCAATATAGTTAAAGAAATAAACATTAATTATTCTTCTCTGTTGAAGATTCTTAGCCTGTACTCTGTCCTTAAATGATTCTGTTAAAAGAAAATATAATGCTTTTTGAAAATAAAAGTAAAATAAAAGTCCAATAGAATTATAGATTAATCTGGATGACCACATATTACTTTCACATTAATTGTTAGGGAACTCAGGAAGCTTTCATTTTCTTTTGATAAACCATTTGTATACAACTCTTTGTACACAGTTCTTAACAATCTGTATTTTTCAAATACTTATCATAGGTTTACATTTATCCATTACCAACAAATGTTACTAAATATAATTGAAATTAGCTATTTTCATTATAAGGTGGGTTAATGATGATGAAATTAAAAAAAAAAAACTTTTATAATCTATGTAGCAAAAACAGTGATCTGTTCTATGCCATCTTACACTACAAAAACATCCCATTAATATGGTATAAATGCCATCAATATGACATATATCTTCTAGTAACAAAATCCCATTACCTTTTACATCAGACAAACACACAGTACTCATCCTTAAAAAACTTGTTCTGAAATGAAATTATTCTAAACATAAGCAACCTTATGTGGTCTCATATGAGACAATAAAATTACATTGTAAAGCATTAATTAATTTAATTAAACAAACAAAAATTTGTAGCCATCCAACTTACACATAAATGACTCCAGATAACTTACTGAAAGTAATGCAAAATATATTTTAATATAAAAATAGTGGTGGACACCTGCTTTGTTGATAACCACTAATTATAAGTATCCTATTAAGTGTTTCCCCTTTGCTCTCTTTTCTGCAAAAATAACGCACTGGATAGCCTTAAAATTATCTGCAATTGTTGAGGCAAATATGATTCATGAAAGACTGTCACAACCTTTTATTTTCTTTCAATATCTAATGATAAATGAATAGTGGAAGACTAGAACTAGTTAAGCCAACATTAGTTTAAGAGATTCCTAGAGCTTCAAACTGGTCTTTCCCCGTTAGGCGCCTCACTAGGCGTAATAAAATACAGACTCCATTACAGATGCAGCATTTAAGAGTTCCATGCCTTCATTACGATATCATTCAATACGCCTTATTTCAGAACCCTTTAAAGAGATGGAGAACAGACTAGAAATTCTTAAGCCTGATCCCATAAACAATCTTGCCACAAAAACGCCGAGGGAAACTACCGAAACAGGCCTTCCACATTACGCTTACCAGCGAATCCATAGCAATCTTCTTCCGTCCCGTCGCGTCCTGCTCTTCTCATTTAAAAACGGCGCGACATATCCTACGACGCAAGTGCGCCACAGGGGAATTCATTGGTCAGACTTTCATTATGTCACAAAAGTTGAGGACGGATAAAGAAGGCGAAATCAATTAGCATTTTTATAGATCTATGCATAACTTCTGCTTAGACTTATACAGAGAAGATAAACTTGCGAATGTACTCTTGAGATGCATTTGGATCACTTACTGTTAAAAATTGCCATGACTTTAAAAGATAAGAGAGATTTGTAGAGTTACTTTATTTTTTACCCCTCCAGTAAAAGATGAGAAAATATTTTTATGTTTTAGTTTTCCAAATCTATTGTAGATTTCATGTTTATAGGGGGAACTTAATTGATAGGACACAACTTAGGAGTCCAATAGAGCTCTACAAATTCAGAAAAAAAACAAGCTGCAGATAACTATTTGAAGAAAAAAACGCTGCTACTTTGTAGACATGGAATAAATCTTGAGAGATGAGTACTTGTTCTGCCCGGAAAGAAGCGCATGAGACTGGGTTCAAACAACAACTCTTTATTTTAAACTGCTAGGTAAAGAAACGGAACATAGCCCAAGCCGTGGCAGCCCTTTATCTAGCGGCTAGCCTGCCGGCTTGCGGCCAATGACAGTTATTTAATTCTTCCTGCCATTTGGTGGCTTCCCGGATTGGTTCCTAGCGAACCAATCCGTAAGTGGCCTTTTCGGCCAGTCAGAATGAAGTGCTTGTAACCTACCAAGTTCCATACCCCTCCCCCTTTAGTTCAGTCCAACGTGTGTGACGTAGTCGCGCAAGTAGGTGGGGCTTTTCCTAGTTCTAATTGACCTGCGCGGCTCAGTCTTGTTTTGGTCTTCAAGCGGTTCGGATGGGATCGCTGCTTCTCTCGACCTTCTCCATGGAACCTCCTGGAAGGGTGAGTCAGCCATGCCACTCCTGCCTGAGTCTCTCGAGCCGGTTGAGATGGCTCCACCGCTCCCTCCTGGTTTGGCCGGTTTGGTTGAGCTGGCCTGGCTTCCAGGAAGGCCTCACTACGCTCTCCTGCTACAGGACTTTTTTCTTGGGGTTCATCTAACCATGAGTGCTCTTTTTGTTTGGTTAGATTGTTGTTTTGCAGAGTTTGTTGTCTTGTTATGGGAGGTTCATCTCTCCTTTTTTTATTTATTTGTACTTCCTCCCCCTCCTTAGTTGTTTTTTTGTTAGAATTTATTTTTTTGGTTCTGCGCCGGTTTTTCTTTTGAGGTTGCGGGAACGAAGCTGGTCTATGTGCCGCTTCCATTCCCTCCCATCATCTAGTGTTAGTCGGTAGGACTGGGGGCCTGTGACTTGTGTGAAGGTGGCTGGCAGCCATAGAGGCTCCCCGGTAAGGTTCTTGGCATAGACTAGGTCGCTGATTTCGAAGGTACGGTATTTGCTGGAGGAGTTGGAGGGCTTGTCCCATGTGTATGTGGGGTGTAACTTGTCCATGTAGGACCGTAGTTTCCTACCCATTAACAGTTCAGCCGGGCTTTTAATTGTAGTGCTACTGGGGTAATATGTTGCAAGGTTATGAGTCAGTTGAGTTTGTCCTGCATGTCCCCCTTGTCCATTCTCTCTAGGCCCTCCTTAGTATACTAACCATGCTTTCAGCCCTGCCATTCGCAGCCGGATGGACCGGCGCAGTTAAGGCATGACGGATACCCTGGGCAGCCAGGTATTGTTCGAACTGCAAGGCAGTAAACTGAGACCCATTGTCCGAAACCAGTACATCTGGTAGCCCATGTGTCGCAAACAGTTTGTCGAGTTGTTTCATGACAGCCTTGGTGGTTGTGGAAGCCATGAGGATGACTTCCAACCAGTTCGAATATGCATCGACCATAATCAAAAAGGTGTTCCCCTTTGTTGGCCCAGCGAAGTCAATGTGCACCCTAGACCATGGACCCTGGTGAGTTTCCCAGTCCTGTATTGGTGCCTGGGGGGGGGGGGTAGGCCTCGCTTTCTGACAGGCGTAGCATGTTGCAACCCAGTGTTCAGTGTCTTCGTCTAGCCCTGGCCACCAGACATAACTCCTAGCCAGGGCTTTCTTCTTAACTGTGCCTGAGTGACCCTCATGCAACATGCCTAGGACAGTTTCTTGTAGGCTGCTTGGGATTACCACCCTGTCACCCCATAAGATACACCCCTTTTCGATAGACAGCTCAGTCTGTCTGGTATGGAAAGGTTTAAAAGTCTGTTTTTTTTATTTTCCTCTGGCCAGCCTTTACTTACCCAGTTCAGTATTTGCGCTGTCAAAGGATTTTTGGCTGTGGCTCTCTTGACGTTGGCTGCAGTCAGCAGTAGCTCCGGGCAGGTCTCAAGTTGGAATGTGGAGGTAGTTGGAACAGGGTTGTCTTCTGTGACGGTCAACGGAGAATGGCTCAGGGTGTCGGCGTGCGAGATGGCTTTGCCAGGTCTATGGAGTAGTGTGTAGGAGTAGGCAGCAAGGAATTCAGACCACCTCGTCATTCTAGGAGACTGAATGTTCAGGGTTGGCTTGTTTCCTGCTAGGATTCCAAGGAGAGGCTTGTGGTCAGTTACGATAGAAAAAGGTCTACTGTAAAGGTACTCATGGAATTGTTTGACCCCGGTGACGATTGTCAAGGCTTCACGATCAATTTGGCTGTAATTGCATTCCGCCTTGGAGAGTGTCTTTGAGTAAAAGGCGATCAGTGTCTCTCTGCCGTCTGGAAGCTGGTGACTCAGGATGGCACCGACCCCAAAAAGGTGAAGCGTCAGAGGCAGGGTGTTGCTAAACTGGATAAGAATGGTGTCTGATGTTAATAGGTCCTTAATACCTTGGAAGGCTCTCTGTTCCTGGTGGTCCCATGTCCAAGTGGTTTTTTTTATCTAGCAGTTGATGTAGGGGTTCTGCTATTGTCGCCTTATGGGGTAGAAACACATTGTAAAAATTTATGAGGCCTAGGAACGCCTGGAGATTTGTTTTGTTTTTTGGTCTGGGAGCGTCTTTGATAGCCTTCACCTTCTTTTCGGTTGGGTGAATGCCTTGCTCATCGATTAAATAGCCCCAAAATTTGAGCTGGTTAATGTCCAGTTCACATTTTTCCTTCTTAACTTTTAGGCCTGATTTTCTAAAGCGAGTTTAGACTTCTTTTAACCTGGTCTCTAGCTGGCTGATGTTTTTTGCTGAGACCAGTATATTGTCGAAGTATGGGACGACACCTTTGATTCCATTTAGTAGGTATTCCATGAGGCTTTGGAAAACACCTAGGGCAATGCTAACACTGAATTGGAGGTGGTTACATTTGAATGCCCCTCTATGCGTTACTATCGTTTGTGCCTCTGCTGTTATTGGATCAATGGGTAGCTGCTGATAAGCTTGTGCTAGGTCGAGTTTTGCAAATATTTTTCCTCCCCCTAGCGAGTGCAATAAATGTTGCACTACTGGCACTGGGTATGTGCTTTGTTGGAGCGCGTGATTCAGGGTTGCCTTATAGTCCCCACAGATGCACACTGACCCATCTGGCTTTACCGGTGTGACGATAGGGGTTTCCCACTTGGTGTGGTTGATTGGTTCTAAAACCCCTTGCGCTATCAACTTATTCAGCTGTTCATCAATTTTTGGTTTAAGCACGAATGGAACGCGTCTGGCCTTTAAATGAATGGGGGCTATTTTCGCGTCAAGGCTAAATGAAATTGGGGTCCCCTGGTACTTGCCTAGAGTCCCGTCGAATACATCTTGGAATTTGTGGAGTAGGTTCTCTGCCCAGTTGGTAGTAGCGATGCGGTTGATCCAGGTCACCCTGATTCCCAGAGGCACAAACCATTCGATTCCTAGCAGGCTAGGGTGATCACGGTCGACGATAGTCAGAGGCAAGACTTCGGCGTGTTGTTTAAATTCAACTAAAAAATGTCCAAGGCCAACTACTGGGATTCGATTACCCTGATAGACTTTTAGCACAAGTTTTTCTTTCTTTAGTTCTTTCTGCTTGATGTTCGGAATTAGGCGCCAGATGGTATTCCAGGATACCATCGATAAGAACGACCCTGAGTTGACCTCCATCTTGCAGGGTCTTCCCCTCAATGCTCACCTCTATCCAAACCTTCTTTCCGCTTTCCGCCCTGGCATTATCAAAGGTGACTGTCTGATGTGTTTGTTCTCTGTCACCGGTTCTTTTATTGCAGTTCCATTGGTTGCCAGCTTGTCTGTCATCATGTCTGGGGGGGGGGGGGGGCTGCCGCATCTTTTTGGACTATGGCTCTTTTTGTTGCAGCAGACCCTTTTGATGTGCCCCCTTTTATTACAAGCACAGCATATTGTGTTGAGGAACCTGCATTCAGACCACGGGTGATTGCCTCCGCAGTCTGCACATTGAAATTCCCGCCGATTCTTCCTCTTTTCATGCCATTTTCTATCTGAATAGAGTCTATGGACATCTTTGTCATCTTTGGTGTCACTCTGGGTTTCAATGTCCGCGTGGTGGGTTGTTGCTGTGGGCTGTTTCTTTCCTCCCTCTGCCTTCTTCTCCCTGGTTTGGGTCGGCAGGTCTGGAACTGTATTCATTTGCCGCATGGTGGCTGCTAACTTTTTCGCTGCTTCGGCGGCAATTGCCTCAGCAATGGCCTCGGCCACGGATATGTTCGGCCTGTTGAGTAGTTTGTTCTGAAGGGTAGAGTCTTTCAGGCCGAGAACTATGCGGTCTCTCATAGCCTCGTCCATGTTTTGAAACTCACATGCTCCTCCAACATGTCTCAAGGCTGCCACAAAGTCTGCTATGGTTTCATCCTCCTTCTGGTCCCTTTTCTAAAATTTGTGCCTTTTGATTAGATTGAAGACCACCGGTGCGTAGTGTGTTCGGAGCATTCGGTTCAGGTCAGACCAGGTCATCTGCTTGACATCTCTGGGTTTCGCCAGCGCCTTCGCCATTTTGAATACAGCCGGTCCTCAGTGTGTAAGGAAGACAGCCCTCTTCCTTTGATCTGAGATTTCTTCCATCTCATTGCTTTCTAAGAACAGCGATCGATATACGATTCCCAATCCTCTACATCTGGATTGAAGGGTGCAGGTGGTGCATTGTTACCAGCCATCTCTTTTCGCTCGGTTCAGATCACCACGTGCTTCGGTCTCTGCTTCTACGACAATCCCATCCTCATCGCCAGTGTTCCGTCCGGAAAGAAGCACGTGAGACCGGGTTCTAAACAACAGCTCTTTATTTCAAACCGCTAGTAAAGAAACGGAACATAGCCCAAGCCGTGGCAGTCCTTTATCTAGCGGCTAGCCTGCCGGCTTGTGGCCAATGACAGTTATTTAATTCTTCCCGCCGTTTGACGGCTTCCCGGATTGGTTCCTAGAGAACCATTCCGTAAGTGGCCTTTTTGGCCAATCAGAATAAAGTACTTGGAACCTACCAAGTTCCATACAGAACACTACTAACTTCCACTACTTGCGGGAGATATTCTTCATCATCAAGGTCAAGGCTCACTACATTGTATAACCTCCTGGGGCATCTTAATAACAAGACTTCAGAATGCTATAAAGATCCATCCACTCACTCAACCATTTTGTCAGCCACCCCAGAAAACATGCTGCTGTCATTGAAGTTTCTGGAAATCAAATAGACACCTTCTTTCCTTGTAGCCATCCTCCATTTTATTTGCAGCATTTTTCTCCTGGCATTGGAACAGAACTGGATTTTTCTTCCTACAACATGCAAATAAAATCAAGAAACACAAGGGTTTGCTGGGGACTTCCGGTTTGCAGGGCTTCGGTGGCAGCAGGGATCTGTGATCGTACGCAGTTTCTGTTTGCGCTCGCCGCTGGAGTGCCCCAAGCCAGCTGGCTTCGCGGCTAAAGCCACCCCATAGAGGTGGCTGAAGATAGGGGAGACCCAGAAGGGTTCGAGAGGAGCTGCATCTCCTCTCCCCAGCTGGCTTAACTCCCTTTTCCGAAGGCGGTAAGAGCTCCCAAAGAAGATCGAGAGGCAGCGAATGAAAGTGAAAAGGGAAAGTTTGTTTTTTCTCACTCTCCTTCCTTACGGTGACAGCAGATGAATTAAAAATTGGAAAAACCCACTTTGGCAACAGCAGGTAATTAAACTGGAAAATTAAAATCAAGGGGACAATAAAGATTTCTGATCACTGAAAAAAAAATTATTTTTTTTTGCTGTAAGTGGGAAGGGAGAGGAAAAGAATAAGAGTAAGATTTGGGTGGAGGAGACTGCTTGGAATCTAAAAGATTAAAACTAAATTGTAACAAGACTTCTAAAAGATACGTTTTAATTGGAACTTTGTAACTGAATTGCAACCCCAGGAAGAGAAAGTGAAAAAAGAAGAAAGTATTAAAACAAAACAGCTTGTGTGTATTTGGACTACTTAGTGACTTTGGGACTCTTGGAAATTATATTTGAAGGATTAAAAACATTTGGGTGCTTTTTAAAATTTTTTTTACAATGGCATCACTTGTGGATGAACTGAAAATGGAATTCAAAAAATATAAAGAGGAACAAAACAGGAAGGGCTCTTTTGGCTCCATTTTTCATTTTTTAGAAATGGCGATTTCTACTTATGAGAAACTACAAGAACAAGAAGATTGAGACAAAGAAGAACCATCTTTAATGAACAAGTAACTTTATCTGGGGAAGAAAGGGGAAAGGGGGGAAAGAGAATGGAGAATTTAAGATCCAAAAAATCAACCAGGAAAGGGAAAAATAAGGTGAAAAGTAGATATGTTAGAAAGCAACAGAAAAGTGGAATACAGAAGAGGGAAATGAAGATGAAGAGACAAGGGGGTAAAAAGGGTAGAGTGGAGAAGCAAGGGAGGGAGGAAGGGAAGAGAAGCTACAAAGGTTTGAAACAAGATGTAAAGAAACAGGACTTATTTAGAGATAATGGGTAAAAATATAACTGAAAAAGAGATTCTGCAAAAGTACATAAGACTATTGTTGTATTTGTATTAGAAATAATATTAGAAAATATGGAACAACATAGGATTATAAAATGGGATAAAAATATTCAATGTAATTTAATGAATTTTTTTCTTTTTTGAACAAAAGAAATGAAATGAAATATGAGAGAACTGAATTAAGAAGGAATGGGAACATTTTAATTACATAATGTCTTAAAATATAAGTGAAATGGGGGGGGAAGTAACTATGTAAAATTTATAAGTGTTCCCATAAAAGGATGATACCTATTTGAAAAGGAATGTATAAAATGTTTAAGATTTAAATGAATATTAAAGCAACAGAAAAGAGGAATATAGAAGAGGGAAATGAAGATGAAGAGACAAGGGGATAAAACTCCAAGAGTGGAGAAGCAAGGGAGGAAGGAAGGGAAGAGAAACTATAAAGGTTTGAAATAAGTTGTAAAGAAACAGGACTTATTTAGAGATAATGGGTAAAAATATAAAAATATAATTGAATTAAGAAGGAATGGGAACATTTTAATTACACAATGTCTTAAAATATAAGTGAAATGGGGGGAAGTAACTATGCAAAATTTATAAGTGTTCCCATAGAAGCATGATACTTATTTGAAAAAGAATGTGTGAAATGTTTAAGATTTAAATGAATATTTTAACAATAGAGTTCAATTGGTATGGATTGTTGTTTTAATTATATTATATATTTATAATCTTTTTCTTTTTTTTAAATATAGTGTGTAGCTTCAGAATGTACTAAGCAGAATTCAAATGAAAGTTATGTTAAATTTAGGGAAAAGATATAAAGGCGTCATACTCTAATCAGTGATTACAGGAGAAATTTTGTGTTAATGAGAAAAGATACTAGACAGCTGAAACAGAACAGACAAAGGATATAACTATAATGATTTAAATTGAGATGAAATAAATAAAATAGAATTAAGAGAATGAAAAGAGGGGAGAAGCTATATAGAAAATGTAGAATGGTAATAAGATATGGAATAGTATATAAAAGTGAGCATGAACTTGAATTTATGTCTGTACGAAGAGATGTAACCCGGATCAAGCTGCTTTCAAAAAAGATGTTTTATGTTTTTATGTTATGTGTTTTGTTTGTATATGTTTGCTTTTTAAAAATCAAAAAATGTTTGTAAAAAAAAAATCAAGAAACACAAGTGTGATAAATGGTTGGGGAAATATTCTGCTTGTTATCTACTTTATCAAGGAAAGATCTGGCTTCATAGCAGTAACTGTGAAAGGACCTTGGAGAGTTAGTGGACAATCAATTCAATATGAGTCATCAGTGTGCAGCGACCCAAAAAAGCCAGTGTAATCCTAAATTGCATTAACAGAGGGATTCAGTCAAAATCATGTAGGGTATTAATACCACTCTAAAGAGCCTTAGTAAGACCAAACCTAGAATACTGCATCCAGTTTTGGTTACCACACTATTAAAAGATGTTCAGATTCTAGAACATGGGTGTCAAACTCATAATATCAAGTTGTCGTCATGTGACATATCACAACTTTTTCCCCTTTGCTAAAATGGGTGGGTGTGGCCAGCACAGACACATCCAAGTCATGGGCTGCAAGTTTGCTCTAGAAAGAGTACAGAGAAGAGCAACAAAGATGATTAGGGGATAGGAGGCTAAAACATATGAAGAATGGTTGCAAAGACTGGGCAGGGCTAGTTTAGTGAAGAGAAGGACCAGGGTGACATGATAACAGTATTCCAATATTTGAGGGGCTGCCACAGAGAGGAAGGGGTCAACCTATTTTCCAAAGTACCTGAAGGCCAGACAAGGAATAATGGATGTAAACTGATCAAGAAGAGTTGCAACCTAGAATCAAGGAGAAATTTTCTGACAGTGGGGACAACCAACCAATAGAATTCATTATTGGAAATTTTCAAGAAGAGATTGGACAGCCATCTGTCAGAAATGGTATAGGGCAGTGGTGGTGAATCTTTTTGGCATCAAGTGCTGAAACGGGAGCATGTGCATGTGCGCACACACTGGAAACTGGAAGAGAGGCTCCCCCAAAAGCTTCTTCACATGCACACTGGCCACCTGGTCTTCCAGTTTCTAATGCACATGAGCGCACAAAGACCAGCTGGCTGGCACAAGCATGCATGCCAGGGAGCTGCTCTTTCGGTTTCCAGCGCACCTCCAGGTGCAAAGGCCAACTGGCTGGAAGAGCAATGGGCAATGGCTGGCATGCCTGGAGAGATGGCTCTGCATACTTCCAACATGCATGCCATAGGTTCGCCATCACGAGTATACGGTCTCCTGCTTGAGCAGTGGGTTGGGCTAGATGACCTAAAAGACCCTTCCAGCTTCTTATTCTGTTCTGTTCTATTCTGTTCTATTCTGTTCTATTCTGTTCTATTCTGTTCTATTCTATTCTATTCTATTCTATTCTATTCTATTCTATTCTATT
>BLBF01000044.1:14120581-14155594 GCA_015471245.1 Laticauda colubrina | reverse complement strand
TCTATTCTATTCTATTCTATTCTATTCTATTCTATTCTATTCTATTCCATTCCATTCCATTCCATTCCATTCCATTCCACTCCACTCCACTCCACTCCACTCCACTCCACTCCACTCCACTCCACTCCACTCCACTCCACTCCACTCCTATCCTATTATATAGCTGCGGTGGTACAGAGGTTAAAATGCAGTACTACTTCTGATCACTGGTTGCCAGTAGTTTGGCAGTTCAGGTCTCTCCGGCTCAAGATTGACTCAGCCTTCCATCCTTTCCAAGGTAAAATGAGGACCCAGATTGTTGGGGGCAATATGCTATGTAAACCACTTCAAGAGATGTAAATCACTGTGAAGCAATATATAAATCTAAGTGCTATGGCTATGGCTATTCTGTTCTGCTCTGCACTATGCTACTCTACTCTCCCTCTGAATAGACATGTTTTTTCTCTGTTGACTTTCATGTTTAAGAAAAACATGGACCTAGGTGTTAAATTGCCATGCCTTTGCATGTTGATTTGACTCCTGCACTTGGATTCCTGGCTTTATCCTCTGCTGTCTTTCCAGTGTTTTAAATCATTATTTTCCCAGCTATTGTAAGGTTGCCATAGACAATATATTCCCCACTTACAAAATAAATGTATTTCTCTGTCTGTTGTTAGCTAACAGCCAGATCTTTTTTCCCTACTCCATCTCCACCTATCTGGCATCTAAGTGCCTCGGGAATTCAAAATGCTTCAGGACTATTGCCTAATGAATTAAGGATATGTTTTGTGAATGGAGATGGAGTTTTTCTCCCCAGCAATATCAGAGGCTTTTAACAGAAAGGGGAGATAAGATTTTCTTATGGAATTTCTTCCTTCTTCTTAGGGAAGTTTTCTAATGTGTTGTGTCCTGATAAGGGGTGTCAAAATCATTTGTAAAAGGGTGATAAACAAGGGAAAGAATATGCAAGAATATGCAAGGAGTAAGAACTATCTATTCTGTAGGTTAGAACAGTTTTTAACCTACATCTCCCATATTCCAGAGACAGAAGATTCCGAAGACAGACAGAAGTATGTTTCTTCTCTAGAATGTTGAATTGATCCTAGTCCATTTCTTATTTCAAGCTGGAAGAGAAGTGACAGGTGAAGAAAAAGCATGAGGCAAGCTACTTTTTTGGAAAGGAGGTTCCATTTTTCCCCAACAGCAATGTGTGTTCTTGGGGAAAGGTGACAAATTGGAATGGTGAGCTAGAGGATTTTTATGTGTTTTTAAGTCCTTTGTTCCTAGCATGTTGATACGTTTGTGAGGATGTTTTCTTCCATGTTTACAATGTTTGACAGAAATATCTAAATTAGAGTTATAACTTTTTCTTTGTTGTGCACAGAGTAGGCTAAAAGGATGTATTCAGATATAGGTGATTTTGTGTTCCTAATGCATCCTTACCTTGGGTGATCAGTTTCAGTCTCCCGTTAATTGTTTTTCCCATCTCTCAGAGATCCATTTGCTACACAGTATTTTAATGGGAATCCAGTTTTATGAACAGGCAATATTATCTTTATGAATGAATCAGTTTTCTTAAGGTTGATTGGTACCTCTCTTAACAGTTAAAGGAAGACAGAAAAAGCTTGTTTTATTTTAATGGGGACTTTTCTGTTTTGCTTTCTGGGTGACTCTCCTTGCAAAATGTTTTGAAGAGATTTTTGGGAAGGGGATTCTCTTTACAGGAACTAGCCAGCATCAATTCAAAACAGCCAATACTGAGATTATTAAGAAAAAATAGGACCCTTTGATTTCTTTTGCTTCAGGATACAAATATGAATTCAAACAAGATAGAAGATAGAAGATAGATAGATAGAACAAGATAGAACTAGTACAAGAAACTAAGTAGTTCCTTCTTTTATTAATATTCATTTGACCTTTACAAACCACAATGAATTGGTTTTCTCACACTTTGGGAATACAGGTAATCCTCGATTTATGAAAACTGAGCCCAAAATGTCTATTGCTAAGCAAGAGAGTTAAATGAGTTGTGCCCCATTTTAAAACTTTTTCCAGTTGTTAAATGAATCATTGCGGCTGTTAAGTGAATCTTGCAGTTATTAAACAAATCTGGCTTCCTCCAGTAACATTACTTGCCGGAAGCCAGTTGGGAAGATTACAAATGGTGATTGCATAATAGCACAACTGTTATAATAATACATGCTAGTTGCCAAGCACCCAAATTTTGAGCATGTGACCATGGGGATGCTGAAATGGCCACAAGTGTGAAAAACTCTTATACTTTTTTCAGTACTGTTGTAATTTTGAGTGGTCACTAAATATATGGATGTAAGTTGAGGACTATTTGTAGATTGGGGATATATAATTACATTATGTGAGATAATGACGGAGACCTGAAATTGGACATTGTTGAAATATTACCACCTTATGTTCTATTTTTGGCCATGGTCATGCTGTTTAACTCTTAACCATGCAACAATTTCCTCACTCAAGCTGTTAGTGCCTGTCCTAGCATTATGCAGTGAAACATTCATCTCAGTTAACAGATATTAGGTAAGAAGTAGTTGTGAAAGCATTTTAATTTCTTTGCTGTTTTAAGCATGGTGGAGACCATTACCAATTTAATGTGTATGGACACATAGTATTTTTCTTTGCTCTAGGTAGCAAAATGGAACAGTGCTGCTATACAGGTACATTCAAAAAAAAACAAAAACCTACAAACATACATCAAGAGGTAATCAATAGTGCCATGCTACAGACCTCCATGACTTTATGACCAATAGATATTTACAGAAGTCATAGTCTTCTGGCAATGAGTTCAAGTCTAAGTAGGATGCAGGACACGTAAATTATTCTGTTACTGCTACTATTTCAATGTAAACAGTACTGTGATGAAACATGAAACACTAGGCCTCTAATGAAAGTGGATGATTTTGATGTATGTTAATAAAAGTACATGCCTAGTTCTCACTGTAAACCATCAATTATATTTTCATATTACAACATGTCCCAAAATACTGACAAAGTCATGCACATTTTGATGTTACCTTTTCAAATTATTTAATATGAAAGACAAAAAGCAGTTTTCGTAACTGCTTATGCTATACATTTTATTTTGTATACACAAATAAAAATAATTCTTCAAAATGTATTGAAATCAATTCAGAAATAAAGCAAAATATGGAAGGATAATATAATTATACATATTTTTCTTTTAAATTGACAGCCCTGTTTGAGATTACCTATGTGAGCAAAATAATCTTCAAGATTAAGTAGCTGCACCACAGGTATGGAGATTTTTGTGTTGACGATGGCCCTTTTTTGTATTTTTCTATAAAGTAAGATCTGCAAGAAAGACTTGCAAGGAAAGATTTCTCAGTTTCAAACTGGCTGATGTATGACATCAAATGCAGTTTTGCATATGCAAATACAGTCTTGTTGCTATTTCTGATTGCTGATTAGTAACCCCAGAGAAAAATAGAAAGAGAGCACAAAATTAATTTGTTTAATACACTGCTTACTATATCTTCATGCATGAAATTTTGTTTTGCTGCTTAATTTTAAGCCTTTTTGAATACATCGTTATTTTCTTTCTCCAAAACTATTTCATACTAAAAACATTAAATATTTATTTGGCAAAATACAATTTAAAAAGTTTTGTATGTTAAGAATAACTCCCAAATGTTGGAGTAAGTTTGCTATGGATTCAGCTCACAGAATAATGTTTGATGCATTAAGTATTCACTGAAACAAGGAACAATTTGCTGTCATAATTTACACAATGACAATAAAAGCAGGAATGGAACAATATATAATGGGCAACAATTTATTGAGGCTACATACATGAACAAAAATGAATTATGCTTCTGTAACACTATTTTTTCATACAAAGCTAAACTTGCTTTTTTTTTTTTTTTACTTTGGGTGCCCTCCAGATGTGAATATTTCAATTTCCTACCTAATATGACTATTGCAGAGGTTTTTAGGAGTTGAAACACACATTCTGGAAGCTACCTTGGTTTCAGAATACTGAACTTAATTTTTCTTGTCCTCTGCTAATAAACTTAATGTTTAATTTTATATGTCTAAACTGTTTGCAATCAGATTCATTATAGCTGGAACATGCTTATATCCAAATATTTTACAGTATCACCACATTAAATAGTGCCAAAGGAGATAATCACTCACATTTCTAGTAAGTTTAAGCCTATTGATTTTCATCTCAAGCACTGCAAGTTCCATGTTAAGTTATAGCAACAATATAAAACTTTCAAACCTAGGGGACTTACATAAAAATAATAAACTCCTCAGCCAGAGAATGCAACAAAACAGTTCAACAACTGGATGTATTAAATCTGAATCACTCCTAATTATATAACAGTGTTGCTGCTTGTGGGTCCAACCACAAGAAATGGTTTAGCAAGGCTTTCTCTTTTTTTTTTTTTTGTACTAAAGCTTACTTTTCTATCAATTATCCTGTTAAGTGTTTTTTCCTAATCAAGTTCAGCAATCCAATAATAATACACTAAATGTTAGAGTCTGTAGGAAAGAAATCAACGAATAGGCGGTATGTGTCTATATGTTCCTATTATTATTATGAAAGATTGAGCCCCACTTTCTTTGTTTAGGACTGGATGAGGTTTAAAACAAGTGCCCAGTAATGGATAATGTGACTGTCAGCTAAAATCAAATTTCAAAGTTCTTTTAAATATATTTCCATTAAAAGCATTAATTATTTTTTCAATTAGGATCAAATAAGTCTTCTTTATACACAGTTCTTTACAACAATATGTAAAGGACCTATGAAAATCAAATATTTAGGAAATAAATACAAATATCTGCAATTTTTCACATAATGTTGCTTTGGATGTTCTACTTCTGGTGTAAATATAAACCAAAATTGCCACTTTAGTTTTTCTTATCTATAACTTATCCTATTTTATACAAAAATTGTATTTTATACAACAAAAACAGGATCAATATGCAATGGAACATTATAGGATAGATGGGTTCAGTATTATGATGCAGTGGCGAAAAACAGCAGCAAAAAAAAAATCATCATTTGGAACATGGTGCAGTTTCTCCAGTCTTGATTGCCACTTCACATAATGCTCAGCTCCTGTTTTCAGTGCAGATTTTTTATTTGTCTTTCAGATCTTTTGCAGATAGCAATAACATTTATTTTTTCCACAAAAAACACAATATTTTCCAACAAGCTTCAAATTTCCTTATAATGTTACAAGTTATTTTTCTGTAGGACTTTTCAGAAGAGCTCACCACCTTCCACTGTTCAATTCTGGATTAAGGCTTTGTATATAGTACCATTTATAAAAAGAAGATGGTGCCATGCTCAATTCATATGACCTACTAAGTTGTAAACAATAGACCTGTCTCAGTTATTTTCATGAGCAAAATAATATCTAACTGGTGGTCCTGGCAAATCTTCTTCACCATCTATTTCAGGAGCAAATGACACTGTGAGGTCCACATATTTCTTATTCACCACTGGCTTCACAAGTTTTTGCATCCTATGAGATATGATTGAAAAGTTTAAAAGTAACAAATACATCACAAACAAGTTCCTTGAAGGATGAGAAGACTAATTCAAGACATAATTTCTACAAATTAAAATATAATATTTATTTATAATTATATTAAGGACATAAAGAATCAGAATCAATCTGAAATGTGTTAATAAGAATATACTGCGATTGTACAATAGTTAGAGGTCATTCTTAATCTTTTCTATCAAGCTTTATTTACTGGCTTGTCTGAGGTAGGGATCTAACTTTCCAGATTATTTTTGCTTTTTGATAAGAAAACAAATAATCATCAACTTGTGACCATTAGTTAGGGACAGTTCAAAGTTACAATGGCACTGAAGAAAGTGACTTATGACATTTCTCACATTTACGAATGTTGCAGAATCCCAACAATCATGTGATCAAAAATTGGCTGCTTAGCAACTAGCATGGATTTATAACAGTCACACTGTCCTGGGGTCACAGGCACTGTCCTGGGGTCACAAGAATGAGAAAGATTCACTTAACAACTATGTTACTAACTTAAACTGCGGTGATTCTGCTTGCTATGTATTCCTCCTCTTGATAAAGTGATATGATTTAGGATGCATGAGATGAGGAAAAAAAGATAACTTCAAGCTCTACCTTTAATGTCCCGTGCCCTCACTTTTTTCCGAGGCCCTTGTATGTACTAGTTCTTTTTTCATATTTTCTCTTTGTCCTAAACCTTTAGCATCTTATACAGATTATTAAACAACGTTCAAATAAACATCCACAAAAACATTTTTTTAAATTCAAAACAAAAATACAAACTATAAAATAGAAAGTAAGGACAGAATTAAAAGATTAAAATCTAAGTATCTTGAATAAACAGGAAAGTGTTTTCTATCTAGGATCTAATCCATGATTTTTTATTTATTTATATTTCATTTTTCTAGAACACCCATATCTATGATTACTTCTTTCCTAATTTAAAGAAAAAAAATCTAAATGGATTATTCCCAGTGAGCAATGATTACAGAAATCAAAAAGATGTCCAGTAGTCCTCTACTTACAACAGTTCATTTAGGGACTGGTCAAAGTTATAATGGCTCTCAAAAAATTGACTTATGACCATTTTGCATGTGACACTTGGTAATTGGGTGTCTATGCAATATGTCACATTATTTTTCAGTTACAAAATAAGATGCTGACAGAATACAATCATGTGGTAGAACAATAATTTTATATCGCCCAATAATACTAAACACATGTTTTTTGCTTAACAATGTGAATTCCACTAAACAGTCTTATCATAAAAAGCTAAAAGTGCAGTATTTGTTTTTACCATGGAAGGAGATATCCTCAAAAGAGATATTTAAAGGTGATGTGCATCTGAAACTGAGAGTTCTAGAATATTTGTCCTGACAGCAATTTGGGAAAAGGTAGAAGTTGCAGATGATACCACTCTAATGGCAAAAAGTGAAGAAGAACTAAAGAGCTTCTGGATGTGGGTGAAGAAGGAGAGTGAAAAAGTTGGCTAAAAACTCAACATTAAGAAAACTAAGATCATGGCATCCGGCCCTCTCAATTCCTGCAAATAGATGATGAAAAAATGGAGGTAGTAGCAGATTTTATTTTCCTGGGCTCCAAGATCACCGCAGATGGGGACTTCAGCCAAGAAATTAAAGATACTTGCTCCTAGGGAGGAAAGTTGTGGCAAATCAACAGCATACTAAAAAGCAGAGACATCACCCTGCCAACAAAAGTGTGTCTAGTCAAGGCCATGGCTTTCCCAGTTGCAATGTATGGCTGTGAAAGTTGGACCATAAGAAACGCTGAATGCCAAAGAATTGAGGCCTTTGAACTACGGTGCTGGAGAAGACTCCTGCAAATCCCTTGGATTTCAAGGCGATCAAACTAGTCAGTCCTAGAGGAGATCAACCCTGACTGCTCTTGGAAGGCCAGATCCTGAAGATGAAACTCAAATACTTTGGTCACCTGATGAGAAGGAAGGACTCACTGGCAAAGAGCCTAATGTTGGGAAAGACTGAGGGCAATAGAAGAAGAGGATGACAGAGAATGAGGTGGCTGGAAGGAGTCACTGAAGCAGGAGGCGTGAGCTTAAATCAGTGGTTCTCAACCTGTGGGTCACAACCCCTTTGGGAGTCAAATGACCCTTTCACAAGGGTCGCCTAAGACCATCGGAAAACACATATTTTTGATGGTCTTAGGAATCGAGACACTGCTCCTCTATCCGTCTCCAGGCAGGTCCGCCACATGCAGATACGCCCAAATACGAGTACCCAGCATGATGACATCATTGCACCAACCCCATCACATACACCCCGTACAAATACAGGTATATGTGACAGGGTTGGCATCATAATGTACTTATGAGGACCAGTCACACATGTGTAGAGAGCAGTTATTGTGTAGAAAGTAACTGCTGTGTTGAAAGCAGCTACTCTGTTAAAAGCAGCTACTGTGTTGAAAGCAGCAGTATTGGAGGTAAAACAACACTTCATGAATTATAGTTACTGGATAAATGTAAAATCATGTACTGTAAAATTATCAACTACTGTAAAAAATAATAATCGGGATGCTGATAGGTCTTTTTATATTCAGCTATGGTTGATGTGAATACTTCCCCCTTGTGATAGTAACAGCTATGTAAAAAAATAACACAAAGAATGGTAAATTATAGGAAACTTTAATGAATTGTATTGACTGACCTATGCCATGTATCTTCATTTTAACAAAAATAATTTTATGGTTGGGGTTCACTACAACATGAGGAACTGTATTAAAGGGTCATGGCATCAGGAAGGTTGAGAACTACTGGCTTAAATGGACTCCAGAAGATGATAGAGGACAAAAAGGCCTGGAGGAACATTGTCCATGGGGTCGTGATGGGTTGGACATGACTTCGCAACTAACAACAACAAAGAACAACTGAAGACAACTCAGCAAAAGCGGAGCTGAAATTCATAGATCATTATTGGATTCTCTATGTATAAGGAAGAAATATGAGATCACCCATATATGCTTCAGATGGCTGTTCCAACAGGGAGACTGCAGGACACCTTGGTATCAAAAATTGATTTACAATCGACAGGCCAAAATAATTATTTAGAAAGCAATGTTTCACTCAACCTACAAAAGAAACTAGCTCAGGTTTTAAAATTTAAAAGGAAAATATAAATGACAAGCTAAGAGAGTGACCTGGATAATCTGTTTCCTACTGAATTTACAAAAGAGATTTGTTAAAACCATGTAGAACTCTATATAATAGGACAAAGAAGAAATAAAGAAGAATTCAATATTTGAATAAAGTAAAGAAGTAAAAGGAAGGAACATAAAGTTTGTGCATTTGATCAAGGTGAAAATAAGATATTGTTACTTCTGGCTAACATTTTTGTATTTTCCCCTAACACCAGGTTTCAAAAGATTATGTTTTATGGATTTGATTATTTATAAAAGATGGGATATGAAATAAGGAGGAAAACTATTGCAGATTTAGAAAAGGTAAAGTGTTATTAAATTTGTTTGTATTTGTTGTGAATAAAGTTGCAAATCATGTATATATATTTATTTTTTCTTTGATTTTTTTGCATTTTTATACTTGTTTTAATTTCTAAATTTGTATTATATTTAATTATTATAATCCAAATTGTTAATAAAAATACACACAATAGTAAAAGATCAACACTGATTTTTTTTCATTTTGATCTAGAAAAAAAAGTCCACTTGAAAGATTTCAGAAGATGAATGTTCTTCCAGTTCAGTAGAACAGTATACTAATGAAAACCATGCCCTAGAGACTTACAGATAGTCCTCAACTTACAACAGTTCATTTAGTGACCATTTGAAGTTACAGTAGCTTTGAAAAAAGTGATTTATGCCTGTTTTTCACACTTATAACTTTTGCACCATCCTCATGAATCAAAATTCAAACACATGGCAACTGATTCATATTTATGATGGTTGCAGTGGTCCTGGGTCATATGATCCTCTTTTGTGATCTCCTGACAAGCAAAGTCAATGGGAAAGCCAGATTCACTTAACAGTCATCTTACTAACTTAACAGCTGGAGTGATTCAACTTAATAACTGTGGAAGAAAGGTAGTAAAATGGGGCAAAACTCATTTAACAATTGACTCAGTAACAGAAATTTTGAATTCAATTGTTGTAAGTCAAGGACTACCTGTAAAGAATCAGCCAAGTGAACCTAAAGCAGACAGTACAGAACAGTTAAATGGGTATTCAAGGGAGGTATCGTATACAATAAAATTAAAAACAAATTTCTCCTCACCCAGCAGCTAATCATGTGTTACTGATTTAATCTAAATGAGAAGCCCTGCATTTCCATGTCACTTCAGCATCTCTACAAACTTATTATATGGTGATTAAGTGTAATAGATAGACTTTATGAAATTAGAGTTGGAAATCAGCTAATTTTACAGATAATCAAATAACATTCCCATCAAAATGAAAACATAAACCATGTACCAGTTATGAATTATCACAACAATTCTTGAAAAAAATAATCATAGAAACTGAAAATAGTGTGGAACTTTTTTCTTCTTTTTTCTTCTCACAATGAACATAATAGTTAAACTACAGAACTTCTTCAGAACTTTTTTTTTCTTTTAAGATAGCATTTTCCCCACCCATTCAAACAAAGGAAATGAAAACCAGACTACATAAAATCTTATAAGGTTCTAATGTTTGATGCTATGCAATGTTGGAACTAGAAGAAGGCCAACTTCTCTCAGCATTTAAGAGGAGTAACCTAAACAACAAAAATTACTATTATTTCCTAGACAATACACAGAATATAAATCTATTTCAAAAAGAAATCTGCCAACATAACCAGAGTAAAACAGAATTTTTTTGATAGAAATTTAAAGTCCCCATTAATTTTTGACTTATGCCCAGTTAAAACTTACGTCAGCTTTAATCGTTTAACATGGCCAGGCATTACAGGTACATACAACATTTTGACTCCCTGGACAACCATGATTGGTTCAATTCCGTATTTCTCCTGTAACACAAATTTTTTTAAAAAATTCAACTGTATGAGATAGAAAATGGAGCAGAAACAAGGGGGGAAAAAAAAAAAACTGTGAGATCATTTTTGTTTATTTTATATAATCTTTGTTTCTTTAGTAAACATATCATAAGAAAAACTTCAGTTGATGATAACTAATGACTTAAAAGGCAGCAAAGTTTTTAATGAAATATATCAGAACATTAATAGGTCTCTCAATTATTTCTACTATATATTTTATTAAAATGTCTTACTTTGACAGTGTTTATGAAGTCCAACAATGTGAAATCATCTTTCCCATGAATAGTCCATCTATCCCAGATTGTGAAAGATATTCCATTTCTGTTACAAAATAAGAATGAAAAGCATTTTTGTAAATCCCTAAAATAAGAATAAGAAATTGCCAAACTGATGTCACAGTTCAGCTTTCAAGTTGCAGAGTAAAAGAAAAAAAATAGTTTCATTTGTTGAATGTTAAGTTGCTGAGCTAATTTCATATTGAATTAACCCCCCACTGTCATTGGCTAAAGTAAGTAGATGGGTAGATAGGTAAGGTAGGTAAATAAGTAGGTAGATGGAAATATATTGAGAGACAGAGAAAGTATTGCATTTATTAGAACAGTTATAGTAACAGAATATTACAACTCCCTCACTTTAACTTTACATGAATAGGGAGGAGCCTTTTTCAGGAATTTTTGCAAATTTATTGGAATTGACTTAAACCACGATTCTCTGATAGTTGATTTTATAATAAATCTTCCCATTATCTATAAACAACATCCCCTATGGCTCCTACCTTGGGATTATTACCCATTTCTTTTAATCCAAATTTTCATTGTGCCCTGCAGTGTAATAATATTAAAAACACTTAAGAGCTTTGTTCCATATGTAATACAGAATGTTTGGAATGTTTAGACTTCCATGCTGTCATAACACAACTTGGTGCAAATGTTCCATTGGGACATTTTACAAAATGCTGTTCCCTCCAAAATTAGAACAAAATATTGTTATATATTCTTTGTATTTCCTGTCTGGTAAAAGATGATATTCTAAAATATTAATTTTGCTCAGTTACATAATACTTAATGTATACAGAGATTTCATTAGAAAATTGCAAATTCAAAATATAGCCTGTTTGATATCTTAATTTACCTTATTTCTGTTTTTCTAACTGCAGCTGTTTCTGTAAAGACAATTATTGGAATGGCCAAGTTGAAAAAACAGTTCTTATATGCTTGAAATGGACAGGCACCCACTACTTTCATCAATTCCAAAGCCACCTAGAGAAGAAAAAGAAAGGAATATAAAAACAGGGAAAACTGTCATATTTCATTCAAAATACAACTAAAATAACATTGGATGTATACAACATACATAATGATCTACAAACTTGTATATTTTTGTATTTGAATAAAAATGCAGTCTTACTCACCAAGCCAGATACAGCTGCTGTAGAAGTTGCAATTGCAGGGATAATTTTTCCAGCAATACGTTTTGTTTTCAATCTATCTGCGGGTTCAATGTTATACATTTTTGCACGCAAATTGGAAGCTGCTGTAATAAAATCTATGTGGCCATTACTGTCATCATCTTTTTCAAAGTTAAGTTCCTTCATCTGTAAATCACCTAATCAGAAATAAAATTTCTTTATTAATTCATAATTATTATTTTTTATTTTAATTTTCCTTAAGGAAAATTTTGTTTATACTAATAGTATTTGAAAAGTCATAAAATGGGAAATTATTAGAAATATTAATCAGCTGCAGAAAACTCCTTCTGGAATAAGAAGACAATTTAATAAAATGAAGGTATCTTTCAGCAAAAAGGAATAGGTTGGAATCAACCATATTTTAAAAATAGTATAGTTATATAGAAAGAAGAACAAAACAAACAAAATTGGACCATACCACATCAAGAAGCAACATATCTATTTTTCTATACAGATCCACATTTTCATTAATGTAGAATAGTTAAAAACTTACTAAAAAATTGATATGCATCCTGAAGTCTTAGGAAAAGCAAAATTACGCATCTAACAAAACATAATAGACTGGAGGGTGGAGCTGGCATCGCGAAAATACGGCATACAATCTTGGAGGTCTGAGATTGCTGCCGATATCTTTGCTCCTGGATGGTCCAATCGGATCTAAACTGTCCCGAAGAGACGCCGAATGTAAAGAGCGCATCTTGATGATCCCAAGGATATCACAAAGTCCCTGATAGATCCAGGAGAAGCTCTTTTTGCCAGTGGCAAAGAGGCAGCCATTAAAGCTGCTGAAGTTGGGACAGCTCCGAAACAGAAGAGAACAGAAAGAGAGAGTGTGCCGGTTTGGTGAGAACTTTTTTTTATATTTTAAGATTTGAAAGGACACCCTAAAGGAAAGAAAGAATCTGTAAAAGTTTTGACAGAAGTGATTAAGCAGTGATTTTAAACAAGAATGTCAAAGTAATATTTTTTTTTATTGCTGGATTTTTTTATACATGATCTTATATTTTGAAACTGGACTGATTTTTTTTTCTTGTTATTTATTTTTTTCTCCTTTTTGATTTTATAATATTTTAAGCCAGAGATTCCCTTATAGTTATTTTTTAAATACCTTTTTTCTTTTTTAATTAATTCTTATTACATTTAGCTTGGAAAAGGAGAAGGGAAAAGTGAAAGCTAAAGAAACTTTGTAACACTGCCAACTAGAGGCTTGGAAGTATTCTGTTTTTTCTTCACCAGACAAAGCTGAGAAAGAACTGAGACTTTGTTTCAAGGACATTGCCTAGTTGATAAGATAGAGGGAAGAGCATTGGAGAGTATTATTGCAGGTGCTCTTCTGAGTTTCTATTAGCAGCTGCAGTCTGGTGTTGAAACTTAGTAAAAGAAAAGGTGATAAGCCTTTGGAGAAGAGAGCTATAATAAGAGCCTTGGATAATTAAACAAAGTACAGTGTGCTTTTTTTTTCATTTTTTCTAAGCTGTGCTACTCCCCCCCCCCCCATCAGTTTATTTCTTTCTTTTTTTTTCATAATAGCTATTTGGATTTTTGGTTTTCTGGAACTTGTCTACCTTTCATATTGGTTTCTTTATGGTTTCTTTTTATGTATCTTTTTATATTTGAGATCTCTTAATTGGATTAAGGTGTTGAAGAACCTGAAGAATCTTTTTCTTTTCCTTTTTTTTAAGTCTTTTTCCTCACCTCTTTGCCTTTTTGGGGACTTTACAATTTTTTCTTTTTTTTCATGTCTGTTTATGGTGTGCTTATGCCCTTTTTCTTTACTTTTGAATTTTTATTGTTATCTAATTAATCGATTGGATTAAGATATACAAGAGCCTGAAGAATTTTTTTTCCTTTTTTTCTTTTTAATTATTATTACCAATTGGTTTTTTCTTTTTTTCCACTATTTTTACTTGGAATTGTAATTGGTTATTTCACAACTGGATTAAGGTCTAGAAGAATTTGAAAGACCTTGAATTTCTCAAAATTAGTAGGAAGTTAACAACTCCTGGTTCTTCAGCTTCTGACAATGCTCAATACAGGCAATGTTAAAGCAAGAAAAAGAACAAGAAAAAGTGACCTTGCATATGATTATGCAAGGAATTCAAAATATTCAAATGGGAGTCTCTGTGGTTAAATTGGGAGAAGACTAAAAGACAATGTTATTTGAAAATTCCAGTCTGGTTATCAACTATTGAAGCATTTTCTTATCCTACATACAAAATATACAAAGTATACAAAATATACAAAAAGGAACAAACAGTTAGATATGGTGAAATACTGAATGAAAAGAGTGAACTTAAATCTATGCAAAAATTAGAGGAACAAGGTATAAAGATGAATTGGTTTTCATACGCGCAAATACAATCAAGGTATGATAATTTTAAAACAGAAGGTTTTTATGATAAATTGACTGATTTAGATAAGATTTTGACAGGTGCTGATGAAAAGGTGATTAAAAATTATGTGGATATTTATTAGAAATTAAATTAGAAGAAGTTAAAGAAACTATGATTGCTTGGGGGAAGAATTTTGGATATGGGATTTATTTAGAGAAATGGCAAGAATTGTGGTCACAAAATTATAAAATGACAATGTCAACAGCATATAAAGAAAATTTGTATAAGATGTTTTACAGGTTCCCCCGACAAGAATAGCAAGAATGTTTAAGAATAAGTCTGAAAAGTGTTGGAAATGTCATCATACACCTGGCTCGTACTACCATATGTGGTGGACATGTTCGGGTGCTAAAAAATATTGGGCTAAAATCCACATGTGGCTGGAAAAAATGACAAATAAAAGCATATAGACTTGAAACCAGAGATTTTTTAATTGGGAATTTTGCCTGAAATATATAGTAAAGGTTTGAAATATCTGATTGTAAATGTATTAACAGCGGCTAGATTGTATTTGCTAAAAACTGGAAAAATAAGAAAATACCATCACAGGAGGAGATCATTAAGAAAATATTGGAATGTGCTGAAATGAGTAGATTGACATTTGAAATTAGAGAACAAGGTGATAAACAATTTTATAAAATTTGGGATCTATTCTATCAATGGTTAGATAACAAAACAGTAATGAAATATGTAGATTTTTAGAAAATAATAAATATATAAAGATGTATTTTCTTTTTTTCTTTTTTTTTTAATTATATCTACAAAATGATTCTAGGATAGATCTGGGAGGATAATATGAATTGTTACGTAGAAAGGGAACATCAGGCCAGCCATGGAACAGGCTTGCATAGGAAAAGAAATCTAATAAACACATCCCAAGACAAAAGCCATAACATACCAAACCAGCCAAAAGGCAGGAAATACAAATAGAAGATTACAAAAAAGCCATAAAAAAAAACTACAAGAGATCAGAGAAAAAAACCCTGGTAATACAGGAAGCTGCCCCTTACGCACCTCCTTATGGTTGCCTTTTGGCAGAAAGAAAAACAAACTGACAGGATGCTAGTGTCAAAACCTTATACACAAAGGGAGGAAAAAAGGTATAAAATTGGGAACTTATAATTAAAAGAGCAAGCTAGCTCCGGGAATGCAGTCATGCTTCTAGCCTTCCTGAGAATAAAAGATTCCAGCTTTCAAACAGCTTGTCTGTATCCTTGCACCAGAGCTCTCCCAGCGGGAAAATTTGAACCCTCAGAGAAAGGTACTTTCAGCCTTTCAACAGTTATAAAATAAACTAAGTAAAATATGATTATTTTATAAAACATGAATGAATAAAAGTATAGTCAATGATTAATAAAGATATTAATGTACTTGATATTTGATTGAAAATATGAGAGGATATATAATGTAATTGTAATTGAAGACTACGAAATGATAGCACAAAACAATTTGTAAACCAACCGGCACACTGTATGTATATATATATAGAAAATGGCTTAATGTTTTTATGTTTTGTTTGTTTTATGTTTGTTTTAAAACCAATAAAAAAATTTAAAAAAAACATAATATAGTCATAGAAATTTAACTTGCTTAGCTGTCCTTTTGAAAAAATAGGTTTATAATTTGAAAGAGTCCTTTATATTGTTTCAATTTTCTTATAGAGTGTATCATTCAGATTTCACGGTTGCAACAACTGTATGCAGTACTATGTGCTGGTAAATGTTTAAGAATCGGTTTCGTCAGTTCTATTATAGCCATCACACCAAGCCAACAGCCAGGATACAGAAAAGTCTGTGCTTCATTTTTGAGGTAGTCATACTTGTACAAAGACATATAATAAAGCATTCTATATAGCAATAAGATTAATTGATCAATCAATAAAACAAATATACAGGGAGTGCCTTAAAAACCTTCATGGAGTTTAACAAGACTACTAATTAATGCTGATTTTATGGAAAACAGAAATCTTTTACTTGTCACAGTACTAATAATTAACTTTCAAGTACTAAAGCTTTGCTAGATTTCTTAATGAGAGCTTGCCCTCCAGTAAATTATTTAAATAAGCTAAATTGTGTACCATATCTAAAGTCAAATCCCCTCTGACCTGACATTCAAACATCATATAAAATATCTTTTGTGAAAATCTTTTGCTCTCTTCCTTTTCATTGTGGTTCTTTTTTTCCTCTATGTATTTATCAATTGTTTGATATATCTTGATGTAAATTTAATATAATTGTTTTTAATGTGTAAGTACTATTGAGTGAATCAATCTGATTAAAAGCCAGTTTTCTATATTTCTAATAATTGATACTAACTTTTTGTAGCTTTGTTGGCCAAGATTGCACTCTCCAATTGAAGAAGAGCATTTCTTTCATCCTCACTGCTTACAGGAATAGGATCTGGTTTCCGTACTGCTTCATCTGTTTGTACAACCTATAAACATTAAGAATAAATAGTACCACAAATATTTTATTTAAATTAATTGAGAAAAAGATTGCTCCTTATTATAAAATATAAAAATAAAGCATTACATTGCAGTATAATTTAAAGTAGCACATTTTGGGATTGAGACCAACCATACTTAGACTGAGAAAATAAATATAAAAAGCGGCAGATTGGTACATTATGCCTAAAAACCACATACCAAAATGATGACACAAGCTTTAGGGAAGACTTGGTTATACAATAATTCTTGACTTACTACTTTAATGGAGCCTGCAAATGCAGTGAGAGATCTACCTGCTGAAAGAGGACAGACACCTCCTCTTCATGTGGAGAACCAATGTTTACCGAGCCTCTTGGATAACAAAATACTGCTTGCCAAAGAGGTGGAGTCTTTCCTTCAGGCAATAATTTTGCTCTCAGTGAAGCTAAACAAAGAAGTCCTTCCATGAGGGATCTTTTTCATCAAGTCTTGCTGAGAGCAAAATGCATATAAGCTTCTTTTTTCTGTCAAAGATAGACAGTTCCTCTTTCCACATATGAGCTTCTTAGTCCAGCACAAGGCTGTCTGTGCTGGAGAAAGAAAGAAACAGAGCTTTCATTCTCTGGCACAGACAACTGACTCCCTTCCCCACTGTACATTAGCCCAGGAATCGCAACCCCAGGTCTGTGGACCAGCACTGGGCCACAGCATGCCAGAAACCAGGCCACACAAATAAGCGAAACCCCATCTGTGAAATGCAAGGAGCTATGCAAACCCATGCCCCCACCAGTCCATGGAAAAAACTCTCTCCACAGAACCAAACCTTGGTGCCAAAAGGTTGGAAACCACTGCATTAGCCTGTATAGCATTTAGAAATACTGTATTTGTTAATTTTCTGGTTTGAAAGCCATTTCATGAAATCTTTCTAAAAGGTTAGACAGCTGCCTAACAACTTTGACATCAACACACAGTGGAAAGCCAAATGGACTGCTGAACACCCAATTATAGGCAGTTATGTAGATGACCACTACACAAGAGGTACCAGATTTTGACTTTTCTTGCCAGCATTGGTCAACTCTGCATAGGATCTGAATCCAACATGGTATCTGCCAGGACTCATAGTTTAAGTGGGGTCTTGTAACTCTCAGTGTGATTGTGGCGCTCCTTGACAAAATATCCATTACATTGTGTCCAAATGTCCATCAAGAGCTTTCACCAGCCCAATGTCTGATTTTTTTCAACACAGACAACCCTATCCTTGAATGGCTGAGTGGTCTGGACATTAACATTTGAACCACTATAAATCCATGTTTTTGCTGTACGATAAATAAAAAATAATTTCTAAAAGGTGGGAAAGCTTTTTTCAGACAGAATTTTTGAAAATAAAAGGGCTGCTTGGTGGAGGGACACTGGCTGGAAAAGTCCATGACAAAATCAAAAAAGGGATTTTAGCCTGGCACACTTTTTATTTATTAAACAAATTTATATATCTGCCCAAATGAGAAATAAGTGACTCCAGACAGCGCAGTCTAAAATGCATCTTAGCTTTAGTTACAGACATTTTAAACCAGCATCTTTGCTTAATAATAGGGCTGTATCAGAGCAAAATCAAACTAGCTGGCAAATCTTCAGCTTTCAATAAGGTTGGCTAAAAACGTCTGTCCCAAAATGGATTGCATGGAACCCGTTTTCAGTCAGCCCTCAAAAAGCAGAGGGACTCCTGCAGCAGTGAATTGTTAGCTTCTCTCCTGGTATCCCTATTGACTTTCTGAGGAAGCCAGCAGGGAAGATTGCAAATAGTAAGCAAATGATCACAGAGGGCTTGGCAACTTCTTGTAAGCATAAACAGGTTGTCAAAAGCCCAGATCGCAATCATGTAACCAAGGAGTGCATTATTTTGAATCACAGTCATAAGTCCCTTTATTAAGCTGAACAATTACAAAATTGAGAAGTGCCTGCTTTGTGATTTTTATAAATGTGCAAAGTATATAGATATGTACACACACACACACACACACACACACACACACACACACACACACATCTGTATCTAACTTCAATGGCTGCCTAACTTCATAACTATAAGTGGCTCACAACAGCAAGATTTGTCAGCAAGTTATGGCCCTCACAGTATCACTGCAGTCATTTGACCGTGATTTAGATTCTGGCTACTGACTCACACTTACAGAGGTTGCAACATCCATGGATATATGATTACCATTTACAACTTTCTCTACAGGCTTCCTACAAGTAAAGTCAATAGGAAAGATAATCGGGAACATTCCAAGTCAGTCTGATAAGCACCTTTAGCCTTTTTGCATTCACATGCCACCACTCTGCTCATACCCCAGACTTCCTGTGGTCATGCCACACAATTCATTCTCTAGTTTTTCTATACGCCCACTTTGATGTGCTGGACTGCACTCCCAGCATGCCACCCACTCCGCCATCTTAGACTTGCACTCTATTGTCTACACATTCAGCCTTCTTACACTCTTATCATGTCCAAGCCCATGGTCTTTCTACACTCAGATGCAAACCGTACCCTGCCTCCAAGTTTTTCCCCACCCCCACTCCACTCACACCTCTGGGTTTCTTACCTGAGAATCTTAATAATTTACACCTCTTGTCCCAATCCCAGCTCCTGTTATTACTTTTGGAGTTATAACAGTGGTTGGGACTGACTGGAATGTTGTTGCTGTGGTTACATGATGTCACACTTTATGACTGAATCACTTAGCAATGACAATCACAATCTCAATTGCCATCAGAAGGATTATTTGTAATAGAAGAAGTCAGAGACTTGTTCCTTGCCTTTTAACACCTGTTGTTCCTGAAGGTTCTATCTGTTCTATTTTCTCAGGTTTTTCAGGTTTCTTTTTCAACTCACTGTAGCAGAACTTTTGTGGATCACCGGTTTTGCCACTAAAAAGAATGACTGAGGCTTTCAGGTCTCCTTTTCCTTTCTTTGATGTTTTTTTCCCCTTTATTTCCAGAATTCTACTAAGGATACACACCCAAGTTAATTCATTCTATGTTCAGCACAATTTATTTCAAGATAACTGGTATTTATTCTATCTATCTATCTATCTATCTATCTATCTATCTATCTATCCATCCATCAATCTACCATGTTTCCCCAAAAATGAGATTTCGTATTTTCTTTTGGGTCCCAAAATAAGCACCAAGTCTTATTTCCAAGGGATGCCTCACTTGCTTCTCTTAGGACCACTGCAGCCAGGCCTCCCATAGCTTGATACCTATCATGCCACTGCCCAACTTCTTCACCACTTTTAGTCGTTCGCGATCAGACATCACATGGGTCATTGCGCTGATTCCACTGTTCGCAGCAGGAGGCTGTGTGGCACATCAGACCAGTGTTGCTGCTTATAGCAGAAGATTGTGTGGTGTGGTGTGCCATTGTATGCGCGAGTGGCAGCACCAGCACAATGTGCCATATGGCCTTCTGATGCAAGTGGCAGCATTAGCAGAAGTCTCATGGCTTCTGGCTACAAGCAGCCAAAGAAGTCTGGCAGCAGTATGACAGGTATAAGGGCATGGGAAGCTTGGCTGCAATGGTCCTAAGGTAAATGAGTGCAGGGCATGTGGGGCAGCTCCACCCCACCCTAGCTTGCTTTTACACATGCACATTGCTCCACCTTGTACAACCAGACAGTGGGACGGAATGGGCAGGGTCTTAACTAAGACTTATTTGGGAGGACTAATATTATATTATGCGCACACGTAAAAATCAAGCTAGGCCTTATTTTTTTGAATAGGTCTTATTTTCTGGGAAACACGGTAGCTGTCTATCTTTCTATCTCTGTCCATCCATCCACTATCCTAGGCAATAATCAGAAAAATTATTCAACAGTTGAACTTACTTTGTTAGAAGGTCGAAACTCCTGAATCTTTAACCCAGAAATTATCTTGAAAATAGTGTCTTGTGCTATATCCTATATTTTATTTTTAAAAAACCAATAATTATTAATTGCATGAAACAGGCACTCTTCAAAGTTATTTCACTTCTCATTCCACTCCAAAACAAGGAAATCAACCAACAAAACAATTTATAAATACAGGTTAGCATGAAATGTTAGAGATAATTTCCTGAGTGTGCTTATCAAAATATGACTGATAATGTTTCCTAGACAATATTTCTTTCATACATATAATTGATCAGAATAAATATATTGTAAGATAAATAAAACCTGGAAAACAGAGTATTAGGAAGGATAATTCAGATAAAATGAAGTGGGAAAATATTCAATTCAGAAGACTTATTTAAAACACCTGTTATGAGGATTTTTATTCCTTTAAATCCAGCTAAACACTGGATTTACAAGTCCCCACCCCCGTTTCTTGACTTTTCAAATTACTCTGAAAAACTAACAAAAACAGATTACAGGTACTCCTTGAGTTATGACCCTAATAGAGATTGCCCATTAGGGTTGAAAATTGGGACAATATAAATGAGCTGCCTCAAGTAATGACCAGCTCTCCCTGCTCTTCCTTGTGCATTTCCCGAGGAGGTCCTGGGAGGCTTAGCAGGCATTAGTCTGCCTGCTTCTGGCTTGTCTAGGCCTTCCCCATCCTGCAAGCAGCCTACAGCACAGATAACTGTCTTGTCAGGGAGAAACAATGGGGAAAAAAATACTGGTTGCTCCTGTCTATCTAATTCTGTCCCTGCCTTCCTCCTAACAAGGTGCCCTGCATTCTGGGGCAAAAAAAGGATAAGTTATCTAGCCTTCCAGAGCCTTCTGCTCCGATCAGCTGGCCAGCAAGAGGTTGCAAAGCTCTCCTGCCTCTTGCCTGGCTTTGGGAAGCCAGTCCTTCTATAAAAGGCAGCTTCAGAACCAGTTTCCTAAAACCTTGCCCTTGTTTAATACCATCCTTCCCTCAGAACACCACATTCTAATTTAAGAAAAAAGCTGGGAGACTTGACACTCCTCCCAAAATATATACTAAAACTAAATTTCCCCTTTGCTTTCCAATCTCTATCTTTTTTTAAATACTTTATCTCCAAGCTGAAAAGTACAGGTATAAAATAAGCAAAGAAATAAAAATCTTTCTGCAACATTTTCCCTTGAGCATCATCTCCAAAAATTATTCAACAAAATGGAGGATTCTGGGTGTTCAAAGCTTCAAGTCTCCAGAGGAAGGCACTCCAGTCTTTAAGTATTAGCTGGGCTCTAAATCAGATGGACAGCTAAAATTTCAAAGACCCAACATACTCCATTTTGAGGCACAAATCTCTAGTCAAGTAATTTTGGAGATGATTTTTTTTTCCAGTTCTAGAGAAAAAGCTGAAGAAAGATTTTCTCTCCTTTGTTGCTTTGTTCCTCTACTCTTCAGTCTGGAGTCAAGGTAAGGTTTTTAAAAGAGATTGGAGAAGAAAGGGAGAGGTTAGTTTTAACATCTAATTGGTGTAAGGGGGAGAGCCATAAGTCCACCTTCCCACCTTGGTTTTTTATTTGCTTTTTGTTTTTGAAGAAATGTGACTTTCTGGGGAAAGAAGGGAGTTAAATAAGAGAAAACTTTTGGGAAGCTTATCCTGAAGCTGCTTTTTATGCAAGGTCTGGCTTCCTAAAGCCAGGCCATAGTCTCCTGCTGACCAGTTGGTAGGGGTCAGCTAAATGGCACAGAAAGCTTTGACAGCAGCTGTCATTTTAGCAAGGAATTATCAAGGCCCCCAAAATGATAGCTGCTTCCAGGAGATATGGGGAGGCTTGGGGAGACACCCCAAAACTGCAGGAATGACAGGATGGGGGTATGGGGAAGAGAAGTGGGAAGTGCTATAGCATGCCAGTGGTCTGTCAATAGAGTGAACCACCACGGTACCACTGCAGCTGTTGTAACTTTGAAACAGGGTCATGTATAGCTTTAGGGTGTCGATCATAACTTTTAATTGTTGTTAAGTGGCCTGTTATTTCTCAAGGACTACCTGTAGTACAAATATAGCATCAGCTATTTGAAGGTTTACCTTTTCTGTAAAAGAGATACAATAAATTGTTGCAAACAGTTTTGCTGTGCTCAGTATGAAACTGTAATGCCTAAAGAAAAAGGAGAGAGAGATTGTAGGAAAGTAAAACAAAAAGTTTCTACAATCAAGTCTATGGCAAACTGCATTTAACTGAATCTCATCAAATCAGATTCTTTTGGAGAAAATAATTGATGCTCTTAAACATAGCAGGGTGTTCTGTGAGAATGTTCAGAATCAACTGAGGCTTTCCTAAAGCTATGACAGCCCTTTGAAGTCTGTAGAAAGTCACAGTATATATCTAGAAATATAATTTATGGGACTTATTTTTGAATCATAGGTATTATTTCATTGAAGTTCTCCAATTATAATGTTCTGGAAAAAGAATATTGAATTCTTAGAGGCAGTGTTTTTCTAACATTTCTAGACATCAAGTGTAATATGTTACACTAAAGGAAAACTTTTTTTAAATTTTTGATTAAGAAAAAAAAAGAGGGGGGGATAGAAAGAGAAAGAGAGAGAAAGAGAGAATTTATCTTTGGGTTTATAAATGTTGTTACCCCTCCTTGTTAACCTTCCAACCAACCCTTCAATCTTTTTCTTTGCTTTTCCCTTTCAGTCCATTAATTTATATTTAGAAGCTTGAAATGATGATAAAGCACTATTATGCCAGAGCAAGTATTCAGGATGCTACACCACCTCCGTTAAATAAAGCAAAAATAAGAATTATTAGCCCAAAGCTAATTGTTACTGGCTGTAAAAAACCAAATAAAGAACTCGGAATTCCCATATCTTGATAGGATTTGGAAACAAAAGGTATATCTTTTCCAACAGACATATGACAAAATACGGAGCAAGTTCTTGAAGCAATGAGACATTTGGGGAATTGGAAGTGTCAGGAAACAGTATCTTGGATCTAAAATTCAAATTCTCATTTTGATATAAATGCAAACCAAATTTAGACATGAATTTTCATTGAAATATTTCTAAAATTAGCACTTTCATATGGTTGACACGTGTAAAAATATATGTTTTAAAAGTTACTGAATGACGCATTCAGAGATAACACCAAACTAGTAAAAAAAAAAAAAAGCAATTCAGTCACACATGTATACATCAAAAGGTTTTATTACAGGACTTAGAGCTTATTCTTAGTCATAAAAGATTTTCTGATACCATATTTGTATAGAAATACTAATATAAACTAGTTCTGTAACTCCATGGATATATCAGTAAGTATTTTGTCAATTACAATAACAATATATAAAAAGAGAAATTTACTTACAAAGGGTCATTAAAATCAAACTGAATTGGAAAAGGTGGCCTTTTGGGTGATTGCCAAAACAAACCTGTCAATTCAAAGAAAAACAAATTAATTGCTAAAAACAGCAAAATTAAATTTGGTATAATATAAAATTACTGCACTTACTGCCATCTTTTAATCGTGTATCAATAGGAAATGAATGCAGTAACTGAAGAGCCTAAGCAAAAAAATGGAGAGCATAGTTCAATGAGCACATATAAATGTTTTTTGTTTATGAAAACATGGCACATGTAAACTATTCTAAAGTCTATCAGATAAGAAAATGCAATTAGATACGTAACACAGGACTTCTATTTTCAAATTCTTCCCTTGGAAAATGTATTATGAACTAATATTCAAATATTAATTACTATAAAGTAGGTGTGTCCAACTTTTGGCTTGTTTAGGCCGCACTGTGTCTTTGAAGAGCAATTTGTCTTGGATCACATATAAAATATTTAATATTCTTATTATCATGAATCAGAGGTTTCAAAGTAGGGTATCACAGGTTCGGTGGACATGGTTTGGTGGCCGTGCTTTGTGTGTGCATGCCAAACACACACGTTGCGCACGTGCAAAGGCTTTCCAACTTACCTCCTGCAATCCTGCGCTCTCCCTGTAGCTTCAGCAACTGATGCGCAGCAATCTGCTATGCTGCGCAAAGCAGCTGTCCTTCAAAAGCAGGGGATAAAGATCAGTATGGGAGCCCAGGTGGACAGGTGAGCAGCTCCTCAGATAAAAAGGGCGTTGGTATTTACCTGATACGCCCATTCTCTGTGAGCTGTGAAGAGCATCCAGAAGTGGGGAGGTGCTTCAGTCTCTTCTGGAAAGGCTAGGTGTAAAACTCTGGGATGTGCCTCCTCCTCCATGGGACACCTCCTCAGCGTCCCCCAGTTTTGCAAAGACTGAGTGCCAAAGTCCGGGACTCATCACCTAATCTAGATCCTTGACCGGAACAGAACCCCACCAGACGGAAATAAATGGGTGGGGCTGGATGATCTTCACAGCTCACAGAGAACAGGTGTATCAGGAAAGTATCAATGCCCTTTCTCCCATGAGCTGTTCAAAGCATCCAGAAGTGGGACATACCAAAGCTTCGTCCTTAGGGAGGGACTCCATCTGGATCAAAATCCACTCCTAAACTCTATGGACCCTCTACAGGACTCTTCTGCGAAATGAAGCATCCACTGAGGCGTAGACATCAATTTCATAATTTCTGACAAAGGGGGATGGTGAAGCCCAAGTCGCCACTCTGCAGATTTCGTCTTTGGAAGCCTGAGTGGCCCATGCTGCTGATGTTGCCACACTCCTTGTCGAGTAGGCTGTAATGCCCTTAGGAACTGAGATGGACTGGCATTCATAACTTTTAGCTCTGGTGGCTCTCAACCATCAACCAATGGTCGTCGACGACACCCTGTGTCCTAAAGTGGATGGAATAGAGACTCAGATTTTCAAAATGCTGCCGTGCGGTATAGATAGATGCTTAATGCCCTTCGAACGTCAAGTCGATGCGATTGATGCTCCAGTCTATGAGATGGTTTCGGACAAAAATTTGGAAGCACCAACTCCTGTGCTCTGTGGAAGGCTGAATTTACTTTACGGATGAATGATGGATCCAATCTGAGAGCCATTCTGCCACATGAAACACGCACAGGTCCTTTCTCATCGACAATGCTACCAACTCGGAAATATTCCTTGCTAATGTGATCGCAATTAAGAAAACTACCTTATATGTCAGGAATTTGAGACTAGTGGTTCTTAAAGGCTCGAACGGACCAGTTGTAAGTGTGGTTAACATCTTGTTGAGCTCCCAAGTGGGACAGCGGTGAATTACAAGAGGTTGTAAGTTTGCAGCACCCTGAAGAAAGCTGCAGACATGTGGATGGTGTGCTATGGAACGAAGGTCACCCCAGGATATTACCGAGGCTAAGGCCACCATCTGTTTGCGTAAAGTATTTTGAGACAGGCCCTTGGTCAACCCCTCCTGTAAAAAGCCCAATAATTGTCCTATTGATGGGGCAGTTGGATCGATCTTAGGCCCCAGGCACCAGCAACAGAAAGCGGACCATGTTGCCTCATATATATGATTTGTAGAGGACCATCTGGATGCTTGTATGGTGGCAGTGGCATCCTCTGAAATCTGTTGGATCCTTAAATGGTTCCGCTCAACCTCCATACAGCTAGGCTGAGTCATTGTGGGTCTGGGTGAAGTACCAGCCCTTGCGAGAGGGAAACCCTCGACGGTGGAATTTTCCAAGTTTGTTCTCTTGACAGGTCCTGTAAATCCGCGAACTACGTTCGCCTGGGCCAGTAAGAGGCGATCAATATCAGTTCTGCTCGTTCCTCCAATAACTTCTGGATCAACCTGGGTATTACAGGGACTGGAGGAAATGCATATAGAAGCCCGAGAGGCCACTGACATCACAGAGCGTTGATGGCCTCTTCCCCCTGAGTCGGGTACCTTGAAACATATCAGGGCAACTGGGCATTGAGGGGAGAGGCAAATAGATCGATCACTGGTTGCCCAAATCTCCACACTGCTTCCTAGAAGAGAGATGGGTGTAGGCGCCACTCTGCCTGATCTATTGAGGCCCTGCTGAGCCAGTCCGCTTGTGTGTTTAAGGCCCCTGCTATGTGCTCTGCCTTGAGGGACAACAGATTGGCCTCGAATAACCTGGCCATCTCCAGCTTCAGAAGTTTGGAGTGGGTATCCCCGTCTGTTTACATGGGCCTTGGTTGTGATATTGTCTGTCAAGACCAGAACATGGCATGATTGGAAAAGGGGTAGAAAACTGCATAACGCCAGGTGAACTGCTCGCAGCTCCAACAGGTTGATGCTTTGTGATTGTTCGGAAATAGTCCAAATTCTCTGTGCAGTGTGGGATTGGAAATGAGTTCCCCATCCTACCAGGCTGGCATCGGTTGTGATCGTTGCCCTGCAAGGTTCCTTGAAAGGACACCCCTTGTTTATCATTTTTTCCAACCACCAGCGGAGCAAACAGACAACATTGTGCGGTACCTTTATCCAGACGTTGGAAGTGGCTCTTCTGGATCGCTGGAAAGGTAGCAGGAACCATTGCAGATCTCTGGAATGGAATCGAGCCCAAGGCACAATGGAAATACAAGAAATCAGTTTCCCCAACAGTTGAGACAGAACTGCCAGGGAAACCCTCTTTAAGGCTCTGATCTCTCTGGCCAAAGACTGGATACTATTCAACCTGTCCTGAGAGAGAAAAGCCTTGCCCTCCACGGTATCTATCACTGCCCTTAAATGAACTAACCTAGGGATAGTTCATCCCTAGGTTAGTTGGGATAAAATGGCTTTTATCCCAATTTATGGAAAAGCCGTGACTTTAAAGGGTTTCTAGAGTAATCTTGGTATCCAAATTTTCTTGATGTCTGGAAGATGACAAAATTAAAATATCATCCAGATAACATTGTAAATGAATAGATTTGATCCTGAGGGAGGCAGCCAAAGCCGCTAGGACCTTGATAAAAATCCTAGGGGCCGAAGCCAGACCAAATGGTAGGGCGATATATTCGCAGTGCCGATCACAATAGCAAAATCTAAGGTATTTGTAGTGAGCAGGTCTAATTGAAATATGTAGATAAGCCTCTGTCAGATCTATAGAGTCAGGACATCGTTTTCTCTGATGCTGAGCAGAATGGACTGGAGAGTAATCATTTTGAATTTTCGATAAACCAATGATCTGTTCAGACGTTTGAGGTCCAGAATTGCCCTCCAGCCCCTCGAACTCTTTGGGACCACAAACAATAGAGATTAACAGCCTTGACCCCGTTGTTCAGATGGAACCTCTCTAATGGCCCGAATATGCAGAAGATGATTTATAGCCTCCTGCATCAATGCTCTCTTAATGGGGCCCATGGATCTAGGGCTCCTAATGAAAAAGTTCAGAGGGGAGGATTGAAACTCTAATGTGAAACCAAACCTAACATAGTCCCTGACCCACGCATTAGAGGTAGAGCTGTCCCATTGATCAGCAAACAATTTTAGCTGCCCTCCAATAGGAGCTGCTGTCAAAGACTCATTTGGGGCAATGAAAAAAATTGGCCTCCGGTACCTCTGGGGTTTCTTCTGTTTTGGCCTCCCCACTGACCTCTGTCGGAAGATTCCAACCTATCTTGCCTAAAACTGGGTCTGTAGTCTGATGTTCTTTGCCATCTGGGAACATATGACCCTGGATAGCAGGTCCGAAAGGAACCCCTTCAAAACGACTGGGGCATTCTGTTTTCAGACCTCCGAAAAAGAGGGGGAAGCACTTTTTTCTTGTTTCTATTCTCAAATAAGAGGGGCTCCAAGACACTGCCAAATAATTTATCACCTGCTATTGGGGCTGATGCCAGCTTGCATTTATGCTTGGTATCCGCCTGCCAATGTCTGAGCCATAGCAGTCTCCATGCTGATACGTGAGATGCTATGGCTCTAGATGAGAATTTGACTGCATTAAATGTGGCGTCAGTGGAGAATTCTGCCCTGCAATAATCTCAGCAATGTCCTGGTGGGCTCTGACATTTGACGCCGGCAATATATCCCTCAAGTGGAAGAGCCATCATAGGGAAGACCGTGTAAAAAAGGATGCAGCTGTAGCTGCCCTAATGGCCCAGGCATCAGAAACATGCGCCCTAAGGAGTGCCAACTCTGCTCTCTTTTCTTCTGGTCTCAGGGCTTCCTCGGCTTCGCTGGGAAAGGTTGAAGAAAAGGCCAGTGCCACAATGGGCTCATCCACCTCTGGCGTTTTGAGAAAATTTGAAAACTCTGGTGCCAAATTATAATATCGTTTATCATACCCTGTTGGGGCTGAGTAGGATGCTGCTGATGCCCATTGATTTTGTACTCATTCAGAAAACATATAGGGATAGTTTCTGCTTCATTAGCTGGTTGTGAGAATATTAGATCTTCGGATTCATCCTGAGAACCTGTTGACAATGGATGAGGGCTTGATGTGCCTAGTTTAGCAGTGTTCTTTGCTTTGAACAGTAAAGATTTAAAGAGGTGTGGACAGAAAAGGCCAGAAAAGGTAGATTGGTCCAGAATGAGACCTTTGTCATCCAACATTCCTCATTCTAGTGGGTCAGTCTCTGACAACCCCAAGTCCATCTGATGTATCAACCCCACCTCCATGGGAACATCCTGGTCATCTCATTCCACCTCCTCCCGAAGACCCTGGACTGGTATGTCAGGGATATTGGGGAATACCTGAGTTTGATGATGTCCCATATGCGCAAAGGTTCAAGCAGACAGGGATCCCGCTTCCAAAGTAGCCAAAAAGTGTCTGGTCCTGATGGATTGCTGAACTCCAGCCACAATGCCCTTTTGTATGGCCATCTCCATCCATTGCCTCATTTTGATGGGAATCGATGGGAATAGTCTCAGGTAATCCCTCCTCCTGTCTTAAACCGGCGGCCGTAGGGGTGAAGGTTGCCTCTGCGATTCGCTGGGCAGTGCTAATTGGAGGAGATATGCCTATGGGAGGCTGTCCAGAAATAGCCTGTCTGGGCTGGGTGGATAAGTCCAAGGGCCCCAACAATGTACTTGGGTCTGATTGTTGTGACATAGCCATCTTGTCCACCTCCCTGGCCCGTTTCTGCCACTGCCTTTCCAAGGCTTGGTGTCGTCTATGGGCATCCTTATCTGTCACTTTCGAGGCCTTTTTGGGCCCACTGACTTATCTTGGGACTTATTTGTCTTGGAGTGGAAGATGTTGTCACATTCCATTGTGGAGGACTGAATCTCGTGTCTCTAACTTTAATTTTTCCTAAAAATTATTATTATTGTTATTGTTGTTGTTGTTGTTATTAGTATTTGTACTTAGGGGTGGTGCCTAAACCTGTCGTTGAAAGTAGAAAGTAAAGTTACACTTCTCCAGGAGTGTAAATCTCTATATATCTATATCTATATACAAACACACATATATATATATGTGCTATATCTATATGTAAGCCTGTATATGGGAAACAGTATCTAAGGGTCCCCAGCAAGGGAAACGCCCCAAGCGCTCCAAGCTAGAAATATTCAGGATCCCTGGTCCGCAACAAGGGAAACCAGCTATATAGGTTCTGGATGGATCCTTTCCTGTCAAAAACGTCCTGCTGTTTGAAATGGCACTTGAGGCTTCGCTCCAATGTAATGATCCAAAAGCAATTGCGAGAGGGAAAAAAAAAAATCCTGTTTAAGGAGTAGCCTGCTTATCCAACGCCAGCAGGCTAAGACAGAAATAATCCGAGGAAAGTGGAGTGGGAAAGTACTTGCCCCGGTCCCCAAGAAGGGAAACCAGCAGGGACTGGCGCCTGTAATATTTAGGCACGAACTTGAAGCCAGCCATTTAAAAAGGCAGGAAGGCAGAATCTCCTATGTTAACTGCCTGAGCAGTTTAACAAGCTGCTGCTGCTAACTCTCCAAAATGTCAGACATTAAATGATCCTGTAAGGAGAAGTGAGCCGTAGCTGCGAGCATTCTGGCAAGATCGCAAAGATAAGATGACCGGGGAATTAGATAGGCTAATTGCCTGAAGCGGCTGCCTCAGACTGCCTGCGAAGTGGCAGGCTCCTCAAGTCACAAAGAGCTGCTCTCAACTGATCGGGAAGATAACCTGATAGAGCCACAAGCCTTGAAATTGCCAGATTAATAGTGGGAAAAATTTGCAAGCCGAATTAACCCAAGAGCAAACCTGAATCTTGACAAGCTGAATCAGAAACCATTCCAGTCAGGGAGTGCACAACCTCTTACCATGAAGGCTGAGCTAAAACTGGGGGACGCTGAGGAGGTGTCCCATGGAGGAGGAAGAGTGTCCCGGAGTTTTAAGCCCAGCCTTTTCAGAAGAGACTGAAGCACCTCCCCACTTCTGGATGCTTTGAACAGCTCATGGGAGAACCAATTCAGTCTCTGCTGATCTTCGGCACTACCGGTATGCCAGAACCAGGCCGAACCACTAGAATAGCACCACTGTCATGAATATGAATAACAAACTTCCTTTAAGTTTTGAAGTCTTGTGGAGCTGCATTACTAGGGTTTGCAGGATATCAGGAGCCATCTTGCCCCAATGGGATTGAAACATCCATTTAGTCTAGCAGATGGGACTTGCCATGAATCTCATTTGTCAAGGAATTTTGATTGGCTCCCACTAAATCTGCCCCCAACCTTTTGGCCTTCCTAGAGGGCCTTAAAACCTGGCTCTTCTGGTTGGCTTGGGGTTAGCACCTTCACTTTGTCAGAAGAGGTGGCTGAGATAAGAGAAAAGACCTCTCCCTTATGCCATCTATACTCCTGGTTTTTCGTCCCCATTTAAGTTTCATTTATTTTCACTGTATATTTTATCTCTTTTTAATCTGCCTAGAATTGCTGCAACAGTAAGACAAGTGGCATTTAAATTGAATAAATAAATAAGAGAATACAAATTTAGAAATACATATAAATACATAAAATAAAAAGGGGTTATTTATTTATTTTTCATATTTTTGAAATATCCCATCTTCCTCAAAGAGGGACTCTGGGATATGTAAAATTAAAATATAAGAACAGTAGATGAAAATTAAATTTTTAGAATTAAAATTTTTGGAGGGGGCGACAATGACTCTCCAATTTCCAATAATTTCTATTTATTGCTTAGCATAGAAGTTACAGCTAGTCTGTTATTAATTTGATTACTTTTTAATCCAAACTTCAATTTACTAACCTGAACCAATTTTATCCTTTAACAAGGCTTTGTGTAAAGGACCACGACTCTTGAAAAACAATAACTGAATCAAATGAATACATAATCAGGCTAGATGTGGACTATAAATATTGCTTCAGTTGGTAGCCTAAAACAAAAATTTGGACTAAAGAATTTGTTTTTGGCTTCTTCCTGTATTAAATTAGATTTGATCTAATTTCATTTATTTCAAAAGTTGGCACTAACTTTAACTGGTTTTAAAACACATTACTAAAATAAACACAGATTATTTTATAACCCGTGTTAAAATTCACAAAGAGGGAAGTGTACAGTTGAACTGTTAAGTAACAATTATTTCAGTTAAAAAAAAATCAGCCCTTTTTTAATTGGTAGTTGGCTATCCATTTATGGATCATGGCCTCAAAATCCTACAAACTAGGCTTCAGCAATATGTAAACTGAAAACTATTAGAAGTACAAGCTGGATTTAAAAGGGATAGAAGAAGAACTAAAGATCAAATTGCCAACGTTTGCTGGGCTATGCCAAAAGAAGGGAGTTCAAAAAAAATATCTACCTTTGCTTCTTTGATTAAGCTAAAGTCTTTGATTGTTTAGATCACAACAAGCTGTAGAAACTTGTATGGAGATCAAGAAGCAACAATTAGAACTAGATATGGAACCGATTTGTTCAAAATAGGGAAAGAAGTACAACATAGCTGTATATTGTTGTCCTACTTATTTAATTTATATGCAGAGTACATGGTGCAGAAAGCTGTGTTGACTGAATCACAAGAAATAATTAATATTGCTGGAAGAATTATCAACAACCTCAGATATGCAGATGGTATCGCTCTTATGGAAAAAAGTGAAGAGAAACTAAAGAGTATCTTGATAAGAATGAAAGAGGAGAATGCAAAAGTGGCTTGAAACTCAACATCTTACTAAAAACTAAGATCATGGCATCTAGTCCCATCATTTCCTAGCAAATAGAAGGGGAAGAAATGACGCAGTGACAGTCGCAAATAGCGACTTCACCCATGAAATTAAAAGACACTGATCCTTGACAACAAATGCCAATATAGTCATGACCAGCAGTCCCCAATCTTTTTTGGCAGCAGAAATTGGTTTCAGAGAAGACATGTACATGCATGACATAGCCAAAGTGAATCAAGACATAGGCTTGCCTTTTTGGTTTCTAGTGATGTTTCTGGTTTTATACAGTTCAGCATCACTCTGTTAATTGCTATCGCTATCCATGAATCAAAAATTACTCTTTCTCCTCTTGAGGTCTAATGTATACATTGTTAGCAGAATTGCAAAGTTTATAGATGAGGCAATTCAGGTAAGAATCCATTATATTGAACAGATCAGGATATTGTGTATTATTTGAACACTGACTGTTTATGTATTTAGCACATATATATTTTATTCTATTTCTTTTTGTCTATTTCATCTCAGAAAATATTGTATTTTACCATTGATTAGCTTGACAACTAAGTAATTAAATTATATGTGTGTGTGTGTGTGCGTGTGTGTTTTTGCCGGTACTAACATGTATGTTGTCCAGCTTCCTTCAGGTATTATCCCACGTTGTTGTAGTTGTGCATTTAAAGTTGTAGCAACATTTCAGCAAAATCTCATCTGCCATCATCAGGCTTCTGTATTGAGTTCGTCTGTGAGTCAGACTATCACAGCCGTTTCAGTTTTAAATTTGAGGCTGGCCTACTATTGAGCCAGAATGGTTTTTTTTACTTCATCCTGATTGGTTGGGAGTCTTGGTCTGTGTTTATTGGTCTTGGAGTTTGCCGTGTTCTGCTTCATTGGTGTTTCTAATTTCCTCTGTCTGTTTTGTGGCTTTGATTGGTTGGCAACATTGTGTTCCTGTAATGGAGGCTTTTAGTGCAGCTTGGCTCCGAGTAAAAGGACGGCTATTATCTATTAGGAAGCTAGGTTTCATCTGGGTGCCTGGTTGGGTTGTTTGAGCTGGAAGTATCAGGGGGAGTCTGTTTGTGCCCAGGTATTTACCTGGCTTGTGGTGTGCAGATTTTTTTTGTTTGAGAGTTCAGGCTTCCAAATGATAGACAGTCTGGTGGAATCATCTCTTCTATTCATGCTTTCAGGTCTTTTTTCAATCTCTATGGCTTCTCTGATGATTCTGTGGTTGGGGTTTTCTATAGTGGTTAGGGTTTTGGTGCCATTGAAGTTGATACTATGACCTGTGGCTTTCACGTGCTGGGACTAGTGAGGAAGTGTGTTCCAGTTTTTTTACTGCATTATTGTGTTCATCCAGGTGGGTACTTATCCTTCTATTGGTCTGTCTAATGTATGTAGCCGGGCATGATGCACAGGGGACTTCGTATATGCCTTGGTTTTCCAGGTCAATTTTATCTTTGTGGTTTCTCAGGATGGCTGCTATTTTTTGCTCTGTTTTGAAGGCAGTCTTGATGTGATGCCTGTGTAGTATCTTACTGATTTTGTCTGTAGTACCTCTTATGCAGGACATGACAGCTGTTCCATAGGTCTGTTCATCTTTTAGGTCTCTATTATGTCTTAGTGTGTTTTTGTGGATCAAGTTGGTGATTTTGTTTTTGTGGAAGCCGTTGGCTGTCAGTACTTTAGTCAGGGTGCATAGTTCAGTCTTTATATGTGTCTTGTCTCCACTACAATGACGTGGGATAATACCCGAAGGAAGCTGAACAGCACATATGTATATATATGTTTTTTTAAGCTTTCACGGGTACTTACATTTGTGCCGTTCAGCTTCCTTCGGGTATTATCCCACGTCATTGTAGTGCTTTCAAAGTTGTAGCAACGTTTCAGCAGAATCTCATCTGCCATCTTCAGGCTTCTGTTTGGATGTGGGTCTCACAGCTTTTGGTTTCAAATTCGAGGCTGCCCTATTCTGATTGGCTGGGAGTTTGGTCGGTGTTCACTGGACTTGGAGTTTGATTGGTGTTTCTGGTTTCTTCTGTCTGTTTTGTGGCTTTGATTGGTGGCAACACTCTGTTCCTGTGTTGGAGGCTTTCAGTGCAGCTTGGCTTCGTGTGAAAGGACGGCTGCTAATCATTAGGAAGCCAGGTTTCACCTGGGTGCCTGGTGGGGGAGGTGTTCGAGTTGGAGGCATCAGAGGGAGTCTGTTTGTGCTCAGGTGTTTGCCTGGTTTGTGGTGTGGTGGAGATCTTTCTATTTGAGAGTGCAGGCTTCCAAATGATTGACAG
>BLBF01000044.1:14084224-14120571 GCA_015471245.1 Laticauda colubrina | reverse complement strand
GCTTTCAGGTCTTTTTTCAATCTCTATGGCTTCTCTGATGATTCTGTAGCTGGGGTTTTCTATAGTGGCTAGGGTTTTAGTGCCATTGACGTTGATGTTGTGACCTGTGGTTTTCATGTGTTGGACTAGTGAAGAGGTGTGTTCCAGCTTTTTTAATGCATTTTACTGCATTTTTTACTTCATCTAGGCGGGTACTTATTCTTCTATTGGTCTGTCCAATGTATGTGGCCGGGCATGAGGTACAGGGAACTTCGTATATGCCTTGGTTTTCCAGGTCAATATTATCTTTGGGGTTTCTCAGGATGGCTGCTATTTTTTTGTCTCTTTTGATGGCAGTCTTGATGTGTGTAGTATCTTACTGATTTTATCTGTAGTACCTCTTATGTAGGGCAAGACAGCTGTTCCATAGGTCTGTTGGTCTTCCATAGGTCTCTGTTATGTCTTGGTGTGTTTTTGTGGATCAAGTTGGTGATTTTGTTTTTGTGGAAGCCATTGGCTGTCAATACTTTAGTCAGGGTGCATAGTTCAGTCTTTATATGTGTCTTGTCTGCCAGGCGTTTGGTTCTGGTAATTAGTGTTTTAGCCACGGAATTTATCTGTGCTGGGTGGTGGTGGGATTGGGCGTTGAGGTAGCGGTTGGTGTGTGTTTTCTTTTGGTATATGGTGTGTCCCAGTGTGCCATCTGTTCTTTTGTAGATTAGTACATCTAGGAATGGTAGTTGTTTGTTTATTTCCGTTTCCATGGTGAACTTGATTTTGGGGTGTGTGCTGTTTAGGTGTGTTAGGAAATTGTTTAGGTTTTCTTTTCCATGGGACCAAATCACAAATGTGTCATCGATGTATCTTAGCCATAGTTTGGGTTTCTGGGTGGCATTAGCCAGGGCTCTGGATTCGAATTCTTCCATGAACAGGTTTGCAATGACGGGTGACAGTGGTGATCCCATAGGGGCTCCTTCAATTTGCTTGTATCTTTGTCCTTTGTATATGAAATATGTGTTGGTTAGGCAGTGTTCTGTTAGTTCCATGAGGTCTTTAGCTGGTTGGTATTTATTTTTGATGATTTCAAGAGTTTCTTTTATTGGGACTTGAGTGAATAGTGAAACCACGTCGAAACTTACAAGCAGATCTTCTTGTTCTACATGTAGATCTTTGATCATTTCTAAGAAGTGGTATGAGTTTTGTACATATGAAGCTGCGGTTTCAGCATGGGGCTGTAGTTGTTTTGCTAAGTATTTAGCTAGGTTTTGTAATGGTGCTCCTATGCAGCTGACTGTGGGTCTGAGAGGTATGCCTTCTTTGTGTATTTTTGGAAGGCCGTATAATTTGGGGCATCTAGAAGATTTTTCTCTTGGGATGATCGTCTGTTGGATTTCTTTGCTTATGTGGCTGGTTATAATTTTCTTCTTGGTTGATTTTTCTAGATATGTGGTTGGGTCTGTGTTTATAGGTTTGTATGTGGAGACTTGGAGTAGGTCTGTCAATTTTGTTTCATAGTCTTTTCTGTCCATTACTACTGTGGCATTTCCTTTGTCTGCTGGGAGTATTATTATGCTGTTATCATTTTTCAGGGTTTGTAACGCTCTGAATTCATCTTTTTCCAAATTATTTTTTGGTGGTTTCGTTGTGCATAAGATGTGAGTAACCTGGTGTGTGTGCCATCTGTTCTTTTGTAGATTAGTACATCTAGGAATGGTAGTTGTTTGTTTATTTCCGTTTCCATGGTGAACTTGATTTTGGGGTGTGTGTTGTTTAGGAGTGTTAGGAAATTGTTTAGGTTTTATTTCCATGGGGCCAAATCATTCCAGCAGACTGTCAATCATTTGGAAGCCTGCACTCTCAAATAGAAAGATCTCCATGCCACAAAACAGACAAACACCTGAGCACAGACAGACTCCCTCTGATGCCTCCAACTCAAATACCCCCCCCACCAGGCACCCAGGTGAAACCTAGCTTGCTGATGAATAGCAGCCGTTCTTTCACAGCTTGGCTTCGCGTGAAAGGACGGCTATTATCTATTAGGAAGTTAAGTTTCATCTGGGTTCCTGGTTGGGGTGTGTTTGAGCTGGAGACATCAGAGGGAGTCTGTTTGTGCCAAGGTGTTTGTCTTGCTTTTGGTGTGGAGATCTTTCTATTTGAGAGTGCAGGCTTCCAAATGATTGACAGTCTGCTGGAATCATCTCTTCTATTCATGCTTTCAGGTCTTTTTTCAATCTCTATGGTTTCTCTGATGATTCTGTGGCTGGGGTTTTCTATAGTGGCTAGGGTTTTGGTGCCATTGAAGTTGATGCTATAAGTTGATGCTTTCATGTGTTGGACTAGTGAGGAGGTGTGTTCCAGCTTTTTTAGTGCATTTTTGTGTTCATCCAGGGGGGTACTTATTCTTCTATTGATCTGTCCAATGTATGTGGGCGGGCATGATGCACAGAATAAAAACTTAAAAAAACATATATATTCTACTGCACATATGATGGATTCTGTTGGGATTTTTTTGGGTCCCAACAGAATCCATCATATGTGCAGTAGAATCCAGCCTAACCAAATTAAAAACAGATGAAGCTGACAGAATAAGACACCAGGTTTCTCACATCTTATGCACAACGAAACCACCAAAAAGTAATTTGCAAAAAGATGAATTCAGAGCACTACAAACCCTGAAAAATGATAACAGCATAATAATACCCCCAGCAGACAAAGGAAATGCCACAGTAGTAATGGACAGAAAAGACTATGAAACAAAATTGACAGACCTACTTCAAGACTCCACATACAAACCCATAAACACAGACCCAACCACATATCTAGAAAAATTAACCAAGAAGAAAATTATAACCAGCCACATAAGCAAAGAAATCCAACAGACGATCATCCCAAGAGAAAAATCTTCTAGATACCCCAAATTATACGGCCTCCCAAAAATACACAAAGAAGGCATACCTCTCAGACCCATAGTCAGCTCCATAGGAACACCATTACAAAACCTAGCTAAATACTTAGCAAAACAACTACAGCCCCATGCTGAAACCACAGCTTCATATGTACAAAACTCATACCACTTCTTAGAAATGATCAAAGATCTACACGTGGAACAAGAAGATCTGCTTGTAAGTTTCGACATGGTTTCACTATTCACTCAAGTACCGATAACAGAAACTCTTGAAATCATCAAAAATAAATACCAACCAGCTAAAGATCTCATGGAACTAACAGAACACTGCCTAACCAACTCATATTTCATATGCGAAGGACAAAGATACAAGCAAATTGAAGGAGCCCCTAGGGGATCACCACTGTCACCCGTCATTGCAAACCTGTTCATGGAAGAATTCGAATCCAGAGCCCTGGCTAATGCCACCCAGAAACCCAAACTATGGCTAAGATACATCGATGACACATTTGTGATTTGGTCCCATGGAAAAGAAAACCTAAACAATTTCCTAACACACCTAAACAGCACACACCCCAAAATCAAGTTCACCATGGAAACGGAAATAAACAAACAACTACCATTCCTAGATGTACTAATCTACAAAAGAACAGATGGCACACTGGGACACACCATATACCAAAAGAAAACACACACCAACCGCTACCTCAACGCCCAATCCCACCACCACCCAGCACAGATAAATTCCGTAGCGAAAACACTAATTACCAGAACCAAACGCCTGGCAGATAAGACACATATAAAGACTGAACTATGCACCCTGACTGAAATATTGACAGCCAATGGCTTCCACAAAAACAAAATCACCAACTTGATCCACAAAAACACAGGCATCACATCAAGACTGCCTTCAAAACAGACAAAAAAATAGCAGCCATCCTGAGGAACCCCAAAGACAAAATTGACCTGGAAAGCCAAGGCATATACGAAATTCCCTGTACATCATGCCCGGCCACATACATTGGACAGACCAATAGAAGAATAAGTACCCGCCTAGAGGAACACAAAAATGCAGTAAAAAAGCTGGAACACACCTCCTCACTAGTCCAACACATGAAAACCACAGGTCACAACATCAACTTCAATGGCACTAAAACCCTAGCCACTATAGAAAACCCCAGCCACAGAATCATCAGAGAAGCCATAGAGATTGCAAAAACACCTGACAGCATGAATAGAAGAAATGATTCCACCAGACTGTCAATCATTTGGAAGCCTGCACTCTCAAATAGAAAGATCTCCATGCCACAAGCCAGGCAAACACCTGGGCAAATACAGACTCCCTCTGATAGCTCCAACCCAAACACCCCCCCACCAGGCACCCAGGTGAAACCCAGCTTGCTAATGAATAGCAGCCGTCCCTTCACACGGAGCCAAGCTGCACTGAAAGCCTCCAACACAGGAACAGAGTGTTGCCAGCCAATCAAAGCCACAAAACAGACAGAAGAAAGCAGAAACACCAATCAATCAAACTCCAAGTCCAATGAACACAGATCCAGGCTCCCAGACAATCAGAATGGACCAGCCTCAAATTTGAAACCAGGAATTAACTCTATACAGAAGCCTGAGGATGGCAGATGAGATTCTGCTGAAACGTTGCTACAACTTTAACTACAATGACGTGGGATAATACCCAAAGGAAGCTAAACAGCACACATGTAAGTACCCGTGAAAGCCCAAAAAAACAAATATATATATATATATATATATATATATATATATATATATATATATATATATATATATATATTTGGTTATTCAGGTTTTCTCCCACGTAAAATTGGAAGCATTTTGGCGACATTTCGACGAAATCTCATTCGTCATCTTCAGGCTCGTGTCTTCAGCTTTGTGCTTCTCAGAGTAATGTGAGCTTGCAGTCGAAACGTCGTCAAAATACTTCTAATTTTACTTCTAATTTTACGTGGGAGAAAACCTGAATAACCAAAGATCCACATACAAATACCCATGAAAACCTCAGAAAACATATAGATATATATCAATACATTATTTTAGAAAGCATATTTTAAAAATGATAGCATAAAATCATTTTAAATAAATAAATAATCTGCTTAATTTATGTGCAAAGAAATAAAAGAGGTACTTTTAATAAATGTAGTCTTACCTATTTTTATCACTTGTCATTTAATAAAAGAAGTAAAACATTCATACCTTATGATTAAAGTACTTCTCAAATTTTAATCTTGCTAATTCAACACATTGGGACCAGTTTCTTGGTCTTCTACCCAGGCACTTAATCACTTGGAAAGAGCCTTCTAAACTTTCCCCAGATTTTATTCTCTAGAAAACATAAAAACAAGCCTTGAACATAGGTCACAAATTATATGTAATTAAAACAAATATATTAACAGTATATGTTAATACAAAATTATAATCATTAGTAAACATGCAAGATAATAACCAAATCTTTGCAGAGCTTTTTGGGAAAATACAAATATGTGCTACAGATTTAATTATATTAAACAATTAATATTCAGTCAAATATGTAAAACTTATTACATAAAATTTACTTATTAAATGACAAACATAGTAATTCCACATGTAATTTCTATCATAATTTAGAATATCACCTGTAACACTTCTTCTGCTGATGGATAGGTTTGCCAGAACTTGTTAAACAGGGAAGGCTTATGTGAAAAAGCACTTTCAAACTAAAAAAAAATAATCAAATGTTATGAGAAAATACTACTACATATTACCCATTTTCTTGATAGAAAAAGAAACCAGGATTGCAATTCATTTCTACTTTTTCTTCCTTTCAATGGAACTTATCGAATTTGAATGTATCATCCTCACGCTAAAATTTACCTTGTCTCTTGCCCACTGTATTGTGTGTTCAGTAGCAGCTGGAAAAGACTTTATTGTGCAAAATGGTATTTCTTCTTCAGGTGGATCTCGCTGAATATATAAAAAAGTACACACAAAAAAGATTGTATAGACACAAACGGATACAAATACACTATGATTTTGTATTTCATCTCTAATTCAGCCTGGATTAAATGGAGTTAATTTTTAAATATATACATATAGGAGCCAATTTTGTTTCAAATCAATATTCTGTTTCACATTGGATGTTAAGAGTTATTTCAATAAGATAAAATTAAAACAGTGACAGTGAGAACAATCAATAAGTGGAAAAGCTTGCCTCTAGAATTTGTGGGTATTCTACACTGGATGAATTCAAGAAAAGATTGGACAAGCCATTTTTCTGGAATGGTAAAAATTCTCTTGAGTGAGGATGGATGAGAACAGCAGTCGCCAACAGGTGGGCTGCAGCCCACTGGTGGGCCGTGAGAAAATTTTGGTGGGCTGCAAAGAAATCTCAGAGCACCCCCCCCCCAAAGCAATTAATCCAGACTGCACAGAAACACAAGGCTGCGTAGCCCACATGGCCTACAGGAACCTTCCCCGCCCACTCACTCCTTACATTGCCAACTTGCCTGCTAAATTGCTATTTTTCCTTTTTCTGACCATCATCTATTCTGCTGGGCTGGAAAATTTAGATTAGCTAGGAAGCAGGAAATGGTTGGATTTCTTGCTTTCTAGCTAGTCTTTAGATCTTTGGTTCTGCTTTTAAGCGCAGCCAAATCTCCCTTCGGACTGAAGGTTCTATTATTCAGGGTAGAGTCACGGCAAGTAAATTTGAGAGACTGAGCTAGCCAATGGCAGATACATAGATCACTGAATGATTCTGTGAGCAACTCAATCTGCTTGCTTGCTTTGCCTGCTTTTGGGTAAAAGTTGCTCTTTTTTTATAAAAAATTCAATATTTATATAAATATTTATAATATTTACATACAAGTCATGCCCAGCCAGTCACATGACCACCAAGCCACACCCACAAATTAGGCCATGCCCACAGAACTGGTTAGTGATTCCTGGGATTTAAAATTATGAGTTTGATGGTCCCTGAAGTCCAAAAGAGACCCACGGACTAGAAGACCTCCAAGGTTTCTTCCAACCCTGATATTCTATGTTCTAAGTAAATTATCTTAGCAATGAGATCAGAATGCCTTAACAAGTAAATTATATTTTCAAAGACAACTAACGTTTATGGAAACCATAAATTCCAACATGGATGGGCAAAGAAAAATTGAATACTGAAATACTTTACCTTAAATCAGCAACCAATCTTTTTACTATATGGTTTGGTCCTTGATTATTTTAAATATCAATTATAGTATTGTAATGGTTTGCTTTTAGGTTTTGAGTATGTCTTAAAATGGTTTCCAAAAGCCAAAGAATTTGACATATTCAAAAATACTTTGATCTTATATATACAAAATCTGTACAAATATATAATGTCAGTTGATTTTTAAAGCATGAAAAGTTTATATATTTCAAAAGAGGTCAAATACGAATTATCTTCTCCAATGTAAAGGAAATCATTTTTATGGCCACTTACATGACTATTATAAGATTCTGTTAGATGGGGCACAATGACTTCTGTATGCCCTTTGGTTCCCATTGTTCCAGAATCTAAGAGAGGACGTAAGCTTGCTAGGCAACGACTTCACAATAAAAGCAAAGAATAAAATTATTTTTATTGATTCATAATAGAACACAAGAAAGAAAAATAATATGATGTGAGTTCACAACTCATTTCAGACTATCTGACTGAAAAGAGAAAAAGAGAGCAACTAATTATAGATCACCACATTGAATCAGATAATTGGATACATTTATTATTATAACTACGTATATCTTGATTTTGATAGCCAAATGTGTCATTAGATTCTGCCTCAGCACACTCAGCCCCAATTAAACAACCAAGAGGAAGGGAAGACAATTTTAAGTATGATATATTGGAAACATTTCAGAATAGAAATGTTTTTCCCTATTCAAAAGAGAAAACTGGTTCAAATCTTGGAATTTTCTTTTATAATTAGCACAACAAAGAAAAGTACAAAGAAAAAGTTGATAGGATAAAGTAAAACATCCTGCATAAAAAAATCAGTTACATTAAGCTTACCATGTTACATGTTAATATCATACAATATTAAACATGATCATTTAAATGAGCTTTAGCATACTGGCAGGTGGGGATTTTAGAATGTTAATTAAGAAAAATCTTAGAGTCCATGAAGAGAGAAACCAGCTGTTATTCACCCTGCAAGAGCTCTTTCTTTTACAATTGAAAAAGTGAAGCTATCTAGTTATTTATATACACTTGTTTTACTTTTCAAGCATGGGAAAGTGAAAGTAATTTATCTGTTTCCAATTACTGAGACAGGAGGCTTCTAAGGAAAATAAAATAAAGCTAAATTATGGTATAAGGAAGCCCGGGTTGCTAGAATTACATAGTCCATGTTACTTGGCCCTCACCTTGCCTTTAGAAAAAAGGCCTTTGTTTTCTAATTTATTATTATGCTGGCAATGGTTTAAATTTTGCAGTTAAAGCAATATCAAGGTGATAAATATATTCAACTTTATTTTAGAAAAAGATAAACCACACCTTAGCACAATATATAAACCCAACAATATAATATTTTAGGGTGTTTTATTTTGATTTGTACTGTACAACACATCTTCTGTGAAATACAAACCTTAGTTTAATAAACCATAGATATAACCAACTTAGACTTATGTAGTGCTTCACAGTGCTTTACAACCCTCTCTAATTGGTTTAGAGTCGGCATATTGCCCCCAACAATCTGGATCTTCATTTACCAAGCTCGGAAGGATGGAAGGCTGAGTCAACCTTGAGTCTGTCAGAATCGAACTCCTGGCAGCAGAATTAGCCTGCAATACTGCATTCTAATCACTGCACCACCATGGCTCTTATGACTTAACAATTAATTATATTTATTCTATAGAAAATATAAATGTCAAGGACTATACAAAATATTTTGATTCAGAATGTTTTAACCTTAAAATAACCTCTTTGAGTATTTCCAGATGGAATCATAGTTAACAAGCAAACTAGAAGGAAAGAGTTTCCCTTTTCAAAAGACAAATAATTATGTAATTATTACATAAATTTATATAAAATTTATAATGACTCACCAAAATAAACAACATTTCCATTACTGGGGATTGAGTCCACCAAATAAAGATTTGAAACTCAAATCTTTTTTTACTATGAAGAGTTCTATGAGTAGCTCAGCCCTAGGCCATTCACATTACAATCCACATCTTAAATTTAGTTTGATAGGAAAGTGGAAGGCAGTGAAACTGTTTCAATTTAAGTCTAATCAGGGACTTCAAGAAATATCATTTTTTTACTGAAATTAATATAGCATAAACCTAGATAAATTGTTTTGAATTAAACAGAGTTTATAAATTGTTTTTAATGAAGCGGAGCTATTTATAGCATGAAGCAATTATTAATGTAAACTTATTAATGGAAACTAAAGATAAATTACTACATGGAAGAAAAAAAGCAAGAAAAAAGAAATCAAGCTCTGATCACAGATTTACCTGTCAATATACCTCCTAGCTTCCACATTGTCTAATGCAGTTACAATTACATCTTGCTTGGTGTAGAAATCATCATTGTATATGTTCTCAGTCGCTGGGCACACTTTGTTAAGGTATGAGTCTATCTTTATCTCAGGATTGATGCTACGTGTTGCGGCAGCTGCAGTACAACTCTTGGGTTTCTAAACAAAATTGAAGTTAGTCTGGTTAATATTTTTCATGGAAACAACTCCTATAAAATGAAACTTCACATTAGTGTCATATTCAGAAGCATCAATTATTTAATATTATAGCCTGAATAACTGCAAATCCCATTAATGCCGGGAGGTAGCAACATTTTAAAACTAATGGTATCATACCAACATTACTTTTAAAAAACAATTTTCCCAAATCTTGCAACGTGGAAGTTACAGGTAGTCCGTGATTAACAGTACTTGGAATTACAATTTCTATCTATAAGCACTGTGGTCATAAAGCACGATGCCATGTGATTGCACTGCTTAGTATCCACAATCCTGGAAGTCCCCATTGCCATTATTTAGAAGGTCTTTAAATGAGGATCTCACATGACTGCAACTTTCACCTTCCTGTCAGCATCCAACAAATAAAATAATAGTCAAGTTGGCAGAAAATTGCAAATCCTAGTCAGGACAAGCCTTTCCTTAGGTGGCTCACAAGCAGGCCAATGGCAGATGAATGCTTAGAGTAGGTGTGGGTGCAAGGGGTGATGCAGTGGCATGGCATGAAGACAAGTAGATGGGGGTGAATGCCATAGCATATAAGTGAAGGCAGGCTGAGGACTACAGTCACTCAAAGTAAGTAATTTATAGATTCTGTCAGCTTTTTTCCAAGCAGCCCTTTTAAAAGGATCAAGGTTAGAGGGCAGGGTTGGAGAATTTACAGTAGTTTCAGCACTAAATTTGGAAGAAGGGAGCGGGGAAGAATCAACAAGTCTGTCCCTCCCAACTTTTTGTTTCCTTTATTGAAGAAATTTGGGTTTCTGGAGAAGGGAGAGGATTAAGCAATGGAAGGGTTTGGGAACCTTGTCCTAAAGCTGCTGCTTCTGCAGGCAGGCAGCTGGCTTCTCAAAGGCTAGCAAGAATAGGGAGAGGTTTTCAGTCTCCTGACAGCTGGCTGATCAGGGCAGAGGCCCAATCCACAATCTCAGCTTCATTGCCCAAGCACAAAGGCTTGTTTGAAGCTTTTTCTGGCATCACACAGTATTAGGCCATAATCTATCCAGGCTCTTCTGCTCCTGCTGCCCCCTGCTGGGCTGTCTTTGGCTTTGAAAAACCTTTTCCTTCTAGTCTGCCACCTTTATGGATCCAGGTGGATGATGGGCATCCCAGGGTTTTCCACACTCATGAGATATTGCACACGCATTCAATGACCATTTATTTGATGACAGCATCATATACAGCGGGGTGGGAGTCATTAAGTGAGGCTTTTTACTTAACATTGTCACCATTTGTGGCCATAATTGGTAGGTTTCATTAAGGCCAAAGATCAAGGACTACTTGTATATAGTTTTAAGTACGAAATCTCACCTGTTATATAAAAAGATTACATGGTTAAAAAAATACCAAAAATGAAACATACTAAAGTATTTAGAAAATTTATCCATCTCAGCTGAAACAAATATGGTTTGTTTGGTACTTATCCTTTTTTGTACTCTCCGCACCTCCCAGAACCAATTAGTATTCAATTAGATGAATACTGAAATATTACTCTAACAAAATCCCAACATTTGCTCCATATTTAAATATATCAAAATATAGCTTCCTAATTAAAATAGCTATTTTTTTTAACAAATCACTGAAACATTTTGTCCTTAGCAATCCAACCTACCTGTATGTGATGAGGCCGGAAAAGAAACTGCCTATTCAAGTTGGACTTTTCTATTAAGTCAGGATCTGTTATTTCAACCTGCATGTTGGACAATTGATAGAATTATGAATTAGCAGTAAAATGGTCAAAACTGTTACATCAGAATCAGTATTGGAAATATTCTGTTTTCTTGCCTCACATCATTTTAAGAATGGAAACAAAACATTTCCAAAATATTGTATATTGTATTCCTTTACTTAAACCATGCAAGTCATCCAATTTTTAAAAAAACTTTTTTGTTATTAGCTTTTTTTTTTTTACAAGAAACTATATATCAAAACTAAAGTGAACTAATTTTTACAGATGGGAACTCAACAATCCAAACTTAGCTCCAACTTCTACTATATCCAAGTCATAATAGATTTGTTGTTTCAACATTACCAATAGAGATAATCCTTACTTAGCAACTGCTCTGTTTAGTGACTACATGAAGTTATAGTGGTGTTGAAAATAGTAATTTTATAAATAGTCTTTGCACTTACAACTGTCAGAGTCCCTGTGATCATGTGATCAAGATTTGGGCACTTCCAAAGCTAGGGAAACTATATACATCACCAGCAGACTTTGGGAAGAAGAAAGGGATAGCAGTATATGTGAAAGAGGAGATGAAAGCAGACCTAATATGGACAGATTCCAACAGAAGAATTCTGGTTTTACAAATCTGGATTAACTCAACCCCAATTCTATTAGTAGTAATTTATGCCCCTAATGAAAACCAAAAAGAATTTTTTAAACATTTGCATGAAAAAATAGTAGGATTAGAAAAAAGGAATATTTGTATCTTGGGGGACTTCAATGCCATTGTGGACCATCAAAAAGATCACAGTAGTGGGGGGAAGAAGGGAGAAAAGAGAGAGTTACCGAAAACATGCGAGGAAATGATGAACTGAATTTGATAGATATGTGGAGAAAATTAAGCCCGGAGAAAAAACAATTTACATTTTACTCAGATCCACACCAATCATGAACACGAATTGATATGGTGTGGATGAATGGTGAAATGGCAAATGAGTTAAAAGAGATTGAAATTTTACCTAACAAATGAGCAGATCATAATCCGATTCAGATAGTGTGGAAAGGTAGGAAAAAGCCAAGGAAAAGGTGGATGCTAAATACACACCTAATTAAAGAAAAGGAATTTATGAATAGACTTAAGGAGGAATTAATTACTTTTTAAAAGAAAACAATAATGAGGCAACTACGAAGCAGAATATTTGGAATACAATTAAGGCAGTAATAAGGGGCACAACGATATCATATATTGACAGGAGGAATAAAGAAAATTATGCCCCCAAAATAAATTAAAACAAAGAATTAAAGAATTAGAAAGCCAGTTATAAAGTACTCCAAAGGACTGTATATTGCAAAATCAGATAATACTAACTAAACACAAATTGAACTTAATTGAACAGGAAGGAATGATTACAAAGTTGAATATAGCTAGATAGATATCCTTTGAACAGGCTAACAAACCAGGAAGATGGCTGTCCTACAAACTCAAAAAAAAAAAAAAAAAGAGAGAGAGAAAAGATTAATTTATCAATTAATAGATGGAAATGGGAATGCCCAACAGGGATAGAACAAAAAAAAATTGCATATAAATATTTTGAAGACCTTTATTAAAAAAAGGAAGTAAAGAAGGATATGATAAGAAATTATTTGGACGTAACAAAAGACAAAGCAATTGGGTAAGAATGAAAGAAATGCTAATTAAGATATTAAGTGGCCTGAACTGAAAACAGCAATAAAAAAAAAAAAAAATCTGGGACCTGATGGGATCCCAGGGTACTCTACAAGGCAATAGGAGAACAAATAGGACCCCTTATGGTGGAAGTATATAATGAGGTTTTACTTGCAGCTAAAATGCCGGATTCATGGAGGGAGACATTGATTTCACTGATTCCGAAGGAAGATTCAGATCCCCGACTCATACAAAACTATAGACCAATTTCTTTGTTAAATACCGACTATAAAATATTTGTTACTTTTATAGCAAAGACTAAAAAGAATCTTCAATGAAGATATACATAAAGACCAAAATGGATTTCTCTCCAACAGACAAATTAGGAACAATCTAAGAATAGTGTTGAATGTTTTAAAATACTATGAAGCCCATCTGGAAAAACAAATAGCCCTTGTATTTTCGATGCGCAGAAAGCCTTTGACAATCTAATTTGGCACTTCTTAATTAAACAAATTTACAATCTAAATTTAGGCACTAAATTTGAAAACATCGTAACCACAATTTATGCCTCACAAAAGGCGAATATCATAATCAATGGAGAATATACGCACCCAATAAAAGTAGAGAAAAGAGTTAGGCAGAGATGTCCACTATCTCCCCTGATCTTCATACTATCTTTGGAAACACTGATTAGGGAAATTAGGAAGAACCCAGGAATAAAGCGATTAAAGATTAAGAAAGAAGGGGAGTTCCGGTTTGAGGTCCTTCACCGATGGACCGAAATCGCACTCATGCAAAGTTTTGATCCATGTTCGCCGCCGGAGCGCCCCGAGCCAGCTGGTTTCAGGGCTAAGCCACCCTGTAGAGGTGGTGAAGAGGGGGGAGACTGCCAGCAGGGTTGAGGAGAGCCACATCTCTCCCCCTCAGCTAGCCATTACTCCCTTTCCCAAAAGCGGTTGCAGTGGTGGTCAGAAATGGCCACCTCAAAGAAGAATTCGACTGGAAAAGAATGTGCATGAGGAAGATAAGAAGAGAAGGTTTTGGTTGACTGGATTAAACTGAAAAAGCAAAAACGTAAGGTACCCAAAGAAGATTTTGAAGCAGCGAAAGAGAGAGGGAAGGGAAAGGGTTTGGTTTTTTTTTCTTCCCTTCCCTATACTGAAAGCTAAAAGACTTAAGCAAGAAATTGAAAAAAAATCCACTTTGATATTAATAGACATTTAAGTTAAAAATAAAATGTCAAAGGAATAATAAAGATTTCTGGATACTTAAAAGCTTTTAAAAGCAGGAAAGGAGAGAAAAAGAATAAAAGGGCAGGATCTGGAAAAATGGAGGAGACTGCCTGGAACTAAAAGGAATTTACAGTGAAACCTCAACAAGACTCCTAAAAGATACATTTTAACTGAAACTTGGCAACAAAATAATAGAACCCCAGGAAGAGAAAGTGGAACAAAGCAAGAAGAAACAGCTTTGGATTATTTGGATTACTTGGTGATTTTTGGATTTTTGGTTATTGCATTTAAATGACTAAAAACAATCAGGTGGTTGTTTAAAAGTGTTTAAAATGGCATCACTTTTAGAAGAACTGAAAATTGAACTTAAAAAACGGAAAGAAGATGCGCAAGGGAGAGGTTCTTTTGGCTTCGTATTTCAATTCGTAGAAATGGAGATCTGGAACTATGAGAAACAACAAGAAACGCTTGCAGAACAAGAAGATTGGGACAGAGGAGAATCCATATTTAATGATCAAATAATTTTATGTGGGGGGGGGAAGGAAAGGGGGGAAAGAGAATGAAAAATTTAAGATTTGAAAAAAAAAAGAATAGTTTGAAAAATAAGTTTAATATTAGAAAGCAACAAAAGAAAGGATTACAGAAGAGAGAATTAGAAGTAGAGAGGGGAGGGAGAAGAAGAGGGGGAAGAAGGAAATGAAAAGAAATTATAAAGGACAGAAACAAGATATAGAGAAACAGGGAAAAGGTATAAGAATTGAAAGTATAAGCCTGTTTAGAGATAATGGGTGAAAACTTAATTGTAAAAGGGATTCTGCAAAGGTACATAAGATAGTATTGTGATATTATAAATAGAAATAATTTTAGAAAATATGATTAAAATGATGGATAAATATTTATCATAATGTAGTGGAATGCTTGTTAATAAATAAATGAAATAAAGTGAATGAGAGAATTAAATTAGGAAAGAATGGGAACATTTTAATTATAAAAATTTAATTGAAAAGAAATGTTAAAGATGTTAAGATTTTAATGAATATTAATGATAGAATTGAATTGGAATGGAATGAGTGCTTTATTTACATATATATATGTATATGTATATGTGTGTGTGTATATATATATATATATGTGCTGTTCAGCTTTCCTCGGGTATTATCCCACGTCATTATAGTGCTGTTAAAGTTGTACCAACGTTTCAGCAGAATCTCATCTGCCATCATCAGGCTTCTGATGATGAAAGCTAAACAGCACACATGTAAGTACCCGCAAAAACCTAAGAAAATATTATCCCACGTCATTGTAGTGCTGTTAAAGTTGTAGCAACATTTCAGCAGAATCTCATCTGCCATCATCAGGCTTCTGTATGGATGTGGGTCTCACAGGTCCTGGTTTCAAATTCGAGGCTGGTCCATTCTGATTGGCTAGGAGCCTGGGTCTGTGTTCATTGGATTTGGAGTTTGATTGATTGGTGTTTCTGGTTTCTTCTGTCTGTTTTGTGGCTTTGATTGGCTGGCAACACTCTGTTCTTGTGTTGGAGGCTTTCAGTGCAGCTTGGCTTCGTATGAAAGGATGGTTGCTATTCATTAGCAAGCTGGGTTTCACCTGGGTGCCTGGTGGGGGGGTGTTTGAGTTGGAGGCATCAGAGGGAGTCTGTCTGTGCTCAGGTGTGGGGGTGTTTGAGTTGGAGGCATCAGAGGGAGTCTGTCTGTGCTCAGGTGTTTGTCTGTTTTGTGGTGTGGAGATCTTTCTATTTGAGAGTGCAGGCTTCCAAATGATTGACAGTCTGCTGGAATCATCTCTTCTATTCATGCTTTCAGGTCTTTTTTCAATCTCTATGGCTTCTGTGATGATTCTGTGGTTGGGGTTTTCTATAGTGGCTAGAGTTTTAGTGCCATTGAAGTTGTTGTTGTGACCTGTGGTTTTCATGTGTTGAACTAGTGAGGAGGTGTGTTCCAGCTTTTTTACTGCATTTTTGTGTTTTATATGAAATTCCCTGAACATCATGCCCGGCCACATACATTGGACAGACCAACAGAAGAATAAGTACCCGCCTAGATGAACACAAAAATGCAGTAAAAAAGCTGGAACACACCTACTCACTAGTCCAACACATGAAAACCATAGGTCACAACATCAACTTCAATGGCACTAAAACCCTACCCACTATAGAAAACCCCAACCACAGAATCATCACAGAAGCCATAGAGATTGAAAAAAGACCTGAAAGCATGAATAGAAGAGATGATTCCAGCAGACTGTCAATCATTTGGAAGCCTGCACTCTCAAATAGAAAGATCTCCACACCACAAAACAGACAAACACCTGAGCACAGACAGACTCCCTCTGATGCCTCCAACTCAAACACCCCCACACCTGAGCACAGACAGACTCCCTCTGATGCCTCCAACTCAAACACCCCCCCACCAGGCACCCAGGTGAAACCCAGCTTGCTTATGAATAGCAGCCGTCCTTTCACACGAAGCCAAGCTGCACTGAAAGCCTCCAACACAAGAACAGAGTGTTGCCAGCCAATCAAAGCCACAAAACAGACAGAAGAAACCAGAAACACCAATCAATCAAACTCCAAGTCCAATGAACACAGACCCAGGCTCCTAGCCAATCAGAATGGACCAGCCTCGAATTTGAAACCAGGAGCTGTGAGACCCAGATCCCTACAGAAGCCTGATGATGGCAGATGAGATTCTGCTGAAACATTGCTACAACTTTAACAGCATTACAATGACGTGGGATAATACCCGAAGAAAGCTAAACAGCACACATATAAGTATCCGCGAGTTTGTGTCTGTATGAGGAAGTGATAACCCAGGATCATGCTATTTTTCAAAAAAAGATGTTTTATTTGTGAAAACCCAAATAAAATTCTCAAAGAAAAAAAAGATTAAGAAAGAAAAATATAAATTGCAGTCATTCACGGACGATATGGTCTGTTTCATAGAGGACCCAACTGAAATAGGTCAATTTGGGAAAGTCGCAGGACTCAAAATTGACAGGGAAAAAATGAAATTAATAACCAAAAACTTAACAGAAAAACAGAAATCAGAAATGGAAAAGGTAATGGGATTACAAGTGGTAAAGAAAATTAAATACTTAGGAATATGGCTGACGGGTAATTGTAAGACGCTAATGGAAAATAACTATAACAAACTACTACGTTAAAAAAGACCTAGAGCTATGGGTTAAATTGCAACTCTCCCTATTAGGGAGGATTGCCACTATTAACATGACCATTGTTCCTAAATTTATTGATTTGTTCCAGACAATACCAATAAAAATACATAAAAACTACTTTGTGGAACTCAATAGGATAATCGCAAAATTTATTTGGCAAGGGAAAAAACCGAGAATGAATTTAAAAGCAATGCAAGATATGAAGAGCCAGGGGGGGTATGGCACTCCCAAATTGGGAAATATATCACAGTGCAGCCTCCTTACTATGGCTGAAAGAATGGGTAAATTTATCGAATAAAACAATATTATTTCTAGAAGGCCATGATTTACAGAGGGGGTGGCATGCATTCTTATGGGACACGGGGAAAACCAAACAAAATTACTTCCACAGACATGTAATTAGAGACTCTCTGTTCGCTAATTGGAATAAAATAAAGGAGAAACACTATCTAAAGATCCCGATTTGGATCTCAACAATGGAGGCAATGATATACCTGAACAATTTGGATCTTAACAAGATGATAAAATGCAAAGACCTACTGGATGCACAAGGAATTTTAAAATCATGGCAAGATCTTCAAGATCTTCAAGAACAAGGACTACGAATTGACCGATGGGCTTACCTCCAAATATAAAATAGATATAGACAGGATAAGAAAGCTTTTGGGATCTACAGTAAGCCACAACAATTAGATAAAATCTTACTAGGTTCAGACAAAAAAAATATAACCAAATTTTATAACTACCTATTAGAGATAGAACTAGAGGAGGAAGTCGTCAAAGGCAATATGATAGCTTGGAGTAGAAATATAGGATGCAGCATCACTTTAATAGAATGGGAAAAGGTCTGGACTAGAATAATAAAATCAGAAAATCAGCAACATATAAAGAAAATGCCTATAAAATGTTTTACAGATAGCATTTCTCTCCTTCAAAATTAGCGAAGATGTCTCCTAACATGATGCCTCACATCATTTTAAGAATGGAAACAAAACATTTCCAGAATATTGTATATTGTATTCCTTTACATAAACCATGCAAGTCATTCATTTTTTAAAAAAGAAACTTTTTTGTTACTAGCTTTTTTTTTACAAGAAAGTATACATCAAAACTAAAGTGAACAAATTTTTACAGGTGGGAACTCAACAATCCAAACTTAGCTCCAACTTCTACTATATCCAAGTCATAATAGCTTTGATGTTTCAACATTATTGGAAAATACATTACCAATAGAGGTAATTCTTACTTGACAACTGATCTGTTAAATGACCATTTGAAGTTATAGTGGTGTTGAAAATAGTAATTTTATAAATAGTCTTTGCACTTACAACTGTCAGAGTCTCTGTGATCATGTGATCAAGATTTGAGCACTTCACAATTGGTAGGTGATTATGACCATCATAGTGTTCTATGGTTAAGTGATTGTCATTTGCATGCTTCACAGCTAGCTTCCAACAAGGAAAGTCATTAGAAACACCATTAAAATCACAAGTTGCAGAAGTGATGTCATAAATTCATCCTGGACATATGATACCTTGATTAATAACTCTGTTGCTAATGATAGACTTGCCAGTCCCAATTGTGATTGCTAAATAAAAATTATCTGTAAACTCAGAGGAACTGAAATTAGGAGGGAATATGAAACATACCTTGCCTCTTTCTTGGCCTGTACCAACACCAAGGAGTGCAAAATTTTTTAACATTTCACAGCCTATTGCACCACACCCAATCTAAAATGTCAAAACATTATAATATCATAACATTTCCGATCTTTAATTAACATAGTTAAGAATTAGCCATTTTTAAAAATAAATTAAGAAAACATATTAACAATTGTCCCTAAAAATAGAGGTGCTAATTTTAGAGAGCTTTTGAAACACATAATATAAGCTAACACGTGAAATAAAACAAAAATGAAACAGATCCTACTAACAATTAGAACTATTTTTCGATAAATGTGCTGTATAATGTAAACTACATGTTCTAGTATAGTGGTGGCTAACCTTTTTGGGTTCCTGTGCCGAAAATTGCACGTGCGCTTCCGCGCATGCACTCACATATCAACACCCAAAAGGCAATGCGTGTCTTCCCTACCCCCTGCACATGCGCACGTGATCCTCTCCCACTGCCTCCTTACCTGCACTGCACATGAACACGCCTCCCAGCTGATTTTTGGGCCTTTTTCAGCCTTCCAGAGGCTGGAGGGAAGCCTCTGCAGCCTTTTTAGGACGAAAAATGGGCCTCTTTCGTCACTTCCACTATTTCCAGAAATACAGGAAGTAATGAAACGGGCCTGTTTTTCGGCCTACAAAGGCTGCAGCGGCTTGTCTGCAGCCTCTGGGAGGCCAAAAAAGGCCCGAAAATCAGCTGGGAGGCGCGTGCATGTGCAGCGAGGTAAGTTTGCCTGGTGCTTACATGCCCAGATGGCTCTGCGTGCCACCTGTGGTGGGTGAGCCATAGGTTCACCATCACAATTCTAGTGCCTAGTCTTAAATTTTAATTAATAAACAGTACCATAATTTTTAAAACAGATGACCTCTAAATTTATTTCCCAAGAACAGAGCCCAAATTGTCTTTAAAAAGTCATTTAGCATTCCATTTAACAAATCCCCTCTGATGAGTGGACATCAAAGTCATACTCACTAAGAAAACATTCAGATTCTTTAATTTCTGGCACAAGGAATCGCCAATGCACACTCTTAGAGCATCGTATCTGTCTCCCCTATAAGTCAGAGGATGTGAAAAATGAAAAATATTTCAAGAAACATATTTCAAAATTACATCACATCATTCATACTCAGTTTTTAAGAGTTTAGGCCACATATTGGCAACCCACAGACTGTATGGACATGCCACCCATGTTTTACACTATTTACTCATATTTAAAATTAATGTACATGCTTTCAGACTGTATGGAATAAAGTTTTAGAGCAGCCTTCTCAAATTTCTATGGTGCTATGTTAGCTAAAATGATGACAAATTGTAACCCATCTGCAGGACCAAAAGAATGGGATTAAGCATGAGATTTAGGTTTAGTAAAATTGTAATCACATATTTTAAGTCTAAGTTAAACTTGAAGTCATTAAGTTAACTGGGTCATTTTTGTTTAGCTACCAACTGTCAATTTATTCAATTTTAGATAAATATTCTGAAGAAAATTATTAAGGAAAGCAAAAAAAGTTCATTAAATATTTACCTTGGAAGGAATTCTTCATCATGGGCTTTTTCTGGAAATGTGACTAATTCCAATGCATCAATATACAGCTATAGATGAAAAAAAATGCAATGATCACAAATCACAAAGTCAGATTCCAAATCAGACTATTTATTAGGACTATACACATTATTTTACAACACCTTTTTACCATGTGGAATAGAAAAATGAAACAGTCTCCTTTAAAGAACTTTATCTTTTTCCAGCTCCCAATGTGTGTGCTTTTCTGAGGAAAAATGCAAAGCAAAATGGTTGGTCAACCACATGCAGGTAATGACAGTCAGAATTTTTTTTTCAAAACAGATAGATCTTGATGTGCAACTACAATTGGGACTGTAAACTTATCATTAAGTGAGACATCCATGTGACTGCCTTACTCAATGACCATAATCATGGCTCTCCCAGTTGCAATCATTAAGCAATCACAGAAGCAAAATTGTTGCTTGCCAAAGGAAAGTAAGCAGATCCCCTCCATGCACAGATCTTTGTTTCTCCAATTCACTACAGAAGTCCCCTTTCCTTTATGTGCAGAAAGTAATTCTTGCATTGGACTGGAAGGATGAAAGATCTTGAAACATTTAACCTTTTTTTCTCCAACCCAGAAAAAGATTCCCCATCCCCATGCAGAGAGGGGAGGAGAAATTCTTTGACAGGTAGACACCATCCCCTGTTGTCCTCTCGGGGCCAGGCACCCCAGTGGCGCCTCAGACCAGCACTCCAGCAACACCCACCTCCACAGCACCTGGACCCTTCACCCCTGAGACTATGGGCATGCCTCAGAGTGACTGAGAAGAGTGCCAGAGACTGGGTTGCTACCTGTTGACTTTATCTTTGCTTGGGACACTTTTCTTGGGTCATTTTGCTTTTACAGTTTGTTATTAATAAAGTTTATCTTTGCTTCACACACTTAGTTCAGTTATTTTTGTCAATAAAGTCTTGGTGGAAACTTTTAGAAATGGTTTAAGCCTTTGCATGCTTGTGGGATGGGTAAGGATAGCAGTGGGATGGGCAGGAATACCTGTGGGATGGGTAATAGCTGTGGGATGGGTTAGGATACCTGTGGGATGGGTAATAGCTGTGGGATAGATAAACCTCCAGTGCAAGCATAGTGGGACTGTATGGTCCACCCTCCCAGGTGCCACACCCTTTATTATCAATAATAATGTAATAATTATCCACACATGTCAACACAAACACAACTCTTCATTCATTGTAGGCCAACCCAACATACATGGCCCAATCTCATCCATGTGATGAGACAGGTTGAAGGAAGCATCCATTAAGCATCTACCATCCTGTCTTGCCACTCCACTGCTCCAGCTGGGGAGTTGCACCAGTGTCTCAGAAGGTTGCGCTGCTTCTTCGCTTCATGTGAGGCTCTGTTGGGACCTTGCACATCCTCAGTGTCGATCAGGTTTTGCCCTTGCCTCCATTCCCCAGGCTCCATGTCCCCATTGCCTTGTTGGAGGTCTACAAGCCTGTTCTGCAAGACTGGGTAGCGGGTGCGCATGAGATTGTGCAGGATGCAGCAAGCTTCCATGATCCTCCTCACGGTCTCTGGGCAATGCTGCATGGTGGTGAGAAGTACCTGGAACCTGTTGGCCAGGATGCCAAAGGCCTGGACAGCCTTGCCCTGGACAGCCTGTAGTTGAAGATCCTCTCTTCACGGGTGAGGTATTTGGAGGTGTAGGGCTTCATGAGGTAGGTTGTGAGGGAGAAGGCGTCATCCCCCACGATGAAGTAGGGCACATCTTGTGTTTCGTTGGGCAGGGGTTCTGGATCTGGGAAGCCCACGATGAGGTTGCCTTCCAGCTCCTCCTTGAGGTGACCGGCGTTGTATACCTGGGCATCTGAAGATGAGCCGTTGCCTGAAGCATCGATGTACATGAACTTGTAGTCAGCATCGACCATGGCGAAGAGGATGATGCTGAAGAAGCCCTTGGAGTTGAAATAAGTGGACCCCGAGTTGGCTGGAGATTTGCAGGCCACGTGCTTGCCATCTATGGCTCCAACGGTGTGTGGTAAGTTCCACTTCTGATACCACTGCTCTGCAACTTTCTTCCATCCTTCTTCAGTGGAGGGGTACTGGAGGAGCTCCTCCTTGTATTCTTCGATGATGGCCTATACCACTTCTCTGACCACAATGCTGATGGTGTTGGATGGCACCCTCCAGCCGTACTGCATGCTCCTGTAGAAGGTCCCTGAGGCCAAGTGGCGCAGAGTGAGTGCCACCTTGAGCCCAGGTTCCAGGCTGGGCAGGAAGCTGGTGTTTGCCTTGGTCAACCTGGGTGTCAGGCACTGCACAACTTCGTCAAACATGGCTGGAGGCATCCTCATGAAGTTCTGGAACGCCCGAGTGTCTTCGCTCCTGAGCTCCACCATCAGCTTGTTGTACATCTTCGGATCCAGACTCTTTTTGGGTGGTTCCTTTTCTTCTCGCAGTAGAGTTCACAGAGCTTGCAGATGGCTTCGCACTGTTGCAGAACAATGGTGGCTGCCGAAAGGACTTTGTTACAATCCACGGTAGACATGACTGGATGCTGTGGAAGAGGAAGAGTCAGATGAAGGCTGCAGAGGTCTGCACCACTGGGCTGCTGTTCTGAAAGTGAGATGCAGGCGAGTTTCTCCCCCTTTTTATAGGCAGTATAGGTTTTCCGCTAGGCATCCTCTAGGCATCCTCTAGACATCCTTAATATCCGAGATAGGTCCCCTCTGCGAACGTTTTTTCCGTTTAAAACACTTTGTTTCCGCTAGGCATCCCTTCTGTATCCATTCTGCATCCGTTCCGCGTCCATTCCGCTTCCTCCCTGCGTCCGGGCGGATGCGAGTTGCGCGGATACGTAGCGGATGCCTAGCGGATATAGCGGATGCATAACGGATGCATAACGGATGCCTAGCGGATGCGTAGCGGATGCAGAACGGACGAACTGGATACATTTTCCGCGCAAAAGTTTTAGGCAGCCCAAAACTTTTGGAGCGGATGAAACGTCAATAAACGGATGCTGGACGGATAGAGAGGAAGCAAAACGGAGGCAGTGAGTACATCGTGTTTTCGAATGGATGGCAAGCTTTTTTCTCCATTTTACATCCTCTTTGCATCCGTTGGTTCAGTGTGACATGGGCTTAAGGTATTGCTTGTTTGAAAACTAAATTCCATTAAAGTTTATTGATTTCACTTTCAGTAAAAAAAATATTTATGTAAAATATATTGATATTTGCTCCAAAAATTTAAATGTAAACCTATCCCCATATTATTTTCAGTCAGTACTAATAACTTTCAAATTTCAGGATGAATTAACGATTAATGAATTGACTATAGCAAATACATAATTTGTTGTAATTGGGTATTAAACAATTTCTACTCTAAAGAATATTGTCACTGTTATTTCTTAAATTTAACTTCATCCTATAAATAAAATAAACAGAACCTTTGTCCACATTTTAATCAACTCATTACTGCAATCAGATGATATAAATATAAGATCTCCAACATATGTAGTATAATTTACTCCATTTGGAAGAATTGGTAAACTATTGTTTGAACTGTCCAAGTCAGAACTATAATCCTGGTTTAGAATGATTTTATTTGAAGCAAGTTTACCAGTTGGAATACAACAGCACATTGTGATTACTTAAAAGTGACATTAAAACTGATACCAGGCATAGGAAAACTGTGGCATCCCTTATATTATCGAGCTACAAGTTCCAACACCCTATATTATGGATTGCTGACTGCCTGGTGTTGCTCAAAATTGTAATTCAATAACATTAAAAAGATTATCAGGTATCAATTCTTTAGTTAAGTCTTCTAAGTAAGGAACAACGGGAAAGAAATGAAAAATGTAGAAACAGGATTTATTCATTGTGCTACAGAACATTATCTGAAGGCAATCAGTGATCATATCACGCTTTTCTGCATACTTGCTTCATCCACTTCATTACGGCATATTTATTTAAACACACATTCGTGAATCACACATTGTTAAATTAAGTAAAATTTGCAGTGTTATTAAAAATGTCATATTTTGTAGAATCAAATTCTTTGAACAATGTATCAGAAACGGTGGTCTAAAATAACAGCGGATAAGACAACAAATTTATGGATTTGTTAATTTATTTTTAAAAGAATAAAAGTAAAAGAAATATTATTCTTTAGTCATTTATTTAAAAAATATTCCCCTTATGTCACATAAAAATCATTTTGAGAAGGCTGCACTTTAGACTTTTGACATTAATGCCTTGGGCCATACATTCACACACTCAAAATTGTTTATTAAGCAATGGTTAAATGCCCACAGCACACAAGATTAAAACCAATAAATTGTATTATACTTAGTATACTATTTGAAATTAGTCATAAAAATGAAACACTCAATTCAAAAGCAATAAGCAATTACCCATTGCTGCAGGGGAGAAAACTTTCCAGTCACTGCTTTTAAGACTTCCTGACTAGCAATGCCACCAAGTGCAGCTGTCAGAGGAGCTAAAGAGCCCTGTGCCATCCTTGATAGCCATTTCACAATGTTTTCATTTACTTGATGCTGTAATTAAAAACAAATAAATATTCCAGATATGAAAACATATATAAATTATATACAAAGCAGTTTTCCAACAACTCATCCAGAATTCATTCCTCATTCAAATTCAGCCCTTCTTTTCACCACTGTAATCATAATGTGGCAAATAACGTGGTATTATATGAAAAAGCAGGCATACAATTTAAAAAATAAATAACTGGGATATAAAAACAACTGTCCTGCTACAAAGCACAAGATCATGTTGCCACTCTCTCTCCCCAACTCATCCACCCAACATGGCATGGCCGCAATCCCTAACCAGCCCACAAACATTACCACAGCACTCCCCACCTCATTCCTAGTCCTCTGGCTTACCTGCAAGCCATCCAGGACATGCAATTTCCAGAGACTTCCCCATTAACTTTGCTTCTGGGAAGTTGACAGAAAGTTACTAATCATAATCATGTGAGATCCCTGTTTAACAAATCACATCTTTCCCTTAGCAACAGCAACAGGAACTGCTCGGATGGGCATCACAAAGTGAGATGATAATGTTATATCATGATTTATTATTGTGTCAATTAGAAACTGAAACTCCAGTCCAATTACTGTCATTAACTGAGGAGTACCATACATACAATTCTTCACCCAAACTGGAACAAAATTTGTCATATACAGATCTCCACTTAACTTTCATAATTAACATATTACTAGTGTTCAAAACAATTGCGGAAATCTGTTTCATATTCTTGGTAGAAATATTTAGAAATGTATAGTAATTATAACTCCCTTTGTATTTGTAAATTGTAATTTATTAACCATAGTGCATCACACTAGACTTACAAACATACATATTAGAGTCTCATTTACTGTTAAAAAAATGAACTGAAAAATAAACTGAACATTTTAAATTATTACTGAGCTTTAAAGGAATTACCTTGCCTTCCAGGGTTTTGCTTAAGGATAGAGCTATCTTCACCATTTCTTCAGCATCCTGAATACATCTAGAGCCAAAACAAAAATAATGTAGCAACCTTATGCTACTCTTAAAATAAAACACACACATACACACTTGATGAGATATCTAGTTTTATCTTTTATCTTTTGTCTACCTATTGAGTCCTTTCCAAGGACTTGGCATAGTCAAAAGTGGATGTATTATCCCAAAGGTGCTTTTTCAAGAAGCAACTGGACAACCATGAGCTGGATGACTGAGAATCTCCATAGACATGTGGATGTGTTATTTATTAAATCTGTATGCTGCTGAATTATGCAGACTGTCAGCAGATAAACATAAAATATCCACAATAACAAAAATGCTGTTCAATAAAACATCTATAGTATGAAGAAATAAAAAATAAACTGCAAAATATTGATATTAAAAATAAAAAAGTCAAAACAAGGGGAATTGCATAAAAATAGAAACATAACAACAATAAGCAATAATATTTAAACATTAAAAAATGTTTAAATCCCTGGAAAAATCAAATAGAAATACTTCATCCAATATTTGAAATGTTCTCAATCAATAAACTCTGAAATATGAAAATTTATAATCCCAAAATATTTGAAAGGTACTGATTGAAAAAAAAAAAACCTGACATGTATTATTGGACTTCTTAAAATAGTTACTGTTGCTTTGAAGAAGGGAATTTATTGTTGTTATCTATCACTTAATTTCAGACAGAATCCTTTCTTTTCCATCTTCATTTACTCTTTTAAAAAGCTAATTTGATCACAGAATATTTTAATTTTTTTTTATACCAATAGTTCATTTTAATTCTGGAAATATGTGCTGGATTAATTTATACAGACAATAATGTAATGCAGATTGGTTATTTGGGGTGGTTCCTTCCACCAATTTGTTATAATATATACAGAATGCTATTCTAGTATAGTAAAGCCATATGGATTATGAGACTTGGCACAAACAGAAAGCAACTGCTCAATAAATTGTAATAACTCTTTCAATTAGAATTAGAATAATATTTGGGTTGATATCCACTATCAAGAGAATCTAATACATGGGAGGCTGATTCATTGAGTACCATGTGCCTCTTTGGAGTATTCTGACACATTTCTGATGCTGAAATCAAGAAAGTAAAATCAGAAGCAATCTTCTCGCCCTGCTATCCCTCACTACTACTAATGACAATTAGAACAATTAATCTGTGGAAAAACTTGCCTCCAGAAGTTGTTAATGCTTCACTACTGGAAGTTTAAAGATTGGATAACCATTTGTCTGAAATGGTATATGGTTTCCTGCCTAATCAGGTGATTGGACTAGAAGATCTCCAGTGTCCCTTTCAACTGTTCTGTTCTGTCCTATTCCTATTCCATTCCATTCTATTTTATTCATGCCTCAGGGTCCTAAGATTTCTATGACATTGTACCCTAACACAAAGCAGAACAGTACAGTTGTGTGAAAAATTCACATTTTTGGAAAGCTTTTAAATTGTTTTACACCTCAGTTTTGAAAGTCTTTCATGGTGACAGGTGAATGAAGATTATCTGGAAATGTTTATGTTTAGAGAAAGAAAAACAGGCCAAAAGAGGTAGAATCGTAAGTTTAAAAAGCAACATTTTGCCATTAAACCTATGTTCTCTATGTAGCAAACCAAAGAAAACTGCCTTCAACAGATAGCCCAAGTGTTGCCTGAGTTAATTTAAATTTCAGAAACAGTCAAAACGGTTGCAGTTTTTCTGAGCTACAGTGAAATTTAATACTCTAGTTCCAACAGACTAAGGATAATGGAAGGTTCAATCTGCTCAGATGGCATAACGAATAAATAACAGGCAGTTTTCAAGTGTAGACTGAAACAAGTTAAGTTTGTACAACTATCTTCTGGGTACAGGAGGTTGGACATGTCCATCAGTCCTGAAACATTGAAAACCTACTGAAAACAGTAATTTGTTCAAAAGCTGATGCAAAAGAAAATTATTCAAAAGCCCAAATTAATTGCTGAATTATATACTGAGCTTTTAACTCTTCCTGCTTTCTGAAAGAGAGAGAAAAAATACTTTTTGTTGGTGTTGGTGTTGGCTCCTGCCAACTTCCAAGACTAATCCCTGCAGGTTTGGGCAAGATTTTTCTAGAGTTGAGTGGGAGAGACTGGCTAAATGTTTCCCAGATACCTTTGTGCCTAAGACAAGACTATAATTCATGATCTCCCCATTTTTAGCCTGGTGCTTTAACTACACCAAACAATGTTAAACTGTCTCATATTTTAAGGATGACTCAGACTTTTTAAAATGAGCTGAACACATTTTTTAAAAAGATTCAAGGTATCAAATAGTACCTCTGGAAGGAAAGCTCTGCCCCATCTTGATGAGAAAGTGCTTAGCTTTGATGTTATCTCTGTCTGAATGACATTATGGAAAGTTAACATTCAAAAAGCAGCAGACCCAGAAAACATCCCTGGCATGTTCTTAGGGAGAGGGCTGATGAGTTGGCTTGTGTTCTTACATGATTTTCAATCTTTCATTGCAGCTGGCTGTGGTTCCATCCTGTTTTAAGACCACCATTATTTTGGCAGTGCCAAAAAAGTTTTCAATCATAGATCTTAATGATTATTATCTGGTTGCACTTATGTCCATCATTATGAAATGTTTTGAAAGTCTGATAAAGGTCTTTTTTCTATCCAGTCTTCTTGCAGCATTTGACTCAGATTGCTTATCATCCAAATCATTCCACTGAGGATGCTATTTCCTATGTTCTCCATCTGAGCTTGGCACTCTTAGAGGAAAGAAACACTCATGTGTGAATGCTATTTGTTGACTTTAGTTTGGCATTTAATATGATCATTCCTCAGTATTTAGTAAATAAACTGGGCCTTTTAGACTTCAATAATCTGTGCAATTGGATTTTTAATTTTCTTACTGATACGCCCCAGTACATGCGAGTTGGGGCTAAGATTTTTAACATCTTGAGTACAAGTTCTCCTCAGGGCTGTGTCCTAAGCCTGCCATTGTTCATCTTGCTTAACCCATGACTATTGTACAAAGTTTGATACAAACCATATTGGGAGGTATGCAGATGGTACAACAGTAGTGGGCCTTATTCAGGATGATATTGAGACGATTACCAGGAGGAGGGAGGTAGAGGGTTTATTACTGGTGTCATAAAAACAATCTCGTTTTAAATGGAGGAAAACAAGAAATTGCTATTGATTTCAGAAAAGGCAGACACAGCCATACACTTCTGTATGTTAATCCTTCAACTATGGAAGTGATTAGTAGTATCAAGGTTTTGGGTATGCGCTGACTAGGAGGTTACCTTGTTCCTCAATCAGTGAGACACTGATGAAGCAGGCACAACAGCACCTGCATTTTCTGTGACATATGAGAAGAACATATCTTCCTTCCACTATCCTTACCACTTTCTATAGAGAGATGACTGAAAGCAACTTGTTGTATTATGTTACATGTGATTTGGAAATATTACTGTTTTGGACAGGAAGGCTGTGCAGAGAGTGGTGATAATGGCAGAAAAGATTACTGGAAATTCACTTCCTTCTATCCAAAACATAGCATATAAATATTGCTTGACCAGGGTCTGCAATATTTTCTGGGGTACAACATATCCTCTCCATCACCAGTTTTCTTTATTAACTTCTGGGAAAAGACTTCACAGTATCTGAAGCAGAAACAACTGAATTCTGTAATAGCTTTATACTATATAATATCAACCTTGTTAACTATCAAAACTTTTTTTCCACATATTTCTATGTATTTTCCATGTATTCTAAATGGTCTGTGATTATGTGATTAATATGTATGTATGTGTGTAGGTATTTATTAATACACACATGCAGATAGATGGATGGATGGATGGATGGATGGATGGATGGATGGACAGAGAGATAATTTTTCAGTGTATAAGGTACACTTTTCCCCTCCCTCCAAAAGTGGGTGGAAATGTCTGTCTTATACAGCAAATTTTGCCGAAGCCCCATCCACCCACTGCCCTCCCCCACTCTTTGGCCTCTGCCTCCAGCAATTTGCCTCCTTGCAGCAAACAACAAACTGCCTGGTCAGCTTCAACACAGCCTGATTAGCACAAGCATCTGATTGTCAGTTGGATAGACCTTCCGACAATCAGTTGTTTCAGTCTGCAGAGATCAGTATCGCCTATTGCTGCATCTGCATACCCCATTTTTAGCCTCCGCATCCCATTTTTGGCCTCTGTGTGACTCATTTTTGACCTGTTCTGACTCCTGCTGCCTGGAATGGGCTGAAAATGGGGCACATAAGAGGCTGAAAACAGGATGCGGAGGCCAAAAAATTGGTTGTAGAGGCAGCAATAGGCAATGGTGATCATCGGGAGGCAGATCCAACTGACTTGGATCTTCAACTGCTTGTGAAGCTGCTGAAGCTGACCAGGCTGTTTGCTGTTTGCTTCAAGGAGGCAAATTGCTGGGAGGCAAAGGCAGATTGGTTTTTTCCCCTCCCCAAAAGCCAATTGCGTTTTATACTTCAGAGCATCTTATAGTCCAAAAATATGGTAGATAGATATATCATATATCATATATCATATATCATATATCATATATCATATATCATATATATATATATATATATATATATATATATATATATATATATATATATATATTATATATATATATATATATGTACGTGTGTTCACAGGAAAAAAATGATAATGAAAGTTATCTTATGTTATTTACAATTAAACCACTTTGATTCCATTGTAATAAATAAGACTTTAAAAAAAGTTAAGTATCCATAAAATTGCAATTTAAATTTAATCAAATCAAGAAATAAGCAAATATAAATCTATTAAAATTTAGACCCACCTAATTATAATATTTATGTAACTATGATTATAAATGTATTTACCCAATGTTTGGCATACGAGCAAAACCCTCCTGGAATTCATTCAAAGCAAGCATAGCAATATGAATCTGTAGAGGTGCCTATAAAAAGAACAAATATTATACAGTACAAGTTTAAAAAACAGTTTTCTAAAGGATAACTATATTATATTGTTATACAACAAAAATAGTAACAAATCTTCTGGCAGTAAAGTTAAAATGATTTATTATGGTATAAGCTTTCATAGTTTAAAGTCTACTGAACAAAATATGTACTGGCCTCTTTACTGTTAACAAATCTGACAAAATGGACATTAATCCTAATAAATCCTATTAATTTCTAGAACATGCTGCAAAACTCATTTGTTTTTGTTCAATTTAATTTACAATAATATCTAGCTTAAGCTTTTTTCCAAATATCTGCTATATTCTTTGCAAATCTCTGTCAGAGATTTAAATAAGTTACTTTCACAAGCACATTTTTTCTTGTACGATTTAAGGTTTTTAAGAGGATAGTTAACCCAGCAAGCAGCATTCTGGCATTAATGTATATAACATTGGCTTTTCTATGTATGCATACGTGTGTGTACATGCATATTTTCATGTATACATACAATTTATAGAGCCTCCTATCTTACAACAGTAAATCTGAACAGCATACAATGTTTAAAGCCATTATAACTGTACAAACTCACAATGCCCTAATGAAACAATAACCCTTCAAACAAAAACACATCACCAGTAGAGCTTAGCTAGCTGCCTGACCCCAAAGATTGGAGGAACAATCAGATGTTCAGAGCCTTATAAAAGGTAAGCAGCTCAGAACCACTTAGATCACTGGAGGGCGGGGGTGGGAAATGCTGTTCCATGGAGCAAAAATAGCTTCAGAAGCCAGAGGTAATATGTTGATACAAAGTGTGATATCATCAGTAGATTAATGATATCAAGATGTACATCTTCGCCTTAAAACAACCAAATGATTGCAAAGCCCGGAGGTTGTGTCAGACTGGATGGGGAAAACAGGCTTGTCTCAATTCTAGCAAAACTGAATGGCTATAGGTTTTAAGGATTCTTGATTCTACAAAAAAGTTTCATTCATTACCCTTATTGGCATCCCAGCATTTCAGACAAGAGCACCAGCTCCAAGCTCATCAAGCTGCCAACTTCCTGACAACCTCGCCCCTCCAATCCTCTTGTATGCTGTCACAATGGCTTTGTACCCTTCCAAATCTTGTTGCCACTGAATATCACAACTTTAGTTACTAGGTGTAATAAGTTTCCTCCATCTCAAATCAACAATACTCTAAAATAGCCATAAAATTGGCCTGCAGCCCGCGACAGGATTAAGTTTGATATCCTTGCTCTAGAATTTAGACCAGAGCTGTCAAATTTGCAGCCTGCAGGCTGGATGTGTCAAGAACTGGCTATGTCCACACCCAGTTCAGCAAAGGGGAAAAAAGTCATAATATGTCATGTGACGATGCTATGACGATGTGAGTTTGACACTTTTGATCTAGACCAGTGGTTCTCAACCTTCCTAATGCCATGACCCTAATGCCGCGACCCGTTCCTCATGTTGTTGGGACTCTCAATCATAAAATTATTTTCGTTGCTATTTATAACTGTAATTTTGCTACCGTTTTGAATCATGATGTAAATAATATATAACAATAGCTTTAATAATGCAAAATATGATACATGCCATAGTTTAGTCAATACAGTTCATTAAAGTTTCCTATGATTTACCATTCTCTGTGTTGTTTTTTTTACATAGCAGTTACTATCACAAGGGGGCAGTATTCACATCAACCACAGCTGAATATAAAAAGACAGATCAGCATCCAGATTAAGTTATTATTTTTTACAGTAGTTGATGATTTTACAGTACATGATTTTACATCTACCCAGTAATTATAATTCATGAAGTGTCATTTTACCTCCAATACTGCTGCTTTCAACACAGCAGCTGCTTTCTACACAGCTTTTTCTACACATATGTGACTGGTCCGCATAAATACATTATGATGTATGTCACATATACCTGTATTTGTACGGGGTGTATGTGATGGGGTTGGTGTGATGATGTCATCACGCTGGGTACTTGTATGTGGGTGTATCTACATATGGGCGGACCCACCTGGAGACGGATAGAGGAGCAGTGTCTCGGTTCCTAAGACCATCGAAAATATGTGTTTTCCGATGGTCTTAGGCGTCCCCTGTGAAAGGGTTGTTCGAACTCCAAAGAGGTTGCGACCCACAAGTTGAGAACCGCTGATCTAGACCATCCAAATCTCTGATCCATAATCACATATCCAACCCCATCATCACCATATATACACATATGCACCAATAGGTGGATGACTAATATTAAATATCAATATTTAAATAAAGCCTGGAAACATGACTTTACCATCTGGTCTAGGGATTAAATAAAGGAATCTACAGTATATAGTGACTATATTGTGACTATGCAAAATTATATTTTATGATCTTAATGGATTTATTGCTTTTAATTTTTAAATGCTTTGTGTTTTTATATTTGTTTGTAATATGTTGTATTTTTTAACTTTGCTTGCTGCCCAGAATCACATTCATGAGATGTGTCACTATATAAATTTACCAAATTTACCAAACAAATAAATGAATGAAAAAATCAACAGAATAAAGTCAAATATATGTGAATTTATTTATTCTACACTGCTATGGTACTTGAAATGAATTAGTACTGATAGCACAGCTTATCTTCAATTGTTACTTATTATCCTGTTCATTTTGTCGTATATTGTGATCTGTATTAAACTTCATTTATGTCATCAATAATGTTGAATGTTTTGCTGAATCTAAATATTTTAAAAATATTATACATTTAATGGATTTATATTGATATTTCACTATTTTAAGTACTATTTTGAAAAAAATAGCATATAAATAAAATTAATTTAATTTATGCACATTTAATAAATTATTTTTAAGCTCAATTATCTTTATATATTCCAAATAAACTAACCTCAGGTTTGCTGAAATCAGCAATAAGATAAGATGGATTACACAACTGCTTCTCCAATGGTTCCTAGGAGGAAAAAGGAATATATATATAATTTCCAAAACAAAGAAATAATCACAAGCAAACTGAATTAAGATTGTCCATATTTTTCAAATGCATGGATTAATATTAGGAGAGTACAATCGCAGAAACTACCAAAAAAATGGATTGTGATTCCAAAGATAGTGGAAAAAATAAAAATGTTTTCAATAGAGTTTCAAGAGGATAAGATCCCACCATTCTCCACAGAAAAATCACCAGCAAGAAGGTATAATTGTTGAGCCAATCACAATGAGCATAATTTTTATACTGTTCCACAATATTCACAAGTATTGTACTACTGCTCCTACATCCAAGCAACAAAATTCTTTTAGGACAGAGGTCCCCAACCCCCAGCCACAGACAGCATTAGTCTGCAGCCTACTAGGAACTGGAATTTGCAAGTGAATAAAGCCCTATCTGTGCACGTGCAGAATCCAGGCAGCACATCGAATCATGCCCCACACTAAAAGCCACACTATACAGAACTGATCTCTGGCTCCTAAAAGATTGGGGGAAGCTATTTTAAGATATTAAGATGGGGCAACTGAATGTTTGTATAAGAGGACTATTGCTGTTCTTGTTGGTTTATCTATGGTTTACTTTACTCAATTACTTTTTTTCAATCCAACCCTATGAGCTAAGTTTACACAACAGACTAAAAGTAAAGGCGCTATATATTTAAAAAAAAACCAATGTAATATATTCTAGATAAACCATTTATGAATCTTTAATACATGTCATCAGATTCCTGTGGAATCCTATTCTTCCTAATTTCTTAGATACTTTGCCTTGAAATTGTTATATTGTTCTATATCTGTCCTGTTCTGTTCTGCTCTACCCCACCCCACTCCATTCCATTTCATTCTATTTTATTATATTCTTTCCTACTCTATTTCACAAATAGAGGTTCTTTGGTTACAATGTTAGGCTAAAACATGTTTAACTCGTTCAGTGTGTTTGTTGATTCAGTGAATCAGTCCTTGCTTAGTAACCACAATTGGGACTGACAATTTGATTGCTAAATCTTGTGGTGCCTAAGTGGAAAATGACATGACCATCATGGGCTTATGATCCTACTTTCATTTCAATCATTAAATTAAATGTGGTTGCTAAACAAAAAATCATGTTGTGATTTATAGTTTTACTTCTGCCTTCTCTGTTAACTGCTTCTCACAAGCCAGTTGCAAGGCCCATAAATGGTGATCACATGAACAAGGGATGCTACAACGGTTGAAAATGCACCCTGGTCGTAAACTACATGAGTAATGATCAGGTGAACGCAGGATGCTGCAATAATTGTAATGTAAGAATTGGTTGCAAAGTTTTTTTTTTTAAGCATCATAACTTCAGTCACAAATGAGGCAGTAAGTAAGCATGGACAACATATATATTATTTAAATACAGCTGAAACTTTTACATCAGAAAAACTCAAAATTCATTCTCTAATGAAACTTAATAAAATATGATGTAACAATCATATTTCTGATCAAAAGGCATAAAAATAAAAATTTAAAGTAGAAGGAAAAAATATATTTTAAAGGACCAATAATTAGAAACAGTCACACAAACAATAAAATCCAGATCAAAACGTTTAGGACAAAATACTACATGCCAAAAGGCAGCAGATCTCACTCCCTTGTGTAAAAGTCTTAATAAAGATTAGAAAGATATTTAGTTTGCTGCAGGATGCATTTATAACCTATTTTTAATGCCAAAGAACTTGTTATGAAATAGTAAAGGGAACCAAACTTTTATACCTACCATGCATATAGTTTCTTCCTTGAATATTACCAAGTATCTATTCAAATTTGTACCAAGCTAGTACTCCTGGTTTTCTGCATATGTGTGTACTTTCTTCATATACAATACATTCCTCTTCCCTTTTCACAGAGCCAGTTTCTTTTAAATAAGTTTAATAATGTTTGCTAAATCATATCTGCCTGCCTCATTAAGATTTCTCATTCTTCCTAATTATTTCCCATACATTAATTCATCTCATTCAGGTCAATAAAATCTAGAAGAATAAATACACATAATGTTAATAGTTATCTTTAAAGTCACTTACAAAATGAAATACTTTAGGTATCTTTACTTGAACAGCTATACCACCATGTAAATAAGGTTCCATATCTGCAGTATTCCCAATGCTGAAGGAATAAGGTGATATCACTGAAAGAGAAAGAAATAAGTTGGGGGGGATTTTATCTTACTTATTTGATTATATCTCTGTATCTCTCTCTCTCTCTCTCTCTCTCTCTCTCTCTCTCTCTCTCTGTGTGTGTGTGTGTGTGTGTGTGTGTGTGTGTGTGTGTGTGTGTGT
>BLBF01000044.1:14026177-14084214 GCA_015471245.1 Laticauda colubrina | reverse complement strand
TGTGTGTGTGTGTGTGTGTGTGTGTGTGTGTGTGTGTGTGTGTGTGTGTGTGTTCTGGCATAACTCTGGAATGCCTTGAGCATTTCAACCAAACTTGTAGACAGTTGATTTACCTTCTGGAAACAAATACTGTGAGGATCAGACACCTCTAACACCCCTCGGGGTGTATGGGTACCTTAAATGGCTTCTACTGTACAGAACAGTGGACTTGCCATGGTAACAACTTCACAGTACTCCACAAGGGGGGTCTCTCTCAGCCCTTCAAAGAAACATCAGCTGATTGGCCAAGTGCAATCAAACGCTACAAAAATGAAACACCAGCAGCGACAAGAAACTCCCAAGGAGAGGAATAGAACACTTGCAACACTGCATGAGAGACAGTACAACAGTGTGGGTCCCGATTACAGGATTTTCCTGTCTAATACAGGATTGGGATAAATAAATACGTGGGCAACACCGGGTTATCGGCTAGTCTTAAATAAAAGGAAACTGAAAAATGCTTGTTTTGTATGGTTTTACACATCTACTTTGACTATTACTCTTTTGAACTCAGTTCTGAACTAATCAACCCCTACAGTGGTAAGCTAATTCTCTATCATACACAATTATATAAAAATAGAACAAAGTTCATTACAAGGTAATGACATTCTATTCTATGACTATAGAAAGAACTATATAATAATCAGAATAATATAAGAATGAAAAAGTATTTCATAGCAATATGCAGAACTCTCTGCTTTGGGAATGGAACATTCCAGAGAATCCTTCCACAGACTATGTTCTTCTAAGGTAGTTGGTGGTTTCTCTGAAAATGAATCATATAAACCTAAAGTGGCCTGAAATGTTTGGGACATAGAATTCCACAAAAAAACTAGCCTGTTTATGCCAAATATTTAACTATTGGTCACCAACAAGCCTCTTGGTTGAAAAAGGAGAAGATATGTCTGTCAAATTCATAAATAAAGTTGGTTGAGATTTTAACACAGAAGATAATTTCAAATAACATTGATAGTTTAGAGAAGTGAGAAGAGCCAAGACTTTAAGGTTTTCTGGAAGGTCAAAAGTGGGAGTTACACAGATATCAGGAGGAATCTCATTCTAGAGAGCAGGTGTCACAAAAGAGAAGGCTTCCTAGGTTCCAAAAAATGATTCTTAACTGAAAGGATCCAGCGCATGCTAATCTTGTTGGCTCCTACTACATACCAAGAGAGATAGGTGGTTCCTCAGTTCAACAAGAACAGAGCTGGAAGGGACCTTTGAGGTTTTCTAATCCAACCCGCTGCTCAAGCAGGAAGACCCTACACCATTTCAGACAGGTAGCTGTCCAGTCAAAACAGTTATAAAACCTCCAGTAATGAAGTACCTATAACTTCCGAAGGCAAGCTATGCCATGGCTTATTCTCACTGTTAAAAAGTTTCTCCTTAATTCCAGGTTGCTCCTCTTTTTGATTAGTTTCCATCCATTGATTCTTGTCTTGCCTTCTGGAGCTGTGGAAAATAGATGGATCCCCTCTTCTTTGTGGCAGCCCCTCAAATACTAGCCATAAAATTCCTGCAACTCCAGGTCCTTAATCATCTTAATTGCTCTTCTTTGCATTTTTTCCAGTCTCGACATTTTTTTTGTAACGTGATAACTAAAAGTGGATACAATATTCCAGGTGTGTCTTATTAAGCATTTATAAAATGGTACCAATACTTATTAAGGATTTATAAAATGGTACTAAAACTACTAATAGATTTTGATTCTATGCCTCTGTTTATACAATCAAAGGTTGCATTAGTTTTTTTGGCTGCTGCCACACTGCTGACTCATGTTTAAGTGATCGTCCTCTAGGATTCCAAGATCTCTCTCACAATTACTGTTTTTGAGTCAGCTTTTGCCTAATTTTGCTTGTACTTTTGAGGTTTTTTGCCTAAATGTAAACAGTTGCTTTTCTCCACATTAAATTTCATTTTGTTGGATAGGGCCCATTGTTCAAATCTGTCAAGATGTCTTTGGATCTTGAGCTTTTTTTCTGGAGTGTTGGCTATTCTATTCCCTCCTCTAAGTCATTTATGAAGATATTGAAGAGTATTCGGCCTAAGATGGAACCTTATCATACCCTACTACTTCCCTCCATGTATATGTAGTACCATTAAAGGCTACTTGTTGATTATGATTTGTCAACCTGACAGCATGGTGGTGATGCCATCCATCTCACATTTTTTTAGTTTACCAAGAAGTAGATTGTGGTCTACTTTGTTGAATGCCACAATGAAGTCTAAGGTTGCTATGTCCACAGTATTTCACTGGTCTATTTAGTCATCTTGTCAAAGAATGAAATAAGATTAATTTGGCATGATCTGTTTTTAACAAATCCATGCTGGCTTTTACTTTTAACTTTGTTTCTAGATGTTTACAGATCTGCTTTTTGAATAACTTTTCCAGTATCTTCCCAGGTATTGATGTTAGGCTGAGTGGTCAGTGAGTCCTGGGTCTGATTTTTTTTCACTTTTTTTAAAGATGGGTCCCACCACATCAGCTTTTTTCCAATCCTCAGGTAGTTCCCTGGTGCACCAGGATTTTTGAAAGATATGATACAATGGTTCAGAGATAACATCTGCCAGCTCCTCAGAATTTTTGGATATAATTCATCAGATCCTGGTGATTTATATCCATCAAGATCAGACAGATATTCTCATATCATTTTCATACATATTTTAATTTTTATTTCTAATCTGTCTTTTACAGTTTTGGTAAGCTAGCTATAGTTTCTTTTTACATGAAAACTAATGCAAAAAGAATCAAGCAGCTTTTCTTTTTCTCTACTGCCTCTTATTTCCATGCCATCTTCTCTCTTTAGTAGACCAACTTTCCTTGACTTTTTTCTCATTTTGTGTACGTTAAGAAACTTTTAAAAAAATTATCTTTGACTTTTGTTGCAAGTCTTTATTCATTTTGAACCTTTGCTTTCCTGATTTCATCTTTGCATATTCGGACTATCTGTTGATATTCTGCCTTAAGGCCCGGGCCCACTGGCCGACGGATGCAAAACGTATGCATAAAGGACACAGAGGACGAGCAAAATTTCGGGGGTGGCTCCATCCGTTGTCATCCGCTCCAAAAAGTGGCAGAAATTTGCATAAACAGAATGGAAAAGAACGGACGTGGGTAGTATGTAGCGGGGATGTTAAACGGATATTCATAAGAAGCCTAGCGGATGACAGCGGATGGAAGCAGATGACACCTCCGAAGGGGTTCCGTGGGAGAATTTTGAAGCGGATGCATAGCGGAAGGGGCGGATGCATCACGTACGCCTAAAGGAAAGAAAGGGGATGCCGTGCGGATGTATATTGGATGCAAACCGTTCACTGCGCATCCTTTCTATTTCCGTGCTACTAACGATGTATAGACGTTCCATGTACCTTTTCTTTCCTCCCTTTTTCCATTTTCAGCTGCAGCGGATGTGAGTTGCGAGGATGCCCAGAGGATGCAGAGAGGATACAGTGGACATTTAACGGATGATAAACGGACATAGAACGTTTGTTGCTCATATTCGCGGATTTACATCGTACACGGCGGAAAGTTCATCCGTTCACAAAGTTTTCTGCAGCTCAAAACTTCTTGCACGGATGAAATCGCAGTGGATGGATGCTCGACGGATAGAGCGTATGAAACACGTATGCAATGAGTACACAACGGATGCATAGCGTTTTCCAACGGATGGCAAGCTTTTTTAAAGTTTTACATCCTCTTTGCATCCGTAAGTGCAGTGTGACAGGGCCATTAGTTATGCATCCCTTGTTCCATTTTTTTGTATCCTTTTTGTCTTTCAGTTAGATTTTTGTGCAACCATGCTGGTTTCTTCTTGAATTTCTTGTTTTTCTTTTTCAGTGCTATTGTGCTGGCTTGGGCTTTTATGTTCATATCTTTTAGTTTCCTATGTTTCTTTGAGTTGGTTTGCTCCTTTAGGATTTTCATCCATGGAATTTTTCTTCGGGTGTCTCCCAGTTTGTTAAAATCAGTTTTTTTAAAGTTTAAAATACTGGTTGGTTATATTCTATTGCTTGTATTTGCATTATATTGAATTCCAATATGACATGGTCACTCTCGCCCCAAAGTTCTGGTGAACAACTCCCTCTATCATTTCTCTGTTAATAAGAATTAGGTCCAGTATAGCTTTTCCTCTACTTCTCTCCTCTACCTTTTGGATGACAAAGTTGTCCGCTAAGATGGTTGGGAATCTGTTCAATCTCCCACTTGCTACATAAATCTAATACATTAAAATAAAGTAAGATATTGAAACAATTCTTACAAGCGGACTGTGTAAATTTGGTTGTATGCAAAACAATGCATACATTGTTTTGTCTATGCAAAAAAATGCAGTAGCTACTTTTGCAGTTATTATTAATCTTTACTAATAAATTATATAATGGATACAAAATGCATAAAATATATTCAGGAACCTTTAGGAAAGTAGAATAACCAAGCATCTAGAATCCTTTTGTAAGAATTAACTTATTAATCATTTTTCCCATGATAGTAATGTATTGTTCCCCTATTTCAAATTTCCCCCAGAACAGACATTTTGTACATAAACTTTCTTGTTATAAACTTAATTTATAAAAATATGTTTTTACTATTGCTGCACAGTTTGAAAAAAAATTGGCTTACCACTTATCTGGTGGGTGGATCCATTTAAAGATGTCATTCCATTAATTTCGCGGAAAGTTACAAACTGTCCAGTTTCAAGTTTATGAGGATTATTATCAAGGCAGGTGACAATACCACAAATTGCCTGAAATTGGAACCCACCAAATATCAAGGATAAGTAAGATTGCAGTAAAAATTCAAACATCATTCTTATTCTTGACTTGCTTCCTGATAAATACATGGGCAAGCAATTTCTTGGTAAGATTGGTAAGATTTTCGGAAGTTTGTCAATATTTTCAACTGGAATATTTTTTTAACTTCTAAATATAAGGCTGAGAGAGATAACTAACTAGCTTCCACAACTAAGGTAAAAATATTACCTGCTCTTAATCTTATTCTAAATTTATTTAATAATTCCAAGATATTACAGCAAATGGCCACACATTCTCTTTCATGATCACCTTCCTAACTTCTTTCTGCAAATACATGCACGCATATGGGCACATACTCTCTCTCCAGAAAACTCACACTGCCACATGTCCCTCTTTCATGCTCCCTTTGTTCCTGCAATCACATACACAGATATAGCCACACACTCCCCCTCACGTGGCCACACAATCCCTCTTTCCCACACTTTTTCTTCTCAACATTCCCCCATGCATAAATGTGGCACACATTCCCTCTCAACAAAAAATTGTGCAGCCATGCCATCCCTTTTTCTCCCAGTGAATGCACATAGTAAGCAAACTTTTCCCTGTTGTTGGAAGAAAGAAGGAGTGTTTGGCCATTTGAATTTGTTGAAAGAGGGAGTGTGTGGTGGTATATGTGTATGTGTTTGCAGGAACAAAGGAGAAGTGGAAGAGGTAGTATGGAAAAAGGAACAGTGTAACCATACAAGCTTTCTGGAAGAGGGAGTATTACTGCGTGCATGTATTTACCAGAAGAAAAAGTATGAAAGAAGGACTGTATGGAAGAGGGAGTGTGTAACTTCAAAAGTTTGCTGGAAGTGTAGAAGGATTGTGTGGAAGGGGGAGTGTGTAGCTGTGCGAGTTTGCTGGAAGAGGGAGTATGTGGCCATGTATGTGTTTGCAGATAGAAAGAGGGAAAGTAGAGCAAGAGAAAGTCTGTTTCTGTTTTCAAAAACAGACTGTTGTTTTTGAAAAATATTTAAACAAAACCCTTCACTTTATATATCAATTATTTTCCAAAGATGTTATAAAAATTTGCAAGTGATTGGAAGAAAGATGAGTAATTTAGAGATATAATTATGTTTAGAAAGTTACCAAACTAGTGATACAATTTCACAAGTAGCTGACTATGCAAAGGATTTAACCGCAATCTTGGAATACAAATCTGACAGCAATCTTTATTGTGATAGTAGTTTAAATATAAACCTCCCAGCTGCAATTTCAAGCAAATTTACAACTTTCAGGAGGACAAATTTGGAAGTTTTTCTTTATGGACATTAACAAGGTTGAAAATTTCTTGATAAAGTTTATAATTACTTTTTAAACATTCCAGAGAAGAAAAAGATTTTATTCTATGAGGATAAATTGGAAGGAATGACTTAAATTTAATAGGCTAATTGGAATTAGGAAGAATTTTTACCAGTCTGATGTACTGTATGTAATTGAAAGTTTTAACATAGCTTTATGTTTGTAAAGTGGGCCTGAAAATGTGTTTTTCCTTCATTTATAATGCTTGAATAAAGCTTGTAAAGTATTATTGAAAGTGAATTTGAAAATATCTAAAGAAGTTTAAAAAGATATATTAGAATTAATTTATTTTAGAAATATTTTAAAGAAAAGTTTTAAAATGGATGAAAAAAAGTTTTTTGCCTTAAATAATCAAATAAAGCATCGTGAGTTTTGTTAATGTAAATGATAATAGTTTGTAAAAATTAGTAAACACAAACAGAAATATATATTATTTTCCACAGCAAAAAAGTAGACACGCTTAAACTGATTACTTTAATCAAAGTAAAAAATGTATGTGATTTTATTTCATTTGTTCATTTGTTTCATTCATTGCTTCTAGGTTTTGTGCTTGTGATGAAAAAATGAAACTTTGGTTTTGCTGATTAGATATGTTCATTGTTACAGAAATGGCTAGTATATATAATTGTGTACAAATAAAAATTTGAGGCAATAATGTTATTATCTAGTACAGTGCTAGAGTCAAAAGTCACCCCTTTTATTTCTTTTTCTCCTTCTGCCCCACATTTTTCCCCTCTCCTTGTTTTCCATTATTTTAATTTTCCTTTATTATTAGGAAAAAAATCAGAATATTTTATATTCTGATAAATTATTAATATTTTGATATATTAAGAAAAGAAATCATCAGAGGTTTTAGGCATAATATCACATGACTGTGATTTGTAATTTCCTGCCAGCTTCCTCACTGACTTTGCTTGTCAAAAGCCAAGTGTGGTTGTTAATTATAAAGAGGTCAGCTCACAACTGTATTTATAACTGCTGTAAAATCAGAAGCTACTTCTTTTTTTGATCATTTTTCTACCTTTTTGTTATGTATTTTTTGTTTCCTGCACTTTTATATCTTTTTCTTTCTTTTCTTTATCTTATTTTGTTAGTTTGTAATATTTATTTCCTTTTTTAAAGTATTTAATAAAATTATGTTTTAAAAAAGGAAGCTGGCTGTGAATACTGGAATTGGCAATCATATATGACTATAGAATTATGTGACATTTAAAAATATGTGTCAGTTGTCAAGCACCCAGATCATGATTACATGACTGTAGAGACACTGCAAAGGCTGTAATTTTGAAGACCAGTTGTGTCATTTTTCAGCACCAATGGAACTTCAACATAATTTAATAAATGATCGGTAAGCAAGGACTACCTGTATTATAATTTTATTTATTTTTATTCCAAGGATGTATTTTGTGAAGATGACTTTGATCATCCTCTAGAATATAAAAAAAGATATTTCCTGTACAAATGAAAAAAATGTAATTCAAATTAGTTAACTAAATTATCCACTAACTGTATCACTACACCTGAGAAATTAACCTTGAGGTATAATGAATGTCCAAGCAGAATGGTTTATCAAGTAGCAACCATTTTACAATATTCAAGGATATTTAACTATAATGAATAGGTAATGTCTGAAATTATTTTAAAATTCTTAATACAAAAATTTATTTTTGCAACTATATAGTATGAAGAAAATTAAATAATATAAAATGGTATTCCAAAAAAAACTATCATTAGGTGCTGTTTACCTTGGCTTTGCCCATCTAATTATGGCTAAGGATCTCTTGAGCAGGAACTAGGGCATTTTTAAGTAGTGGATGCTATTGAATTTATCTTTATCTTCCCCACATCTAATCTTGATGAACAATATCACTACTAAAAGCACATTTCCCATAAAAGACAGTTTTGATATACTATCCCTAACTGCATAGCATAAAATATTATCATCTGTATAATACTACTATATATTTTCTCTATTTATGAATTTAATTTTTTAAGTTAAACCACTTAAAAGAATCTATTACATATACAAAATAATCAATATTTAAAACATTCTCACCTGAGATATATTTGAAATGAAGATTTCTTTTGGTTCCTCTCCTGTGGTATCTAGGACTTCAAATTCATCACCAAAGTCACAAAACAAACGTGCCCATATTCCATACACATCTGCACTTATAAACTGCAAGAACAACCCAAAATAATGACAGTTAGATTTTACAATTCTTGCATTAAATATTTTATCTTGCTATTCCTGATAAAAGAAGAAAATGCTAACATTTTAATACAGTTTTATAATTGGCCGACACTGAGTTTTTCAGAATTTGAACAAAATAATAGATACTTATCCAAACTCTTTAGATCTCTGGCCAAGTTATAGTTTCAGAACTACCCTTGTAAAGCTTTTAGTCATATTTGTACTATAACCCTGGATATAAACCAGGATTTTTATTTCTTTTAGCTTGCTTGAATAGGAATGTAAATTTGTGAATCTAAAGGAGTTCAACAAACAAATAAACAGAAAAATAATAAAAGCTGTTAATTCTACTAACTTTTAAAAAGGCAAGCCTATAACTTTTAAAAAGGCAAGCCTAACTAACTACAGATAGCTGCTTTTTCCACAAGAGACTGAAGATGACAACTTTAGGTTCAATTCACTTAATATTAGAAAAGTCACGATCAGATGTTTAGAAGAAGGAAAACAAATCCTTGAGTACTCAAATAAAAATGATTATCAAAAGGAATCAAAAGTTATGTTAGGGGTAATAGCATTCAAATATGAAATGTATAAAATTAAAAATTAATGTTGAACATTACAATTATAAAAAAATATAATTGAAAAATATCTCATAAAATCTAATTTCAGGATGCAGATATTTGAAGATTGATAACTTCCAAGATTTGGATCTTTTTAAAAATGTGAGCGAAACCAAGTGAGTCACTAACAGCATTTGCATAGACCAGAGGATTTTTGGAAAGAGAAAAGTTGTTCACACTGTGAGCTACAGAGATCTGTGCCTTTGTCCAATAGATCAGATTAGTGGCCCACAAGCCTAACCTAGTGCAAATCTTATAGCCAACAATCTAAAGCATGAAGTCTATAAATGAATATATATTTGTATCTACACATGAAGAATAATAAAAATGATGGAGAAAGAGGCAAGCACTATGCTGAACTGCAAAGTGTGTGTTATGTTTTTATTCCTGCCCATGGACATTTCAAATAATATCTGTACGAAGTGCAAACTGATTACAGAATCCTCACATCCTGGACATAAATTATTTCAACTCCTACCCTCAAAATGACGCTATAGAGCACTCCACACCAGAACAAATAGACACAAGAACAGTTTTTACTAAAACTGCTAAACAGATAATTCCCTCAACACTGTCAAACTATTTAGTATTTTACTGCATTAGTATTACTATTAATCTTCTCATCATTCCTATCACCCATCTCCTCCCACATATGACAGTATTACTATAACTTTATTGCTTGTAACCTTATGATTTGTTTCCTAGTATGATTTGCTGTTTGTTGCAAAGAGAAAAATTGCTGGGAGGCAAGAGGCAGTTTTTGTTTTCTTGTTTTCCTCCCCAAACGCTAGGTGCATCTTATACTTCGGAGTGTCTTATACTCTGAAAAATACGGGGTGTGTGTGTGTGTGTGTGTGTGTGTGTACACTTGGACTCCATTTGCTAATACCAAGGAATGTCTTTAAAATTCCCTTTATTTCTTTCTAGCAACTTGAACATACTAAATTATAAAACAGAGAAGCTGGAAAAGTTGGATTAAAGGCTGAATTAATTTAAATGATTTAAAAGTTATTCCATGTGGATTTAGCATATCATGGTCCAAGAGCAAGCTAGCCTATCCACAAAATTTAGCATTGCTCATATGGAAATAATTTGCTCTATTAGTGGTTCAGAATGGTATGAAACAAAAAGTCAAAGCAGATTACAAAATTATTTTAGAAGAGATTGCACTGGAAAATGTTTAGTAAATGTATCTTATTATTTAGAATTACCTTAATAGGTGGATGCTGTGTATGGCAAAAAGCATTAATCTTCTTCTGCAGTGACATTTTCATCTCAGTTAATATGACACACTTTTAAAAAAATAGTCCAAACATAAATTTCAGATTAACACAAAGTTGATTATAACATGTAACTTATAGATCAACAAATTTATCATATAATCCAGTTTCTTTTATCTACACCAAATAAAGATTTCTAACATTCAATTACTGTAATATGAATAAATATTTATGATGTAAAAATCTAACTCCTCAGCTAGATATGTTAGAAATACATTAATATACTTTTCACTTCTGCAATGAACCATTCTCTCTTTCTTTTAATAATTCATCTTATATAATTCATCAATAATTCATCATTTCTTGGACTTGTGCCACTCCCAGTTTTTACTGATCCTATGCTGTTATGGGGTTCTTGCCAATTAAAATGCCAAAAAATGCCATACTTACTAAAAAAAAATCTGTAACAAAGAGCTAGAGACTGGGGCTCCTCTGACTGAAACTGGTTCTATTCACCTCATGTCAGAAGACTAAACAGCTTTTTCAATAATTCTGAGCTCTTTCCATAGCATTTGTTACATTAAAAACAACCTAATTTTTGTGCATATGGCATTTATAACACAATCATAACCATTAAAGCCCATGTCACACTGAACCAACGGATGCAGAGGATGTAAAACGGACAAAAAACCTTGCCATCCATTCGAAAACGCGATGTACTCACTGCCTCCGTTTGGCTTCCTCTCTATCCGTCCAGCATCCGTTTATTGACGTTTCATCCGCTCCAAAAGTTTTGGGCTGCCTAAAACTTTTGCACGGCAAATGTATCCAGTTTATCCGTTCTGCATCCGCTACGCATCCGCTACGCATCCGCTACGCATCCGCTATATCCGCTAGGCATCCGCTGCGCATCCGCACAACTCACATCCGCCCGGACTCAGGGAGGAAGTGGAATGGATGCGGAACGGATGCAGAACGGATGCCTGGTGGATGCAGAACGGAAACAAAGCATTTAAAGCAGAAAAAACGTTCGCAGAGGGGACCTATCTCGGATATTAAGGATGTCTACAGGATGCCTAGAGGATGCCTAGAGCATGCCTAGCGGAAAACCTATACTGCCCATAAAAAGGGGGAGCAACTCGCCTGCATCTCACTTTCAGAACAGCAGCCCAGTGGTGCAGACCTCTGCAGCCTTCATCTGGCTCTTCCTCTTCCACAGCATCCAGTCATGTCCACTGTGGATTGTGACAAAGTCCTTTCGGCAGCCACCATCCTTCTGCAACAGTGCGAAACCATCTACAGGCTCTGTGAACTCTACTACAGGAAGAAAAGGAGCCACCCAAAAAAAGTCTGGGTCCAAAGATGGTTCGCCAGAAGAGCAGAGGACAGACTGTACAACAAGCTGATGGTGGAGCTCAGGAGCGAAGACACTCGGGCGTTCCAGAACTTCATGAGGATGCCTCCAGCCATGTTTGACGAAGTTGTGCAGCGCCTGACACCCAGGTTGAGCAAGACAAACACCAACTTCCCGCCCAGCCTGGAACCTGGGCTCAAGGTGGCACTCACTTTGCGCCACCTGGCCTCAGGGACCACCTACAGGAGCATGCAGTACGGCTGGAGGGTGCCACCCAGCACCATCAGCTTTGTGGTCAGAGAAGTGGTGCAGGCCATCATCGAAGAATACAAGGAGGAGCTCCTCCAGTGCCCCTCCACTGAAGAAGGATGGAAGAAAGTTGCAGAGCAGTGGTATCAGAAGTGGAACTTCCCCCACACCGTGGGAGCCATAGATGGCAAGCACGTGGCCTGCAAAGTGCCAGCCAAGTCGGGGTCCACTTATCACAACTACAAGGGCTTCTTCAGCATCATCCTCTTCGCCATGGTTGATGCTGACTACAAGTTCATGTACATTGATGTTTCAGGCAACGGCTCATCTTCAGATGCCCAGGTATAAAACGCCAGTCACCTCAATGAGGGGCTGGAACGCAACCTCATGATGGGCTTCCCAGATCCAGACCCGCTGCCCAATGACACACAAGATGTGCCCTACTTCATCGTGGGGGATGACGCCTTCTCCCTCACAACCTACCTCATGAAGCCCTACACCTCCAAATACCTCACCCATGAAGAGAGGATCATCAACTACAGGCTGTTCAGGGCAAGACGGGTGGTGGAGAACGCCTTTGGCATCCTGGCCAACAGGTTCCAGGTACTTCTCACCACCATGCAGCATAGCCCAGAGACCATGAGGAGGATCATGGAAGCTTGCTGCATCCTGCACAATCTCATGCGCACCCACTACCCAGTCTTGCAGAACAGGCTTGTGGACCACCAACAAGGCAATGGGGACATGGAGGCTGGGGAATGGAGGCAAGGGCAAAACCTGATCGACACTCAGGATGTGCAAGGCCCCAACAGAGCCTCACGTGAAGTGAAGAAGCAGCGCAACCTCCTGAGACACTGGTGCAACTCCCCAGCTGGAGCAGTGAAGTGGCAAGACAGGATGGTAAATGCTTCATGGATGCTTCCTTCAGCCTGTCTCATCACACGGATGAGATTGGGCCATGTATGTTGGGTGGGCCTACAATGAACAGGGCGTTTAATAAAGAGTTGTGTTTATGTTGACATGTGTGGATAATTATTACATTATTATTGATAATAAAGGGCCGTAGGTGTGGCACTTGGGAGGGTGGACCATACAGTCCCACTATGCTTGCACTGGAGGTTTATCTATCCCACTGCTATCCTAACCCATCCCACAGCTATTACCCATACCACAGGTATCCTAACCCATTCCAAAGCTATCCTTACCCATACCACAAGCATGCAAAGGCTTAAACCATTTCTAAAAGTTTCCAGCAAGACTTTATTAAAAAAAAAGAAATGAAGCAAGTGTGTGAATGATAAATAGACTTTATTAACAACAAGCTATAAGACAAAAATGAGTCTCTGGTACTCCTCTTGGTCGCTCAGTCCCAAGGGTGAAGGGTCCAGGTGGTGTGGAGGTGGCTGGTGCTGGAGTGCTTTTCATCAGCTCCTCCAGAAGCAGAAGCAGCAGAAGCCCCAGCCCCAGAAGAGTGAGCCCGTGCTGCAGAAGCCCCAGCAGAACCAGGGTGAGGACCAGGGGGCGGGATGGTAGCCCTGTCCCTCTTGCCAGGGCTGGCAGCAGATGGCTGAGGCTTGCTGTGCTTCCGCATGGTTGTGGGGTTGCTGGCTGGCAGGGAGGCTGGCAGGAACCAAGGCTGGCAGGCAGACATGAACCAAGATTGGCAGCAAGGCTGGCAGAAAGGCTGGCAGGCAGACATGCAGGCAGGGCAGGCAAGGCAGCCAATCCGTCCGGCAGCAGGTCTTTCCTCTGAATGGCGACCTGCTTCCGAGCTGCTTCCATTATATCCGCGGGGCTGACGCAATGCATCCTCCCCGCATGCACAATTAACGCCAGGCATCCATTAGGCTTCCGCTGTGCATCCGCTGTGCATCCGCTGTGCATCCGCTTCATCTGTTCCACGTCCGCTCTGCATCCGCTCTTTCCGTTCCGCGTTCGCTTTGCTGAGGCCCCCCGGAAGCCCTGCGGATATGCCATCCGCTCCCATCCGCTTCCATCCGCTGGGCTTCCGTTCCGCATCCGCTTTGCATCCGCCCTGCCTCCTCCCCGTGTCCGTGTTATCCGCTCCGGTTGTGCAAATTTTTGCCCCTTTTGAGAGCGGATAACAACGGATGAACATTTTGCTCGTCCGCTGTGTCCTTTTTGCATCCGTTGGCCAGTGTGACATGGGGTTAAGATTGACTATGGAAGGTTCTAAGACTATTTTAAAAAGTTGATCCTAAACAATGCTTTAAAAGAGTCAATGCACAGGGAAGCCACACATAACTTAATATAAGCCTACAGAATATCTAAGATCCAGTAGTAAAGCACATAGGAAAAGTACCAAAAAAAGAACCAGCAGGCTCCAGCTAAGGATAATCAGGAAATCTGGTGATATATGCATATTAAGTTAGATATAAATGAAAATTTCTAAACTAAGCAGAATCAAGGATTTATAGCAATCAAAGATTATTTCAGGAAAACAATTGAAACATTAGAATATCAAAATACAAATTCTATCCTTTAATGCTTATGTTATTTGATTCAAGTATGCGTGTGCAATTTCTGCATCATGACATAATAGTACAAGTTTCATCATGTTATCCTTCCTGATGGAACTTATGGCAGAATCAATAATTCTACACAAACATACACAAGCATACACCAACACATACCTATAATCATTTATATTCAACCAGGCATTTAAAAAAGATCCTTCTGAGGACATAGTATCTGCCATATTTAAGACACATCAGAATATAGTTTTAATTTTTTTTTTTCAAAATACACATTACAATGCACACACTATCTACTCATGGTCATGTGGCAAGACTCGCAATCTCTATATTCGCATTAGACAGGTAAAGCAAATCATTTCCAAGTCCTTTGAACATAATGTTCTGATGAGAAAAGGAGGAAGTCACCTTCCATTGTACACAGAATTTGAATACTCAGAAATAATACTTCTCCCTCTTCTTTTTATTATTTTTAAAAGAACTTTAAAGAAATACTTACCCTCCTTTTCCTTCTTAACCCAACTTCTCAAGTGTTTGAAAAGCTGAGAAAAGGTTAGATTTTCACTGTCTAAGTTTTTCCTTAAAAGCAGCAAAAGGAATCGCCGGAGTTTTAAATGCCTTCAATTTACAGAAATTATTTCATTGCTGTTTTCAATATGTACAAAGCAGGAGTTTGGGGTAGGAATGGATATTGTAGGCATCAAAGCTAATTAAATGGAAAATATTTCAAAAAGGTACCACATACCTGATATTGTTTCAGAAAAGAAATATCAGTGATTTCATTTATTGGATCAGTTGATGACATCACTTGGACATAAGGATTCAGCTCTGCAATGTGATGCTGTGCTGCTTCAGCTCTGAAGTGCATGTAATAAATGTATTATTAATAGGTGTAATATATAGGTTTTACCCTGCCTTCCAATGCATCTACCTGATCACAGTTACAATCTAGTTTTTAAGTTTAGCTCTATAGACATATTTGCAACAAATAATTATATCACCTGTTCTCATATATAATCCAGTCCGTTAATATTTCAACAAGGACAAAAACCCAACTAGCATTCATTCACATTACAAAAACCTTCCTAACTGAAGCAATTAATTATTTAGAATATTACATTAACTCAATAAAGAGTAAATTTCAGAAATATATAATTTGATTAAGTTACACCTGAACAAATATTATCAGGACTTTCTGGTTGGTTATTTGTTTTATTTTACCTAAATTTGAATTAGCAAGGTGAAATTATACTTATCTTTCAAAGAATCAATTACACTATGTATTTTAATTATCATTTACAGAAAATGTTTTTAATATTCATTTTACCACATTACCCTCTAAATTGTTTCCAATAAGAGTAAGAGGGAAGTGTTTTGGATCTGGCGGTATCCTTTTATTTCCTGTACCCGTCAACAAGACTTTAACACTACTTTTCATGGACTCAAACAGTACCTATAATATCTGTTCTGTAACTGATCTATTTTTCAATTAACACCTGGAAAAGAAGTAGCTCTTCCAGAACTTGTTTGCCAAGCACAATCTGTTAAGTCTCAATTAATAATTGTTACTTTCAATGTACCTCACATCATGCTGCTGGAAGCTTCACAAGGCAAATAACCTGTGCTATGGTGTGGCTTTCTTCATGGATTTGCATTATCAATCTGTCTTCTTTTCCTATTCTTCAAGGGTAAAATCTAAGCAAATAATGTTCCATTTCATTTCTGGTAAACCAGGGGTCTCCCATCTGTGGGCTATGGTCCACTACTGGGCTGTGGCTTATTGGCCATCAAGCTGTAGGTGCTTGCAGTCCCACTATCTGCGAGTGCCCACAATGCGCCACGATTATCTGACCCACAAACATTAAAACCAGCAATAAGATTCGGGGGGGGGGGGGGACACGTAACTCAGCCCAAAAGAGGAGATACTTCTTTTAGGAGCAATGACAATTACAACAAGCCAGTTCTAAATCAGAATACAGAACATCTTGGAACTTCCTCTCAAAATCGCTCCTCCATGGTAACTGCTTCTTTTTTCTCTTAATCTGTTGATTTTACTGCCAAAGATGGTTCTATGGCAATGCTACTCCCTGGTTTTGAATGAGAGCATTTAGGAATAACCCAAGATGACTTCTGGACAATCATTGACCCTCTGGAAATGATCAAAATGTTAGAGGCCTGTACACCTTCCTGTCAGCACTTTAATCTTCTGAGCATGTCTGAGTATTAACTTTCACTTTTTGGATTTATGGCTTCATTTTGATTTTTTTCTGTTTCAAAAGTTGATTAGCAGTTGAATGCTGATTTATTTTAACACCTTGTTAGATTCGGGTTGCTTTTTCTTTCTCTGTGATATACAGTATGTTATTCTGGATAACCTCTATTTCCTCCCTCACTGCGTGGCACTATTCGAGGAGTGGGGTTGTTGAAGAGGCTTTTACATTCCCACCATTGGATTTCTATATGTTTTGAATTTACAAAATATCTGAGGCTTATTTCTATTGAATCTTTCTTATAACTTTGGATTTAAATATAGAGGAAAACATATTTTCTTTGTTCTTTGATCAAGTTTCACATATTAAAATGACTGAACAGTGGCTGAAAGGAGAATGAGAGAATATGCAGCTTCTAACCATATTTCTCTTTAAAAATCTTGCTTTCATAAAATAAGTTAGGGCATTAAACTTTGATGAAAGATACACAAAGGACTTTGACCCAGTTCCAGGCCAAAGAGACAATCTCAAGGCTAGAGAACTAATGAAGTGGATTTAATCTGTTGTACCAAAGTTTAAGTCTGCATATTCTTACAATATCAGAAATCTGACTGAAAGGGAAAGTGACAAATTCCTTTCTTCTATGAACATTGAGGGAAACTGGTCGGTTTATTTTAATTAACTGTATTTGATTTTTGATCAGAAGGTAGACTTATTCTGGAGACTGAATCTATTACATTTAATTAAGCAACAACTGATAAAAGATGGAATTAAAAAGCAAATGTGGATATTCGATTCAAGACAAATTATTTATAGCTTTTGGGGTGATTTGGGATAGATCAGATGCCATGGTAAACTTTCTATGAGTGGATTATAATAAGAGTTTGTAACACAGTTTTAAACTTTAATTTTGTTTTGTTTTAGTATTCTTCTTGTGAACTATTTTGTCACTAATATAGAAGACAAGTCAATAATTTCTTGCCTTGAACAACACACACACACACACACACGTTCTTCAGGAACTTTTTCTGCAGCAAGGCTTTCCTGAAGGTCTCTGCTAACCAGACTTTTATTATCAGCTGCAAGGCTCAAGAAAACCTTGTCAGCCTTGCCAACTACAGAAGAAATGGGCTGGCAAGGCAAGTGTTGGGGTGTGCGGGGCCTGGCTGCAACTGTCCGAAGGTAAGTAGTAGGGCAGCTCCACCCCCCCATCCCCACCCTATCTGAATTTTTATCCGTACACCCTGGAGTGGGCAGGGTCTTAATTAGGGCTTATTTTTGGGAAATAGGGCTTATATTAGGCGCACATGTAAAATCTAGGACTTACTTTCAGGGTAGCAGGGCATATTTTGGGGGAAACACGGTATCTATATTCAGATAGATAGATAGATAGATAGATAGATAGATAGATAGATAGATAGATAGATAGACAGATAGACAGATAGACAGATAGACAGATAGACAGATAGACAGATAAGATAATACAGGACGTCTCTTTTTCTAAACTTAGATTCTGATATAATTTATTTTAATGAAATCTTTAATGTATAAAGTTATGAATATTTTTCACAGCAAAGAAAATTGGCAATAAATTGGTTACCATAAATTACTATTCAAATATTAGTAAACACTGCACACTAGTTATTACTATTTAGAAAACAAATTGCTATAACTAATTGTATCCTGCACACCAATGTAGCATATAATTTTACCCACAATTTGGAAATATGATCTCATTGATATTCTTCAGTAGATATAAAGATATAGCTTGGATAGAGGTCAAACTAGGATTTCAATAATTTTGAAGACTAGACCATGAAATGAATTTTCAAACACAGTGGTAAAATCTGTCAGTATAGATAACATACATTTATTTGCTCACAATATTTTAAACATTGTACAGACCTGTTCCTTACATTTAGAACATCATTTTCACAAGCAAAGAAATTTGTTCCTAAATCCCATGTCTTGCATTGTTTGGTATCATGGATAGTGAGAGCCTTGATATAATATAAGAAGAAAGTAATAAAGTATATTTGAAGTAACAGTGATGCAACATCATAAATATATACACCACCACACATTCATCATGCCTATGAATTATAATTAGTTTTTGACTTACAACTGGTGACTTGTTAACCATTCAAAGTTGTGAGGTATTCGAAAAAAGTTATTTACAATCCATTCTCAAAGTTACCACTGTTACAATACCTCTGAAGTCACATGAACACATTTCAGGCATTTGGCAAACAGACTGCATTAATGACTGATTGTAGTGTCCCATGGTGAGGTATTCAAAAAGAGCATTGTCTTACCTGAATGCTTCTTCTCAGCACAGTGATGAGAATCCACGAATGGTTGACACATACCTTTCTGCCTGGAGACTGAGTCCATAATCTTTGCCACACCTCTTGTCAACTGTCACTTTCCCCAATTCACGACGAAGGTGCAGCAATCTGTAGGACTTGTTGGTGGCATTGGCTCTTCCGGTGATCCTGTGCTGGACAAAGGACCTGACTGCCTCCCAGAGAGGGAGTGGATTCTCCATCACCACACTAAAAAGAAGTGTTCAGGTAAGACAACGCTCTTTCTCCAGCACAACAATTGGATAGTCCACAGATGGAACATATCAAAGCCTTGTGGCCGTATGGGTGGGGATTGTGGTCCTGAGTCTCCCTAGCTACCTGCAGTAGCTGAAGTACCCACCTCCCAAATGCAGCCTCATCTGACGCAAAAGCATCCAACTTATAGTGTTGCACAAAGGGAGATGGTGAGGACCATGTTGCTGCCCTGCAGATCTCTTCGATCAAAGCCCGCATCGCCCATGCGGCTGTGATTGCAGTGCTTCGAGTAAAATGGGTGGTTAATGGTCTGGGAACCGGAATCAACTGTGTCTCGTAGGCCTTTGCAATACACACCTTTATCCAATGGCCTATGGTCAATGAAGTGACCTTTGAACCCAGAGAGGAAGATTGAAATGAGATAGTGATTTGGATTTTCAGTGAGGCAAAGTCCATTTTATGTACCTCCATAAGGTCTGCCATACATCCAGAGCGTGCCATCTCTGTTCCAGCAGATGGGAAGGACCTGGACAGAAGTTTGGCAACACTATCTCCTGGGCCCGGTGGAACCAGGAGTTGATCTTGGGGACGAAGGAGGGATCCCGACGTAGAACCATCCTGTCTGTGTGGAAGGTACAAAGTTTCTCTATAACAGAGAGTGTGGACAATTCCGAGATTCAACTGGCCGATATGATGGCAACTAAAAAGACAACCTTGAAAGACAAAAATTGCAGACTCGTAGACCTGAGAGGCTCGAAGGGTGGTAAGATAAGGGTGTGTAAAAGCTTAGCTAAATCCCAGGTGAACAACAGGTAGCTTTAAATTAACCACCCACCTTAAAAAGGAGTGCACCACTGGATGATGTGCTATGGAGTCTAAGTCCCTGTAAGTCAGTACTGAAGACAAGGCCGCTACTTGTCTTTGGATAGTATTAGGGGCTGATCCTCTTGCAAGAAGTCCAGGATTTGAGGGATGGAAACTGATGTAAAAAATTGTCCCTCATCAGGATGCGCTTCTCAAGTGCCAGGTGGTCAATTAGAGCCACTGAGGCCAAGACCCCATGGCTGAGAGAGACCCTGTCTCGAGGGATTCTCCAAGGCTGGGATACAGATAAACTGATGAGGTCTGCATACCATGGCCGTCTGAGCCAATGGGGTGCGATGAGCAAGAGCTCTGCCTGCTCCATGAGAAGTTTCCTGATCATTCCCGGTATGATGGGGAGGGGAGGGAATGCATACAACAGGCCCTTGGGCCTTAGACAGTGAAGGGCATTGACTTCTTCTGCTCCTGGAGTTGGAAACCTTGTGAAGTATCTGGGGCAGTTGCGAATTAGTTGGGGTGGTGAATAAATTCAGGACTGGACAGCTGAATCTCTGGCATAGTTCCTGGAAGATGTCTGGGTGCAGTCGCCAGAGTGGTCTACTGTGCTCCAGCTGAGAAAGTTTGCCTGCACGTTTGTCAGCCCCAAGATGTGTTCCAAATTTGAGAAACTGCTAAGCCGCAAGGTCGCAAGATCAAAAAGCTCGAAAAACAGCTGAGAAGTGGCTGCAGCACTTCAAATAGCAGCGCCTGGTAAGCAATAGGCATCAGGTAAGCAGCAGGCTGCTCTCGCATGGGAAAATTACTCATTTCAAAGCTGCAAGGCTGGCGACTAACCATGGCTATAGCAAACGACGGAGGGAAAAAATAAAAAAAAACTCTGTAGCACTTTAAAAGCACTGCAAATCAAACCTGACAGCAGAAAAAAATCTTCAAATTTGAATTTCCAGCATTTCTGATTGAAGAACAAGCCAATCTTTGCCACAACCTCTTAGGGCAAGACTGAATCGTGAACTGGGGAAAGTGACAGTTGACAAGGGGTGTGGCAAAGATTATGGTCTTTGGGCAGAAAGGCATGTGTCAACCATCCATGGATTCTCCAATCATTGTGCTGGAGAAAAAGTTATTTACAATCCAATATCAAAGTTAACACTGTTACAATATCTCTGAAGTCACATGATTACATTTCAGGCATTTGGCAAACAGATTGCATTAATGACTGATGGCAGTGTCCTACGGTCACGTGGTCAGGTTTTACAACTTTTTTGTCATTTTTGGCAAACAGCATTTGGGATTCAGATTTATGGCCACGTGATTTGCTTAATGACCATGATGATTTACTTAAGGACCATTGTAAAAATGATCATGGTTACTCGACATGACCATAACAATTTATAATCAAAATTTTGAGATTATGAGACAACCAAATATCTTTATTAAGGACTATGATCAGCCTTTATAGTAAAAATATAGAAATAATTTGACATAACAATTCATTATAGAGAAAGGATAAAAAAAATAGAATTAAGCAACATATTTAATTAAGTTTTTACACAGTTTTGTATCTTGATGAAGATATTTGGCCACCTTATATGTGGGTGTAGGGTTAGAAACTCTTAAAAATAGTAAACATAAAATTTATCATTGTGACTTTTTAATTTAGAAATTATTGGGATGATTAAAACACCATATGAAGATATGTACAACAGTTTCTACCTCCCTAGATCCACAAGGGCAGTCTCTGTAAATAAGGAGTCCAATGAAATCCTTCCACCAGTAAAGTAAATGAGAGGCATCAAAGTAAGCTCTGGAAAAGGCCTGTTTATATTTGTTTAGAATTACATTATACCATTATTTTTAACAATGAATGACCTTGATTATCTCTATTATTGTTGACTCAGCCTTCTTCAATTTAATTGGCCTAAATCAAGTATGTCAAGCTCAAGGCCCGTGATGTAGTCAGATCCGGCCCGGTCAACCATCCTGGAAATGGTAAGGAGCCAGCCCGCATTGCTTCAGCCCATCCCATACCATTCTGGTAAGTGCATATATGCATAGGAGGCAGCAAGTGCGCACTTGCACAGTCTCGGCCCATGCCATCCCAGCACGTGAGTCTCCATGATGGGATGGGAAGGGCCGAGCCAGGCCAAAGCAACATGGGCTGGTCCCTTACTATTTCCAGGACAGCTGTGTTTACTGGCTTTTCAAATGTGTGTGCACGGGGGTGGAAGGTGTCCACCAGCAGGGGTTCAGCAGCTGGCCCTCCAAAAAGCAGGTGTGGCAGTGGCAGCAACAGCAGAAGGCAAAGTCGTGGGAGAGGTATGTGATGCGGACCACCGGACACACCTGCTCCAGTCCATATGGTGTCCAGCAGGCTGGACCGCATGTCTCTCCCCTGCGCCTCTGCCTCCAGCTATTGCCGCCACCATGGGCCAAGACAAGGTGAGGAGGGTGTGGGGAGACTCTTGCCAGACAACATCGGCCCGCCTATTCCACCTGTCTGTTTTGGCTGGCAATTGGAGAGGTCACCACTGGTCATCTCCTCGGTCTCCTCATGGGTCTTGCCCTTGGCCCGCAAATGAAACACGTTCGTTCCTCTTGCGCACCTGATGCATCTTGGCATTGCTGTGGGCTGCTGCCACCACCAAGGCTGCCAGGAACTTGGATGGTCCATTAAGCTGATATCATCACCGCCTGGAGCATCAGGCCTACCCAGCACGAAGGAGGCAAAGTGGACAGCTAGAAAGGCCAAGTAGAGGTGATAAAGCATTTCCAGGTCCAACAGGCAAAAGACGGCCACTGCAAGCAGGAAAAGCCAGATCTCCATCGGCGCCATAGCCACCCAGGCTCAGCCAAGATCATGTGCCTCCCCTCATCTCTGCTGGGCTTGGGCAGCCATGGCACTGATGTGGATCCAGCTTTTCCTGCACTCGGTGGCCATCTTTTGCCTGCTGGATCTGGGCATACTCTACTACCACTACTTGACTTTTCTAGTTGGCTTCTTCGCCTCCTTTGGGCTGGGGAGGTTTGCTGTGTGGCAGCAACAGCAGCCTGCAGCATGGCTGAGATGCATTAGGTACATGAGAGGAACACACTCCATGAGCAGGCCAAGACTACAAGGGTCTGCTATTCAGATACAGTACCAATAAGATTGGTAGCTGTCTGACAATAGTAAGGCATCAAGTCTGTAGGGTCAAACATCACTTGCCACATTCACTTCAAACCACCACTTCCTTTGGTATACCAAACACCAAAGGTAATTTAATTGAATGGCTTCATAAGCCCTCAGGTTTGTATATGGGCCAAATTGTATCCCATATAATAGTTGGGCAATTATTTTAGCCATAAACAATTGCATTGCTACTGGAAAATAATTTGCCCAGTTGCATATGAAATTGAATTATACTTGCATCTTCTTTGGGGCAGTACAGTAGCATAATTTACCTGGATTCCTCATTTCCTTGAAGTCTGAATACTATGTCCAAGTATTTAAAACATTTGATCTGCTTTAATTCATAGCTATCAATTGTCCACTTATGCTTTTGTCTTTTATAAGAGAAAACTACAACATTAGATTTTAGAATAATAATTCTAATAATAGAATTATTAGATCATAATTAATTAATTCTTCCTCATTACAGTAGGATGCCATGCCCACTTCTCAGTGCTCACTTCATGCCAACAGAAAACAAGTAGAGAAGAGCTACGTTGCCAGCATAGAATAAAATTGGGAGTTATCCGTTGTCCAATGTAGACACACAGATATCAACTCTGGAGAATTTTAGTTCAAGACCTACCCTTAAACATCAACCCTTTCACAGTGTAGATATGTGGCAATGCTACATGCAATTGCAGGCAATTCTAAATTAGTTGTCTTGTGACATTTACATTTTTTAGTCCTATATGTATGCATCTTCGAATCAAGATACTAATTTTTTAGTATTTTGCTGGTGTTTGTGTAAAATTCATGACAGTCCCATTAGTTTTTTAGGAAGCATAAGCAAATACTTTAAAATAAACATATACTAAATATTTATTCTTAAAAATTAGAATGTTTCTCTTCTTACCTTTATTCCTGCAAGAACTATGTTCTTAGCTGAAAAGTGAAGACAATTCTCTTATCAAAAAAAAACATAAAGTGCAGTGTACAATATAGATAAACATTCTGTGCAATGTTCCTCATATTGTTAGTCTAAGGTTGCCAGGTCCAGCTGAAACTTGTACTGAAGATGTGACTCTCTCAATCAACATGTGCATGTGTTATATTTCTATGCACAGATCTGCTAAAAGCTAATTTTCAATCAAGAGTAATGAAAAAGGAAAAAAAATCATTAATAACTACATCATAAATTAACTGGTGCCCATTTATTTATACCAACAATTATATTTACACAATTGAAGCCATGTCAAGAATCAGTTGCTATAGAATTTTTGCCATATTTTACATTATTCCTTTTAACATTTTTCTTCCTCCTTGAAATAGAATGATTATTAAATAATTTGTTAATTATAATTCTAGTTTAATTAAATATTACAAAGATTTGTATTCTACTAGTATACTTAAGGGGGCACAATGGCTCAGCACTTAAAGACATTGAGCTTGTCAGCTAGAAAACTGACAGACTGGGTTCAAGACCCAAACACCACATGATCGAGTGAGCTCCAATTACTTGCCCCAGTTCCTGCCAACTAGCAATTCAAAAGCTTGCAAACTAGTAGATAAATAGGTACTATTTTGGTGTGAATAGTGTTCTATGTGACTCAGCATATAGTCATACCAGCCACAGGACCATGAGAGTGTCTTCAGACAATACTAGTGGCTCTTGGCTAGTAAACAGATAAGCACTGCCTTCTAAAGTTGGACATGACTCTCTTTAGTACATTTAATGTATTAGAACACTTTATAAATATAAGTAATGACTTTATTTATTACTATAAAAGGCTACTGCTAATGTTTATGCAACATCTCCCCTCATGCGTTGTAGGTTTAAAAGAAATTAAAAAAAAAATAGATTAAGAAGATTTAAAAGAAGTTTGAGATATAGATTCACGAAAACAAAAAAATTACACGAAGAGGCAAATACTATGGAAATTAGATGGCTTTTTATCTGCTTCAATACAAGAGATTACTGGCATTTAACTCTGGTTGTAATGTTTGAAGGGCTGCAATCAGAAAGGACCATTTTGTCATATGTGGTAGATTGGGCGTTGGTAGAAGTTACCATGAATGGCCTTTCTAATCTATGCTGCGAGAGAGCCCAGGATGGGTTGACTCCTTCCTATGACATCATTTAGCTGAGTCTGTACTAAGATATAAAAGCCAGCCCCCGGAAGAGACCCCAGCTTTGGCGAAGATACTTGACAGACTGAAAGGTGTCTCTGAAAGTCCAAAATAAATACAGAAATATATCTTACCCTCTCGGGACGAATCAAGAGAGGGACTGGGCTCTTTCACAGCATAGATAGAAAAGGTGTTCAGAGTAACTTCTACCAATGTCCATTCTCCTCCATGCTGCATCGAGAGCCCAGGATGGGACATACCAAAGCTTGCACAGGCGGGTCCACAGGCGGGTATTCATCCAGTTCATCACACCAACTGTGGAACCACTCATTGAAGCACCCGTCTGCCGAAGGCTGTAGTCGCTGAGGCAAAGGCATCCAGACAGTAGTGTCTGATGAAAGGACAGGGATGTCCACGTGGCCGCATGACAAATCTCCTCCAAGGATGCTTGGGTCGCCCAGGCAGCAGAAGTGGCCACACTTCTGGGAGAATGTGCCGTCAGACCTTGGGGAACCAGAAGAGCCGCAGCTTTGTAGGCCTGCTCAATGCAAGACCTAACCCACCTGCTCATAGTAGGAGAAGAGGCCTTATGCCCCAAGCGAGAAGGGAAAAAGGAAATAAACATGGCTTCCGACTTCCTGAAGGAGGAAGTGTGCTTAATGTATATTCTAAGAGCCCTTCTTATGTCTTATGGGGGCAGAAGTCAGGCAAAACAATGTCCTGGGACCTGTGAAACCAGGTGTTAACCTTTGGAATAAATGAGGGGTCCAGACGAAGAACAACCCTATCATCATGAAAAGAACAAAGGTCCTGTCTGATGGAAAGTGCAGCAAGCTCAGAAACCCTCCTGGCAGAAGTGATGGCAACAAGGAACACTACCTTCAGAGTCAGGAAATGGAGAGACACTGTTCTAAGGGGTTTAAAGGGGGGCTTTGTAAGGGCATTAAGGATCATATGAAAGTCCCAAGAAGGATACCTGTGAACCACCGGAGGGTGCAGGTTAGTGCAGGTCAAAAACCTCCTGACTGAAATGTGATGGGATAAAGAAGGAAGCGAACCTCATGAAAGGACCAAGGAGAGGGCCCCAACCTACCTGCATAACGTGTTGGGGACCAAACCTTTCTCCAACCCTTGCTGAAGGAAACTAAGAACTTCTGCCAACTGGGCTGAAGCAGGAGAAAGACTGTCCCTGAGGCACCATCGGGAAAAAGCCTTCCAGGTAGCATCATAGATGTGCTTTATAGGTTTGTGAAATGCCAGGATAGTGAGGATGACCCTTTCTGGAAGATCAGCCTCCCCTAGCCGCTGCTGCTCAAGTGCCACTCAGTCAGCTTGAACCACTGGGGCTCTGGGTGGAGTAGGGCCCCCTGGTGAAGGGAGATTAGATGGGCTGGGATCCTCCAAGGAGAAGCCACAGATAGGTTGACCAGGTCTGCAAACCAGCGCCTCTTGGCCAATAGGGTACCAGGAGGAGGAGCTCCACACGTTCCTCCAACATCTTCCGAATTTCTGCCAGAATGATGGGAAGTGGGGAAAAGGCATAGAGGAGACCCTTGGGCCATCTGCACTGAAGAGCATTGGTCCCCTCCGCTCCCTGGCAAGGAAACCTGGTGAAGAATCTGGTGACTTGGGCATTTTGAGGAGTGGAGAAGAGATCCATGTGGCTCCAGTGTTCCGAATCTGAGGGAAAGATCCTTGAATAGAGATGGAGAAATGGACCATTCTGCCTGGTCAATTAGGCTCCTGCTAAGCCATTTGGCCTGGGAGTTGTCGACTCCGGAGATGTGGTCCGCCGAGATCAACAACAGGTGTTTCTCTGCCCATAACCCCAACCGTAGAGCCTCTCTCATGAGGGCTTTGGACCTCGTCCCCCCTTGCCGGTTGACATGAGCCTTTGCGGCCATGTTGTCCATAAGGACTAGAACTTGAGAGCCGGTCATTGATTGCCTGAAATGCTTGAGAGCCAGAAAAATGGCTCTGAGCTCTAGCCAATTTATGGGAAAGGTCTGCTCTGATCTGGACCAAACATCCTGAGCTATCTGGCCCTGCATATGGGAACCCCAACCCAGGAGGTTGGCATCGGTGGTTATCACTAGCCTGTCTGGGTCCCTAAACAGGAGTCCCCTCCAGATTGATGGGGAATGCCACCAATTGAGGGATCTCCAGATTTGTGATGGGAGTGGGACCTTGATGGATGAGTGGCTGGTTCCTGCTCGTTGGTAGGGAAGCAGGAACCACTGGAGGGGTCAGGAGTGGAGCCCAGCCCACGGGATGATGCCAATACAGGAATACATTTTCCCCAGAAGTTTGGACAGCAGCGACAGGGAGACAAGTTGATGTTGCTGGATCTGGCTGATGATGTCTGCAAGGCTCTTGCCACAAGCTGGGGACAGGAAAACCTGGCGTGACATGGTATCGATGACTGCTCCTAAGTGTTGCAATTTGGTTGTGGGAGAGAGCTGGCTCTTTTTGGTGTTGATGGAAAATCTGTGGCTCTGGAGACATGACAGGGTAATTTGCAGATCCCGATGGGCCGCATGGATCGAAGAGGATAGAATCAAAATGTCATCCAAGTAGCATTGGATCCTCACTAGAATAGAATGCAGAGATGCCATCAATGTTGCCAGAACCTTTGTGAAGACCCCTGAAGCCGATGAGAGGCCGAAGGAAAGTGCTCGATACTGGTAATAGGTATTCTGATAACAGAAACGGAGAAACTGGTGATTATGAGGCCAAATTGGGATGTGGAGGTAAGCCTCAGTGAGATCAATGAAGAGAGAAGGTCCCCCTCCCGAACGCTCTCTAAAATGGAATGCAAAGCCTGCATTTTAAATTGCCTACATTTTACAAATTGGTTTAAATCGCCTACATTTTACAAATTAAAATTGAGAAATTTTACATCAAGGAGTTCAAAAAAATTTTGGGGGGTGGCGTTAGGAAGTCCAATTGTAACCCAGATCTAATAGTGCTGAGCACCCAGGAGTCTGTTGTTGACTCCTCCCATTTGGAGACAAAGAAGGCTAGGCGACCTCCAATGGGTGGGGAGAACGAGGGATTACTTAGAACGACAGAAGGAACAATCCCCTCCCCATCGAAAGGGCCATTTACCAGTAGAAGGTTGTTGCCTGCCAGATGCTTCCACCCGTTGGTCTTGGCATTAGGAGTACAGCCTGTGAGAGCGGGGGAAGTGAGATGAGGTGTCCGCTCGGAAGGCAGAAGGGCGATAAGGAGCAGAGTGATAGTCGGCTTTCTTCCCAGAGGAAAAGAGAATTTTACGTTTATCTCTGGTTTCGATGAGATAAGATTTCAGAGTATCGCCAAAAAGCTTATCGCCTATGAATGGAACTGAAGCCAGTTTCCATTTTTGGTGTGACTCTGCCTGCCAATTTTGGAGCCATAAAAGTCTTGCTGCTACAGAAGATGCCATGGCCTTGGATGCAAATTTGGCGGAATTGAGAATGGTATCTGCAGTAAATTCCGCCGCTGTGATAATCTTATTAAGGCCTTGGTGAGACCAAAGGTCAGAAGCAGGCAATCTATTCTGGAGTTGGTGCAGCCACCGTATGGATGCCCACGTGAGTGCCAGAAAATGGGAACTAGGCCAGAAACGGAATGTCAACAGAAGGCACTGCCAGGGAATTGTCCAGGGCTGCGCTGACATTGTAGAAACGCTTATCCAGAGAAGATGGGCAAGGACCTGCCAAAGGGGAAGCGCACTATTCCTTGACCATGTCCAGGAACAAAATGGGAGAAGGCAAAACCCCTGCATGCACTACAGGCTTGGAGAAGAATGAGTCTCCCTGGCTAGAGGGAATTCCTTGTGGCTCGGGAGCCACTTTCTCTGGCAACAGCTTGGCAGTGGCCAAGGCCATGCGGAGTAATGGCCTGAAGAGAAAAGGATTGAAGACCAATGCAGAGGATGTCTGCTCTGGGCGAGAATCCTCTTCCTCTGAAAGATTTTGGTCAAAAATCTCACCCTCTTCACACTCTGAATGAGAAGAGTAACTGTGTTCAGATGGTGAAGGCCTTCCTTCCTCATCAACCTCCTCCCATTATGGTAGAGAAGAATGGACCCTGAGGTCCTGGGGCCTGTGTAAATCAGGATGATGAGGCAAGGAACTTATACACTGAGAAGAGAGAAGGGTCTGAACCCTTTCCAGAAGTTGAAGAAATTGCTTGAAGCCTTCAGCCAATCCCTGCCTAGTGGCTAATGAGACAACATCTTGGATATCCCCTGGTCTATGCTCAAAGGTAGAGGCAGAAGGCTGAAGGCCCACTGCTGTGGGAGTGAAGGTGGCTTCAGGCCTAGATTGAGGAAAGGTTCGAGGCCTGGAGGGAGAGAGAGGAGCATAGGGCATAGAAGCCTGTTGGAAATAAGGCCCAGATCTGCTTAGATCCTGATGATCTGATTGTACTGCAAGAGCCTCAGGAGACCAGGATGGAGGATGGAAAGGCTCAGAGATAACTTCTCCTCCCCTGGGAGGGCTTGGTTGGGGTCCACGAGTAACACCTGAAACATGCTGTAGTTGCACTTCTTTCTGTTGAGTAATTCTGTTCAACTGCCTCTCTAGAGCTGCATATCTGCACTTCTCTGCCCTCAATTCAGCCTGAGTTGCCTTCTTAGGGGCTAGAGCCTTAGCTTTGATTTTAGCAGCCACCTCCCTCTGGACTGATTGGGTGCATTGCCTACATCTTTTTCTCTTATTGGGCTTAAGAAACTGTTCCACTGGGGGGAAAAGCTCTGCCTGAACCTTATCTTGCTCCTTATCTTGCTCTAATGCAAGAAAGGCTCTTGCGTTAGAAAGAAGCTGTTTTAGAAATTTTTCTATTAAGCCCCTTAGGGTATAAATGGTGTCCGGGCTTACAAAATGGCCGCTCACCTCATGGTGGAAGGCTTGAATCCAAGATGGCCACTGACTACAAGAAACAGGCTCCAAGATCTAAGAATCGCTCCTTAGGCAATACAGAGCCCCGTGTGAAGTCAGCAAAGGAAAACGGAGCAACCAGCCACACGATCAGTTGGCTTGTGCTCTTATCAGTTTGCCGATCATTTTAACAATTGCTCCAAACCGCAGGCATGGGGGAGGTCTACAGACGCTGCCCAGCTTGCCTGCACAGAGTTCTGTAACGCTGCTCCCAATGTTGCAGTAGAGAGAGCCCTGCTCTCCTGGAAGAGCAGCTGCCCTGGGAGCTGCTTGAAGCAAGGAAAAAAGTACTGAAGATCGCTAGTGAGTGCTCTCTAACAGAACACTTTCAGAGAAACAGCTACTGACTAAAAGGAGCTGAGTCAAAAGCTGGGGTCTCTCCCGGGGTCTGGCTTTTATATCTTGGTACAGACTCAGCTAAATGACATCATAGGAAGAAGTCAACCCATCCTGGACTCTCGATGCAGCATGGAAGAGAATTACAAAAAGTGACACCTTGTAATTAATATGATCAATTTTTCCCAATTAAAAAAAAAGCATAGGGAAAAAAGTTTATGTTTTTATTTTACTTGATTTACAGGCTCTGGACAACTTAAAAAATTCTATTCACTTACCAATTTCTACTCCGAGCCCACCCATTCCACTTAGGAATACATGAGACTGAGCCATCTTGTGCATTGCTGTATCTCCAAGAACATATCTCTGCCGACTACATGCAAGTATTAAAAGAAAATCATAAATAATTATAATAACAGCATAAAGTAGTGCAATTTGCAAAATCTCTCACTTGTGCCAACTTCACAGAAGAGAAAATTTTGATCTCAACAAATAACTTTTTAGAAATTTTGGATATTATACAATTTCTTAGGGAAATTAATATAGCATCCTATAATAATTTCAAAAGAACTTAATCGTGACCTTGCAAAGTGCTGCAGCTGCCAAAAAAGTCAATGCAGTCCTGGAATGCATCAACAGAGGGAAAATATCAACATAGAAGAAATGATAATACTAGCCTTGGAATACTGTGGCATGTAACAAAAAAAAAGCTTGAGCCCCTAGAACATGTGCAGAAAAGAACAACTAAAATAATGAAGAGCCTGAGGTGTAAATCATATGAATGGTTGAGAGAAGTAGGTATGTCTAGCCTCTTGAAGAGAAGGACTGGAGGGAGGGCATGATCATTGTCTTCTATTAAGTGTCCTGAGGGGCTGTCACAGAGAAAAGAATGACCTATTTTCCAAAGCCTGTGAGGGCAGAACAAATTAGTAATGAGTGGAAGGTCATTAAAGAGAGATACAACTTAGAAGTAAGGAGAAATTTTCTGAAGATGAGAACAGTTAATCAATGGTTCCATTGCCTCCCAGAGTTCTGGGAGCTCCATTACTGGAAATTTGACTGTGATGGTGGTATAAGGCTCATGCCTTGAGCAGTCAGCTCCCTTCCAGTCCTATGTTCTGTAACTTGCAGTCTTACACATCAGCAAGATGTTTATGTTTCGCTAACAATTTAAGCACTTTCTTCATTTCAATCAATATAGCTATGGCCTACAAATAGTGGGATTCCTTGGTTGTACATCTCTGGCTCTAGTCCTATGAAAGAAATGAGGCAATGCTCAAGTGTGAAAGTTCATAACATTAATTTAGTTTGGAATAAAACAGCATATATATGCTCATAATCTCCTAAATACAGTCAACATATCCCGGGGAGGGGACTTTCAACAGAAATTATAAATTCTATGCAGAAAATGGATTATTAAAATAGAGAAAAGAGAAGTATAAAACAATTCCATGGCACAGTTTTAAGAAGGAACATTTCAAGGAAATAACATTCTTTAAGTTGAGCTTAAAGTGCATGTTAATAAAATAAAGTTTATGATAGAAATAGTCTTACATTTATATTTAAATTCACTGTATAATCAAGAAAGTTTACTTCATATTAAAACTTAAATATTATCTATAGTTTATTAAAACAAATTAAACTTTTGTTAAATACTTACCTATACAAAGCATCATCAATCTCCATTGAATCTGCTGCCATTACTAAACACTTGCTTGGACTGGAAACAAAAAGACAATAATTATTTTGCCAATAGATGATCTCCTACAATTTATGCTATTTCCTCATGTGAGCAAATATCTATAAATGTACGAATTAAATAATTCATTGTTGAAACAAAAAGGTAACAGTTAAGGCTCTGAATGCCTTTGTTTTGCAACTCTATCAATATGGGAGTAGAGACTAAAATTTCCTTTTAAACATGCAATACGCGTGTTAGCAGATTGTGAAGCAATCACATAGGCTTTGAATAAAATATGGCTGCTTTACAGATTTAAAGAGACATGCTCTTTGAATTCTGTTTTGCACATCTTGCATATCCCTAAATTGTAGTTGCTGTACATTCACTACATAAATAAAAATGAATAATTAAAAAATATATGTACCTTTAACTCCTTTTTACACTGATCTAAGAGTTTTTAATTAAATTTGTAATTACTGAATATGGAAATAAAAATAAGTCAAATTCTGGGTGCAAGCAATCATTACTTGTCAAAATTCCAAGTTTATTCCACAAAAATAAAGAAAAGTGTTATACACAGCTATTTGTTTTGCATAATTATATATTTTTGTAAAATCAACAGTAGTCTATGTAGCAACCATATACAGCATTAACATTTTCCCATTTTCACTCAGAACTTGAAGATTCTTAGACATTTAACAAATAATAATTGGTAAGTGCCTATAATATAAATGTAATTCTAAAAGCTATATTGCCTGTATATTACATTATACTTGAAATTTTCAATGTGATCAATTTCTGCTCAATTTCTGTCATATTTCATATTAGATCTGGTAGTAAATCTTCCTATAAACTCTGCATTCAATAGCTATCCACAGAAGAATCTAGCATAGTTCGAATAGTTTTTACTATACAAAATATGATACATATGCACAATTCATCAGTTTACTGTAGAGGACAGGAATAAAGCTTTATTTACCTAGAAAAAAAAGAGTTTGAAGTCTAGGCTTTTCTCATCTATATTTTCAAATAAACAGATTCCAAACCATTCATTTCTTTTCATCAAATTTAATTCCTTTCTGTATTTTCAAAATACAGAAAGGGATTAAATCTTAAGCCTCTGTCCCACTGCACCAGCGGATGCAAAGAGGATGTAAAACGTTAAAAAAAACTTGCCATCCGTTGAAAAACGCTATGCATCCATTGTGTACTCACTGCATACGTGTTTCATACGCTCTATTCCTCAACCATCTGTCCACTGCGATTTCATCCACGCAAGAAGTTTTGAGCTGCACAAAACTTTTTGAACGGATGAACTTTCCGCCGCGTACGATGTACATCCGAGACACATATGGGCAACAAACGTTCTATGTCCGTTATCATCCATTAAATGTCCGCTGTATCCTCTCTGCATCCTCTGGCCATCCTTGCAACTCACATCCGCTGCAGCTGAAAATGGAAAGAGGGAGGAAACGAAAGGTACACGGAACATCCACACAGCATTAGTAGCATGGAAATAGAAAGGATGTAGCGTATGCATCTCATATATAAAGGATTAAAATGGACAAAACGTTTGTATCTGGGATGTATCTCGGATATTTAGGATGTCTGGAGTATGTCTAGAGTATGCAGAAGGACTCCTAGCGGACTACCAATATTTTCTATAAAAAGGGGGAGAAAATCATCTGGATCTCAGTATGAGTCCAGCAGCCGTGGTGTACAGACTTCTTCAACCTTGGTCTTGGTCTTCCACATCATCCATTGTTCTCCACCATGGATCATGACACAGTCCGTATGGTAGCTGCGATCATTCATCACCAGAACCAAACCTTGTTCAGACTGTTTCACCTTTTATACACAAGGAGAAGAAGGAGACGTCCAAGAGCTGTGTGGGTCCGACGATGGATTGTGAGAAGAATGGAGTTTGGACTGTATGACCAGTTGATGGTGGAGCTGAGGAATGAAGACCCTCGTGCATTCCATCACTTCATGAGGATGCCACCAGCCATGTTTGACAAATTTGTAGAGTGTCTGAGACCCAGGTTGACCAAGCCGAGCACCAACTTCCGTCCCAGCCTGGACCCTGGACTGAAGGTGGCACTGACTCTGCACCACCTGGCCTCTGGAACCACATACAGAAACATGCAGTATACCTGGAGGGTGTCACACAACAGCATTAGCAAAGTGGTCAGAGAAGTGGTGCAGGTCATCATCGAAGAATACCTGGAGGAGCTCCTCAAGTGCCCCACCACAAACAAGACTGGAGGAAACTCCACCACAAACAAGACTGGAGTGGTATTAGAGGTGGAACTTTCCCCACACTGTTGGAGCCATAGATGGGAAGCACGTGGCCTGCAAAGCTCCAGCCAACTCAGGGTCCTCTTATTACAACTACAAGGGCTTCTTCAGTATCATCCTCTTTGCCATGGTTGATGCTGACTACAAGTTCATGTACATCGATGCTTCAGGCAACGGGTCAGCTTCAGATAGCCAGGTATACAACACAAGTGACCTCAAGGATGGGCTGGAAAACAACCTCATCCTGGATTTTCCAGATCCAGACCCCCTACCCAATGACACACAAGATGTGCCCTACTTCATCATTGGTGATGATGCCTTCTCCCTCAGAAGCTACCTCATGAAGCTGTACAGTTCAAGATACCTCACCCGTGAAGAGAGGATCTTCAACTACAGGCTGTCCAGGGCAAGACGGGTAGTGGAGAACGTCTTTGGCATCCTGGCCAACAGGTTCCAGGTACTTCTCACCACCATGCAGCATCACCCAGGGACTGTGAGGAGCATCGTGGAAGCTTGCTGCATCCTGCACAATCTCATGCGCACCCGCTACCCAGTGTTGCAGAACAGACTTGTCGACCGTCAACAAGGGAATGGGGACATGGAGCCTGGTGAATGGAGGCAAGGACGTAACCTGATAGACACTGTGGATGTACAAGGCCCCAACAGAGCTTCACGTGAAGGGAAGAAGCAGCGCAACCTCCTGAAACACTGGAGCAGTGAAGTGGCAAGATAGGATGATAGATGGTTAATGGATGCTTCCTTGAGCCTGTCGCATAACACTGATGAGATTGTGCCATGTATGTCCTACAATGAATAGGGCATTAATAAAGAGCTTTGTTTATTTTGAAATGTGTTAACCAATGAATAAATTGTTATTGATAATAAAGGTCCATATGTGTGGTAGCTGGGATGGTGGACCATACAGTCCCACTATGCTTGTACTGGAGGTTTATCTATGCCACAACTATCCTTATCTATCCCACAAGCATGCAAAGGCTTAACAATTTGTTAAAAGTTTTCACCAACACTTTATTAAGTAAAAAAAAATGAACCAAGTGTCTTAAGCAATGATAACCTTTATTAATTTTCTTAGGTAAACTTTATGACTTTATTAAATCAGCAAAATGAACCAAGTAAACTGAATTAAGTGTGTTAAGCAAAGATAACCTTTATTAACTGTCTTAAGTAAGCTGTATGACGTTATTAAAAAAGCAAAATGACCCAAGTAAAGTGTCTTAAGCAAAGATAAAGTGAACAAGTAACAACTTCGTCTCTGGTACTATTCTCAGTCACTCTAAGTCATGTCCATGGTCTCAGCTGTTAAGTGGCCAGGGACTGTGGAAGTGGCTGTGGCTTGAGTGCTGGTCTGAGGCGCCATTGGGGTGCTCGGCCCCGAGAGTACAACAGGGGATGGTGTGTTCAGAAAACTCTCAGAGAACTGACTCAGTCCCGTGAGTTTGAGAGGCCCTTCATCAAGTACCTGGTATGTCAGGCACAAGACTGATGACAGATTGTCCATTGACGTGCTTGGCTGTGGGGTGGAGGAAGGAGGAGTGTAGTGGGACTGTCTGGTCTGCAGCTGGGCGAGGTGTGGCGTGCGATGAACCTGGGCCTGGAGTGGGAAGGTCTGCTTCTGCTGTGGGAAGTCCTGGTAGTCGTAGTCTTGGTTGGTGAGGGGCTGTTGAAAGCCATGGAAGGGCTGTGACATCACCTGGGGTGGAGGAGCAGACCTGGACTGGGTCGGAGCAGCTTCAGCTGGGCCTTGAGGGTTGTGCAAAAGTGCTGTGATCTTCTCCTTCATCACCTGGTACTGGGCCTCGGGCAGATCCCTCAGGGTGTGGCTCACGTAGGTGATGAAGGTGTGGTGGCTCGAGGATCCTCTGTCCAAGTGGACCAGCTGAGAGACAAGTTCTGTGCTGGTCTTCATTGTGTCCCTGATCTCCAACAGGACAGTGTGGCTCTGGCCCTCCAGTCTGCCTCTCTGCCTGCATCCTGTGGAGCTGGGGTTGGGGGTGCATTGGTCTCTGGTGGCTGCCATTTCTTCCTCCATTTGTGACAGGGGATCCTCCAAGTCCTCTGGCATGGGGTGTGCAGCTGTCGGGGAGGTCTCTGCCGTGGGGCCCTCTGAAGACACCTGCATGGAGAGGCTAGCTGGCTCCTGGCTGGAAGAGGACTGGCTGTCTGTGGGCTGTCTGAGGGAGCGGAGTGTCAGAGGGACTGCTCCTCCGCGGCGGACCTCACCCTCCAGGAAACTGCACTTGGCCATGACGTACATCTCCCGGTCAGTGAGCTTGACAGCGGCCTGCCCGGATTTTTTGAGGTGTAGCTTGCCATACCAGGTGTACATGTGCTTCCACCATCCCAGGAGTACATCTGCAGTGTAGCCCAGGCTCTCTGCCTTGTCTCTCCAAGCTGCCTGTTTCTTCTTGGTGTCCCGATAGAGTCTGTGGCCCTTTCTCCACAGGTACCCGTTCTCCCTCAGCCATTCCAGCACCTCCTCCTCATGCTCTCGGAAACGGTACTGTTTCCTCTCTCCCTTCTCCTTCCCTTGCCTCTTCCTCCCTCTGGCAGGGGCTTGAGCAGGGCCTTCAGGGGCTTGAGCAGCAGGGCCTTCAGTAGCAGGGCTTTGAGGGCCTTGGGGCTGGTCCACCACAACAGCAGCAACAGCAGCTCCAGCACCAGTAGCACCAGTAGCACCAGCAGCTTCAGAGTCAGTGCCAGGGGGTGGGATGGTGGTTCTGTCCTTCTTTCCAGGGCTGGCACATGTAGGCACCGGCTTCCTCTTCTTCCCTGACTGACGAACATGATGTTCTTTCAAGATGTCTGTGGCAGCACGTCTTTCCTCTGAATGCTGACTGCGTGCGAGCTGCATCCTTTTATATCCACGGAGCTGACGCAATTCATACCCCCCGCATGCGCAGTGAACGCTTTGCATCCGATATACATCTGCACGGCATCCCCTTTGTTTCCTATAGGCGTCCGTGATGCATCCGTATCATCCGCTATGCATCCGCCCCTTCCGCTATGCATCCGCCCCTTCCGCTATGCGTCCTCTTCGCAATTCTCCCCCAGAACCCCTTCGGATGTGTCATCCGCTTCCATCCGCTAGGCTTCCTATGAACATCCACTTAACATCCTCACTACATACTACCCCCGTCCGTTCTTTTCTGTTCTGTTTATGCAAATTTTTGCCACTTTTGGAAGTGGATGACAACGGATGGAGCCACCCCTGAAATTTTGCTTGTCCGCTGTGTCCTTTTTGCATACATTTTGCATCCGTCGGCTAGTGGGACCTAGCCTTTAGTTCCTCTAAGTCAACTTCAGTCCTTATACCAATCCTTTACCATCTTCTTCCCACCTGGACTTGGATATGTCAAACATATTTTCCTGCCTTACAATTGAAGAGAATGAAGGGGAATACAATCCCCTTCTTCAATTTCCATCACTGTCATAAACATAAACAGAAACAGTCTCCTTTCTCTTGAAGTATTCTACCCACCCTCTCCACCTAGAACTCTCAGAAGGAAGTTTCTATTAATTCTTCAGCAATAGAACTTTCTTCTTTTCTGACCTGCTTGTCATTCCCTTCATGGCAAGAATGTGGAACTTCAATTTTTTCTACTTCTTTACTTCTCCCAGTCCAAAACTTTCCCATCAGGTAAACTATCTGATTAATCTTACAATACCCACTTTTCACATCCTAACCAGGTGCTTTCTTTCTCAGAATAAACACTGCTGGCAAGGAGAAATGTGTAGCCAAACACATGGTTTGGGCTTATGAAGATATGCAAATGGAATCACTGAAGAAAGTGCAGGGCACATTTCTTTCTTTCTATAATATGAATCTGAGTAGCCCTTCCAATTAATCCTATATCAAAATATCTTCTATCTTGAATTTTATCTCACCATTACTCCAGGATGGATGGATAGGGTATAAATAAAAAATGATCCCATACACTGTTGTATTCCCATTCAATGGTAGCTGGATTTATTTTGATTGTGTCTAAAATCTGCAAGCAAAAAACTGAAGGACTGATTTGTGCAATCACAAAGAACGGGCCAATACATCTAGCTTCTTAGATAGGGATTCCCAATCCCGGGCTATTGATCAATACCAATCCAAGGCCTATTAGAAACTAAGCCATGCAAGCAATAGATAAGCAGGCAAAGTTTCATGTGCACATGCAAAGATCTCGGTTACATTTGCAATCATACTGCCCCACTCCCCCAGTCTATGGAAAAAATGTCTTCCATGAAACTGATCCCTGGTGCCAGAAAGGTTGGGGACTGCTGCCTTAAACTACTCCAAAAAGTGAAGAAATCTGGTAGAAAATAACTTCCTGGTGATATCAGTCAGCACAGCAATTATAAAAAATCTAAAAATAAACCATGATCTTTGAGGAAGTAGCAAATAGTTTGCAGTTCCTGGAGAAAAAAAGGGAGACATTGGAGTGTAGGAGGGTAACAGACACAGAAGAAAACGTTAATTAGCCTGAAATAGCAATATTTTAGTAAAATCTCCAACTGAACAATCTCCACACACGTAGCATTTAACCTCTTATAACCAACACAAAGATAAAAGGTGCTGCCTTTTTCTTCCTGGAATAACACTGGAGCTCATGGTCTGGCTGATTGGATGAATCCCAGTTTCAAGTTCTTGTCAATAGAAGCGCGCAATTCATAAAGCTCATGTGGAGTTATCAAATAGATTTTTGGTTTAGGGAGTTTTGCCCCAGGGAGAATTTCTGTACCACAGTTCATGGGGCGATGGAGCAGGAATGCACTGGAACCCCTTTCACCGAACCTGGTCAGATTTTTAAGAGCCCCCTCCTCCAATTCACAAGAGGGTTTTACACCCAAGTCTCTCCATCCTGGGTGCTACTATAAAATTCAAAAGTTCTTTGTGGCTCCCTATCCTCATTTCCACAGGTTCTGTTATGAAGTGAGCTGCCCTCCCTTGCTACCAACCCATCCAATTGGCAGAAGGCTAGGGGCACCTCCAGTTTCCTCAGTCTCAGTCCCAATTTCTCCACAACCTCTGGACTAATCATACAACTGATGCAGCCCAAGTCCAATACAGCCAACATTCTCTCCTGGGTGCCTGACACGGGCACTAGTAGTGCCACTGGGACAATCACAGGGGTCACATGTTGACCTACCAGGGGGCCATTACTGGAGTCGGATTTGCTCAAGTTCCCAGCCCCTCCTCCAGAAGATAGGCTGAAGATAGGCTGAAGACACAGAAAGTTTTTGACAGACTTGAACATTGGGCACTATCTAACAAAATGAAATTCAATGGTGAAAAAAGTAAGGTTCTACATTTAGGCAAGAAAAACAAAATGCACAGGTACAGTATGGCACCTTGCTCAACAGTAGTAAGTGTGAGAGGGATCTTGGAGTCCTAGTGAACAACCATTTAAATACAAGCCAGCAGTGTGAAGAAGTGTTAATGCCACCTAATAATGCTTTGGTAAGGCCACACTTGAAATACCACATCCAGTTTTGGTCACCACAATATAAAAAAGATGTGGAGACTCTAGACAGAGTGCAGAGAAGAGCAACAAAGATGACTAGGGGACTGGAGGCTAAAACATATGAAGAATGGCTGCAGGAACTCGGTATGTCTAGTTTGATGAAAAGAAGGACTAGGGGTGACATAATAGCAGTATTCCAATATCTCAGGGGTTGCCACAAAGAAGTGGGAGTCAAGCTATTCTCCAAAGCACTTGAAGGCAGGACAAGAACCAATGGGCGGAAACTAAGCAAGGAGAGAAGCAACTTAGAACTAAGGAGAAGTTCCTGACAGTGAGAACAATTAATCAGTGGAACAACTTGCCTCCAGAAGTTATAAATGCCAACATTGGAAGCTTTTCAGAAGAGATTGGATAACCATCTGTCTGAAAGGGTGTAGTGTTTCCTGTCTAAGTAGAGGATTGGACAAGAAGACCTTCAAGATCTCTTACAACTATTCTATTCTATTCTATTCCTGGACAGGAGGGGCAAATTTGTTGACCTTCACCCCTTTCAAGGCTGTTTCATGGAGCCTCTGTGATCCCTTTGCAACTTTCTTACACCCTGCGGTTGCATACTTGGGGCTAGGTTTGACGGAGCGGCAATCAGCTGCTCAATGCCCTTCTTTTCTGCTCTTGAAGCATGCTGTGGATTGCTACTTGGGTGTTGGCCCTCCCTTGGCCACTCTTGGAGGTTCTTTGTGAGCAGAAGGTGAGGACTTGCTCTAGCTGTGACCAGCCCCGGGCCATTCCCTGGCCAAGTCTATTATCATTGCACTTTATACAATGAAATCAAACACCATCTTCAGTGCACATCATGACCACGACCATGAAAATAAACACAAACACACATTCTTCACCCTTCACACATTGAACCAGAAAACCCCAACACCACACCAACACTGCACTATACAGCAGAATTCAAAAGAGCTACTGCCCTGGGAGAGAAGCTGTACATACATTAACCAGTACGTACCAGTACTGAAGATCTCAGGGAGGAGGGGGGGGGGGCAAGATGCAGCTGTGGTAGATTTCTTTGTTTAGCCCATCTTTAATGCATTCAAACAAGATCTCCTCAAGCCATGTGGCCAGCTTACAGGCCAGCTCATGGAATTCCTGGGTATATTCTGCAACTGATCACCTCCCTTGGGTAATGGTTTTCATCTGGGTTCTGGCTTATGCTCTGCCAAAGGTTTTCATCTGGGTTCTGGCTTACGCTCTTCCAAAGGGTCCAAAAACAACCGGTAGGGTATTGCCATGAACTGGTCATAGTTAATTATTAACCAATTCTTAATTGGGGGGCCTTATTGTTGTGAAGTGAAACCATCCATTCTGCTGTGGCTCCTTCAAGGATCATTGTGACACACCTCACTTTGCCAGTTTCCAATCCCAATTCACCCCATTCTCCTGCATATAATTTCAGATTTGAGCTAGGAAGAATCCCAATGACTTAGGATCCATCTCCTCCCACCCACCCCCAAATTTCTTCCCTAGTGGCAGCACTTGAACAGTCCATCTCCTTCAGGAGGTAGTTCCCCCAGCCTCAGCTGCAAGTGCACAGCTGCTAGTGACTGCAGCTGGCATCACCCTCTGTGGGCAATGTAGGCAAGGCAAGTTTTGAATAAAATCTGCACAAAGGTAACACATTGAAAGTCATCTTCAAAGCCCTCCCCACAGGTCCCAGTTCATAAGGACAAATCAGTGTCCAATATGATGTTATTGGAAACCTCTTCAGCAGATGCTGGATGCCTTCAGAGGCCCAGGACTGTCAGCCTTGGAAAATTCTAAACACTCCATTGATGGGTAGCAAACCTCCCTTCCAATTCTCACAGGAACACTTCACACCAGCTTAGTTCTCCTTCCCAAATGCTAATTCCCCTTTCCCCATTACTATGGCAGCCATGGGCAAGCAAGCTGCAAAATGCATGCTGGATATCTAGCTGACACTAGAATTGCAGTAGTGGTCAGCCTGAAGACACAGGTCTACCATGGGGACCATGCACATGATGTTGCTCACAAGGGCAACCAGGAGAAAGTCAAGGATTGGGGGGGGGGGAGCATTGGAGAGAACCCAGGGTAAAGTTGACCTCCCAAAAAGGGAAATACTGTAATCTGGGTGATATTTGACTTATTCTCTGAACAGGTGCATTTTGCCATATCAAAAAATCCTCTCCACTCACATCTTGGCTAAATTGTACATGTAGTATTTATATAGACTGCATGGAACCCCAGAGAAAATTACATTGTATCACAGACTCCAATTCACTTTGTAATACCTAAAACTTTTCGGGACCACCCAGGCACTTAGCTCCTCCCATCAGTCTAAAACAGATAGGACCTGTAAACATATGAATGAGGTTGTAGAACAATACCTCAGATGCTACATTAACTACCAGCAGGATGATCTTTTCACTGAAGTGGTTTACAATAAATTATACATGGTAGCACTGGATTCACTCCTTTCAAAGTAGCCACTGGGCAGGACTTTGTATCTATTCCTGAGTAATCCCAGGCTACCTCTCAAATTGTATCCTTAAAAGAGTGAATTCACAACTATAAAACACCTGGCCTGTAGTTAGAAAGGCTTTGGAGGAGGCAAGGAAATCATAAAAACAGGCTAATAAGAAATGCACCAAACTAAAAAACTTTAAAATTGGAGATAGATATCTGCAATCTAGACAACCCTTGGAAAACTGGGTACAAAATATGTTGGCTCTTTCCCATAAAAAGTTATTACTCTGGAAACTGTTGAACTCAAATTGCCAAAAACCCTCAGACTTGTTCACCTGGTGTTTCACTGCAGCCTTTTAAAACCAGCACTTCTACTCTATGCCCAGCAACAAAACCACCTCCTATCCTATAATGATTGAAGGGCAGCAGAGTTTTGACATCAAAGACATTTTGGATTCATGCACATACTGGGGGAAAACATAATACCTAGTGACACAGGACTTCCCACCTTCCAAAATTGAATGGGTGGATTCAAAACCGATCAAGATTACTTAAGAGGTTCCATTAACAATATCTAGACAAACCTTATTGAACATTAACTAATTATGCATTCATATTTGTTTCTCCTCTTTCCCTCTTGTCTCTCATCTTCAGGATTAATGGCTCTGAAATGGGGATCAGTATGTCACTTCTGTCATCTTCGGCTTGGTGTCTAGCTTACAGCCTGCCATCAAGTGTTAGAAAGAAGGGGAAGAAGAGCAAATGGGCAATAAAGATATATGGCAAAAGTATCTATGCCAATCTTCAAGGTCATGTAGCTTGGAAAAGAATGTGGATTGCTCCAAACATCCCAGCAGTTCTCAAAACACTTATGTGGCTCGCCATTGGCCAAGAATGAACTGGTCGGGGATGGGGGGCTGTGATGAAGGATAAAACCTTTTTCATAGGAACTTTAGTTCTAGCTTGCTTTTACTGCAGCCAGTAATCCTTACTAAAAGAACCTATCACTTCAATTAAATGAAGTTGAGGAACTTTCTTACCTAAGGACCTAGGTAGGACAGGTCTAACAGATAACTATTCAGCAGTAAAAGTTTCCTTTTCATTTGTTCATTTGATTTCAGACAGAGTACAACTGGAGCTTAGCATACAATACTTGAAATATGCCTTCCAAAAACATCCAATGAATTAAATCGCTCTTTCAGAAATCAGATGACTGGACAAGCAATGATTTGAGAAAACCTGTTAAACAGATTATAAATTTGAGAGCAAATGGGATGCCATCACAATGAATGAAACAAATAGTCCTAGAAAAAATAGAGATAGTTCATTTATTATATGCATAAATCTCCAATTCCTTGTGGATATGTTTATATATTTACTGACCTTAATTTCCATATCATCAACTTCAGTTTTGTAGTTTCTAAATCAGGGAAGAGTAGTATCTTGCTATAGTACTATGACTGCAGCCAGCAATAGCACGTCAGATATTTATTTTCTCCATTCAAATCTCAACCTGATAAGGGACATACTGATACTTCATTTGATTCAAGGTCTCTGGCACAAACAACAGACTGATGAGTCTCTGATGTCCACAAATTATATCTAATTGATTTCTAGCAATTGGACCTATAATTATATCCTTAATTACTAGCAATCCCTAAAAACATCACAAATTATTACACACAAAACTATTCATATGGATTTAAAGAGACAATTGTGTATCTATTAACATTAACCTGCTTTAATTGCATTACATATTTTTGTTAACTCTCTTTACCCACAATTGCAGTCTAATTACTCCATTCAATGCTAAACTGCTTCAACAATCACATCTGGAAACCAAAAGCAAATAGCAACTAATTTGCTATAAACATTATCATCTTAATGCTTTTTATATGTCCATTCTCTCATCCTTTGTTCCTAAAATCCTCTGCTGAGCAACTTGGTTTAACTAAAAGACATCAACACTTTTAAAGTGAGACTGAAGTCTCCTTTTAACCTAAGTTGTTTTCTTTTGTTTCCCCCTCCTCTTTGTTATCTTGCCATCTCCATCCTTCCTTATGCTTCTTCTTCTGTTTCTACTGTCTTGTTTTTCATGTTTCAAATAATTTGTTGGGACTTGGTGGCACCTAAATTCAATATTACAATAATAAATATTAGGTTAGATACTAGAAAGTACATAGTACTGAATATGACAATGATAATCTTCGGAAATAAAGGAAAATAAATAAAATAGAGTCATAAATCTTCACAGAATTAATCTGAGCACGCATAATCGAGTGATATCTTTCCATTGAAAGAATGGCATCACTCTGTGATTTTCCTTTCATAACCACGTGCATTGTTTCAGTTTGAAGAAGCGAAAATCTGGAGTGCACGTGGGGTCAAAGCTGGAAGGAAATGACAGTTAAGGTCAGCGCTGCGGCGCACGCGTTAACCCATACACGCTATGCCGATTACTGTCCAATATTCCCCTATCTCGGTGGAGTATTTCTCTGCCTATGCGTCTTTATGGGCGATACCGAGCACTGGGGCGTTTCTTTTCCTTCCCTTCGGCCGAATATCAGACTGCAAGGTCCCGGGTGGGGGAGAAAGGCCACCCAAGGCCCCAAGTCCTGCGCCCTCCTCTATATCTCTAGCGGGATTCCTCATCAAATCTCGCACACACACGAATTTAACCTGCAACCTTCATCCCATGGAAGACATGGGGAAGGCGAGAGCGAGTTTCTGAAGCCAGCAGTATCTTTGAAGGCAGCAGCCGTCAACTAAGGCCCCGAGAGCCGTCTGGCGGCCGGGCCTCTCTGGACTGCCTCACCCAAGATCGCGACGCAAAAGCAGCTGCAGTTTCTTCCGCCTCTCTTTTCCTCACCCGTTGTGGTCGCTCGCCTCGGCTTCCAACTGCCTCTTCTTCTTCTTCACCGTGGTTGCTTTAAAAGAATGGCGAGAACGCAGGCAAACTGGCAGACACCTCAAAGGTGGGGGGACCAGGAATTACCCTCACGGAGCCGGCATAGGCGAAGGCGGAGAAATACAGCAGCCTTCCTCTGCCCCGGATGGAAGTGGCAGAAACCGTCACATCGCGCCGCCCAATCCTGCTCCAGAGCGGGAAGCCTCTTTTTCCTCCTCCTAGCGAACGCAGTCGCCCTCGCGACCACCAATCAGGTGACAAATCTTTTTAATCATTTATATTCGGTCTATAAAGAAAAGTGTTGGTGTTATCCCAGTCCCGACCTATTCCTTTTAGAAACATTCATAATACTAAAGCGTTTCATTTGCACTCGCTCCGCCACTCTTCCGATATTCTAAAATAGAAAGTGATTAGTAGTTCCAGTTTTTTCCTTTGTGCGAAATTTAGAAAAATGCTCTGAATGTAGATTCAAAATTTATAGCAGCCAGAAACTCCAAATAAGCAACAGAATAGGTAAGGAGCTGAAGCTGACAAGCTTGGCTCAAACAAATAAAACACCTGAGGTTTTAGTTTAGTTTAATTTATTGTCATTGAACCTCGTACAACGAAATTAAATACCATCTTCAGTGTATATTATGGCAATGAAAATAAACACAAACACACATCCTTCACATTCTATACACTGAATTGAAAATCCTTGATATTGCATTTATATTGCACTATACAGCAGAATTCAAAAGAGCTACTGCCCTGGGATAGAAGCTGTTTTTCAGCCTATTTGTGTTTGTTTTTATTCTGTACCATCTGCCAGATGGTAATAATTCAAAAAAAGGGTTCCCAGGATGAGATGGATCTTTGAGAATGTTTTGAACTTTCTTAAGGCAGTGGGAATTATAAAGCTCTTCCAAAGAGAAGAGAGGGCAATCAATGATCTTCTGGGCAATGACATTAACCCTCTGGAGTGCTTTCCTATCTTGCCACGGTGCAAAAGGCAAACCATACAGGAAGTTAAAATATTCTCTATTGTGCAGCGGTAGAAAGTCACCAGCAGTTTTTCATTCAGTTGTTTTCTGAAAAGTCTCAGGTAGTATAATCTCTGCTGGGCCCTTTTGACCAGTGCTGCAATGTGAGCCCTCTTTTATGGTAACAACCAGAAACTTAAAACTGGCCACTTGCTCCACTCGGTCTCCTTTGAAAAGCAAGGGCTGGATGTTTGATCCGTTCCTTCCATAGTCCACTATAAACTCCTTGGTCTTATTGGTATTGAGGACCAAATTATTGTCTCTACACCACAGAAGCAACCGGTCCACCTCATCTTGGTAGACAGACTCGTCCCCCCCACTACTGATATATCATCAGCAAATTTAGTAATAATATTACTAGCGTGAGTGGGAATGCAGTCATGCACATAAAAAGTAAGGGACTCAACATGCAATCCTGTGGTGTACCAATGTTTAGAATAAGGGCTGAAGATATATGATTATCTAATCTGACCTTCTGAGCGGCCAGACAGGAAATCCATAATCCAAAGGCAGATTGAATAAGAAAGTCCAAGATTCATAAGTTTACACACTGGTCTATGTGGAAGAATTGTGTTAAATGCAGAACTAAAATCTACAAAAAGCATTCTCACATAACCCTAGCCCCACTGTTCTAGATGAGTCAGAGTAGTATGAAGAGTGATGGCTATAGCATCCTCTGTAGAATCCTATTTCTTCTGTATGCAAACTGGTGTTTATCAAATGTATGAGAAAGACCAGAAATGATTTACTGGCAAACCAACTTCTCAAAGCACTTCATGATGATAGGAGTGAGTGCCACTGGTCTGTAATCATTGAGGTTATTCTCTGACAGCTGAACAATGGTGGAAGTCTTCAAATAACATGGAATAGTGGACTAGTATAAAGACCGTTTGAAAATCCTGGTAAAGCCCATGTCCCACTGCACCAACGGATGCAAAGAGGATGTAAAATGGACAAAAAAGCTTGCCATCTGTTGGAAAACATGATGCATCAGTTGTGCACTCACTGCATACGTGTTTCATACACTCTATCCGTTGAGCATCCATCCACTGAGTTTTCATCCGCGCAGGAGGTTTTGAGCTGCACAAAACTTTTTGAGCGGATGAACTTTCCACCACGTACGATGTATATCCGCGACACATATGGGCAACAAATGTTCTATGTCCGTTATCATCTGTTAAACGTCCACTGTTTCCTCTCTGCATCCTCTGGCCATCCTCGCAATTCATATCCGCTGTAGCTGAAAACGGAAAGAGGGAGGAAGGGAAAGGTACACAGAACGTCCATACAGCGTTAGTAGCACGGAAATAGAAAGGATGTAAGCGGATTCATCTCATATATAAAGCATTAAAACAGACAAAATGTTTATATATGGGATGTATCTCGGATATTTAGGATGTCTGGAGTATGCCTAGAGTATGTGGAAGGGCACCTAGCGGACAACCGATATTTCCTATAAAAAGGGGGAGGAAATCACCTGGATCTCAGTATGAGTCCAGCAGCCCTGGTGTACAGACCTCTTTACCCTTGGTCTTGCTCTTCCACATCATCCATTGATCTCCACCATGGATCATAACACAGTCCTTATGGTAGCTGCGATCATTCAACACCAGAACCAAACCCTGTTCAGACTGTTTCACCTTTTCTACGCAAGAAGAAGAAGGAGACGTTCAAAAGCTGTGTGGGTCCGACAATGGATTGTGAGAAGAATGGAGTTTGGACTGTATGACAAGCTGATGATGGAGCTGAGGAATGAAGACCCTCGTGCATTCCATCACTTCATGAGGATGCCACCAGCCATGTTTGACGAACTTGTAGAGCGTTTGAGACCCAGGTTGACCAAGCCGAGCACCAACTTCCATCCCAACCTGGACCCTGGACTGAAGGTGTCACTAACTCTGCGGCACCTGGCTCTGGAACCACATACAGAAACATGCAGTATGCCTGGAGGGTGCCACACAACAGCATCAGCAAAGTGGTCAGAGAAGTGGTGCAGGCCATCATCGAAGAATACGTGGAGTAGCTCCTCCAGTGTCCCACCACTGAAGAAGGCTGAAGGAAAGTTGCAGAACAGTGGTATCAGAGGTGAAACTTTCCCCACACCGTTGGAGCCATAGATGGGAAGCACGTGGCCTGCAAAGCTCCAGCCAACTCAGGGTCCTCTTATTACATCTACAAGGGCTTCTTCAGCATCATCCTCTTTGCCATGGTTGATGCTGACTACAAGTTCATGTACATTGATGCTTCAGGCAACGGGTCAGGTTCAGATAGCCAGGTATACAACGCCAGTGACCTCAAGGATGGGCTGGAATGCAACCTCATCATGGGTTTTCCAGATCCAGTCCCCCTACCCAATGACACACAAGATGTGCCCGACTTCATCGTTGGTGATGATGCCTTCTCCCTTAGAACCTACCTCATGAAGCTGTACAGTTCAAGATACCTCACCCGTGAAGAGAGGATCTTCAACTACAGGCTGTCCAGGGCAAGACGGGTGATGGAGAACGCCTTTGGCATCCTGGGCAACAGGTTCCAGGTACTTCTCACCACCATGCAGCATCACCCAGGGACTGTGAGGAGCATCATGGAAGCTTGCTGCATCCTGCACAATCTCATCCGCACCCGCTACCCAGTGTTGCAGAACAGGCTTGTGGACCGTCAACAAGGGAATGGGGACATGGAGCCTGGTGAATGGAGGCAGGGACTAAACCTGATAGACACTGTGGATGTACAAGGCCCCAACAGTGCTTCACGTGAAGGGAAGAAGCAGCACAACCTACTGAAACACTGGTGCAACTCCCCAGCTAGAGTAGTGGAGTGGCAAGACAGGATGCTAGATGGTTAATGGATGCTTCCTTGAGCCTGTCTCATAACACTGATGAGATTGTACCATGTATATTGAGTGGCCCTACAATGAATAGGGCATTACTAAAGAGCTTTGTTTATTTTGAAATGTGTTGATCAATGAATAAATTGTTATTGATAAAAAAGGTCCATATGTGTGGCAGCTGGGAGAGTGGACCATACAGTCCCACTATGCTTTGCACTGGAGGTTTATCTATCCCACAGCTATCCTTACCTATCCCACAACTATCCTTACCCATCCCACAACTATCCTTACCTATCTCACAGCTATCCTTACCTATCCCACAACTATCCTTACCTATCCCACAGCTATCCTTACCTATCCCACAACTATCTTTACCCATCCCACAACTATCCTTACCAATCCCACAAGCATGCAAAAGCTTAGCCATTTTTTCAAAGTTTTCACCAACACTTTATTAAGTAAATAAAATGAACCAAGTGTGTGAAGCAAAGATAACCTTTATTAATAACTGTCTTAAGTATACTGTATGACTTCATTAAAAAAGCAAAATGAACCAAGTAAAGTGTCTTAAGCAAAGAAAAAGTGACAGGGACAGGGACCGTGCAGGTGGCTGTGGCTGGAGTGCTGGTCTGAGGCACCATTGGGGTGCTCGGCCCCGAGAGTACAACAGGGGATGGTGTGTTCAGGAAACTCTCAGAGAGCTGACTCAGTCCTGTGAGGTTGAGAGGCCCTTCATCAAGGACCTGGGATGTTCAAGCCCAAGACTGATGACAGATTGTCCGTTGGGGTGGAGGAAGGAGGAGTGTTAGTGGGGCTGTCTGGTCTGCAGCTGGGTGAAGTGAGGCGTCTGTGGCATGCGATGAACCTGGGTCTCTACTGGGAAGGGCTGCCTCTGCTGTGGGAAGTCCTGGTACTCGTAGCCTTGGTAGGTGAGGGGCTGTTAAAAGCCGTGGAAGGGCTGTGACATCGCCTGGGGTGGAGGAGCAGACCTGGACTGGGTCGGAGCAGGTTCAGCTGGGCCTGGAGAGTTGTGCAGAAGTGCTGTTATCTTCTGCTTCATCACCTGGTACTGGGCCTCGGGCAGGTCCATGAGGGTCTGGCTCACATAGGGGATGAAGGGCTTCCCGTTGGAGGATGGTATGTCGCTGTGGACCAGCTGAGAGAGAAGATCTGTGCTGGTTTTGATTTTGTCCCTGATCTCCAACAGGACAGTGTGGCTCTGGCCCTCCAGTCTGCCTCTCTGCCTGTTTTCTGTGGAGGTGGAGCTGGGGGTGGGTGTGGCTTGGTCTCTGGTGGCTTCCGCTTCTTCCTCCATTTGTTACAGGGGATCCTCCACGTCCTCTGGCATAGGGAGTGCAACTGTTGGGGGGGTCTCTGCCGTGGGGCCCTCCGAAGACACCTACATGGACACGGTTATTGTCTCCTGGCTGGAAGAGGACTGGCTGTCTGTGGGCTGTCTGAGGGAAAGGGTTGTCAGAGGGGCTGCTCCTCTGTGGTGGACCTCACCCTCCAGGAAGCTGCACTTGGCCATGACGTACATCTCCCAGTCAGTGAGCTTGACAGCGACCTGGCCAGATTTCTTGAGGTGTAGCTTGCCATACCAGGTGTGCATGTGCTTCCACCATCCCAGGAGTAGTTCTGAAGTGTAGCCCAGGCTCTCTGCCTTGTCTCTCCAAGCTGCCTTCTTCCTCTTGGTGTCACGATAGAGTCTGTGGCCCTTTCTCCACAAGTACTCATTCTCCCTCAGCCATTCCAGCACCTCCTCCTCATCGTCCTCGGAAAGGTGTACTGTTTACCCTCTCCCTTCTCCTTCCCTTGCCTCTTCCTCCCTCTGGCAGGGGCTTGAGCAGCAGGGCTTTGAGGGCCTTGGGGCTGGTCCACCACAGCAGCAGCAGCAGCAGCAGGAGAAGCACCAGCAACACCAGCAGCACCAGCAGAAGAAGAGCAGCAGCAGAGAAGCACCAGCAGCTTCAGAGTCAGTGCCAGGGGTTGGGATGGTGGTTCTGTCCTTCTTGCCAGGGCTGGCAGGAGTAGGCACAGGCTTTCTCTTCTTCCCTGACTGAAGAACCATGGTGTTATTCGAAGATGTCTGTGGCAGCACATCTTTCCTCTGAATGCTGAATGCTTGCGAGCTGCATCCTTTTATATCCACGGAGCTGACGCAATTCAAACTCCCCGCATGCGCAGTGAACGCTATACATCCGCTATGCATCAGCTATGCATTCTCTTGGGTATCTGTGATGCATCCGCGTCATCCGTTACGCATCCGCTCCTTTCGCTATGCGTCCGCTTCGCAATTCTCCCCCGGAAGCCCTTCGGATGTGTCATCCGCTTCCATCTGCTTCCATCCACTAGTCTTCCTACGAACATCTGCTTAACATCCTTGCTACATATTACCCCCGTCCGTTCCTTTCCGTTCTTTTCCATCCTGTTTATGCAAATTTGGGACACCTTTTGGAGTGGATAACAACGGATGGAGCCACCCCCAAATTTTGCTTGTCCGCTGTGTCCTTTTTGCATACGTTTTGCATACGTCAGCCAATGGGACCTAGCCTTAGAAACTCCAGCCAACTGATTAGCACAGTTTTTAAGCACTCAGCTAGAGATACCGTCAGGACCGGCAGCCTTTCTAGGGTCCACAGCCCTCAGAATGCTCCTCACCTCCTGTTCCTCCACAATGAGGTAGGGGCTACAATTGGCTGGTGGATGTATTTTAGCCGTCTCTGATGTCTCCACTTCAAAGTGAGCAAAGAAATGATTCAGTTCCTCTGCCAATGAAGCATCCCCCTCAGCAGGGATGACATTGGTCAGTTGATGATTGGTAATTTGTTGAATATCTCGCCACACCTGCCTCATGTTATTGCTTTAAAAGTTATCCTCAATCTTCCTCTTATAATCAGTCTTGGCCTTCCAAATACCTTTCTTCAGATTAGCTATGGCAACATCGTATCTTGCCCCATCACCGGACCTAAAGGCCTTGGTCCTTGCAAGAGGCATTAGACTTCCTTGGTCATCCAGGGTTTCTAACTGGGATAGATCCTAATACATGTATCCACAGTGATAGTATCTGTGCAGTGTTTGATATAGCACAGAACAGTTGCTGTGTGCACCTCTAGGTCAGGGTGGTAAAAGATGTACCAATTTGTGTTCTCAAAACAATCCTGAAATTGTTGGGAAGCATCTTCTGGCCAAGATTTCACTGTCTTTATTATAAGCAGAGCTCCTCTCCAAAGAGGCATATATGCTGAAAGCAGTGACATATGGTCTGATTGTCCCAAATGTGGTAATGGTGCAACCTTATAGCCATGTTTGATGTTAATATATACTTTGTCCAATATGTTTGCTCCTCTAATAGCACACTTAACAATGCTAATTGAATCTAGGGAGCACTGCTTTTAAATCAGTTTGATTAAAGTCCCCCACTATGATATGTGCAGTATCAGGATACTTATTCTGCTGATTTCTAACATTATACAAGAATTCCAAAGCTATGGTAGTATTGGCATCAGGTGGGATATAGACTTCAGTAATCAAAACCATGCTGAATTCCTATGGAAGATATATGGGTCTACATTTAAGAGTCATATACTCCAGATCCATGTAGCAGTGGCTGCCTACAGTCTTTGTATTGATACACCAGCTTTTGTTCACATAAAGCCATGATGTTGAACCTATAGCACGTGTGCCAGAAGTGGCATGCAGAGCCACTTCTGCCAGTACACGAGATATCACCTGGAAGAGCATCACTGTGCATGCACGCACACCGCCTGCCTGACAGCTGATTGTTGGGTATTTGGCGTGCATGTGCAGGGGGTATAGGGGTGTGGAAGACGCGCATGCATGCACAGAGATGCACAGGGTGCACAAGGGGATCATGCATATATCCAGAGACACATGATGCCCAGCGGGTCAGGTGCTCATGCACAGAGACACATGGCATGTGGGGGGGGGGTTATGCGCACATGCGCAGGGAGCATGGGGGGGAGCCCACACGCATTGCTCTCTGGGTGCTGGCATATACACATGTGCGCAATTTTTGGCCCAAAAGTCCAAAAGGTTAGCCACCACTGTCCTAGAAAGATAAATTATATCGGCCCATAGAACAAGCCAGCTTCCAACAAAATCAAGTGCTAAACTAATAGGCTATATTGAAGTAGGAATCCGATGTGGCCTGAAAACCACAGCCATGTTTGTCCATATAACTATGTCATATGATATAGTTTGGAGGAATGGGTTTTTATACAAACTGTGCCATATTATCCCCTGTAAAAAATTATCAACTAATTAATAACATTGTCATGCCCTTGTTAGAGTCAAAGTCTGAGGGAGAGGAGGAACAGCTGACAGGGAGTGGAGATGTGGCTCCGGAAGTTGTGAAAGAGGCTGGGGAAGGGCAGAGGTTGGCTGGACAGTCTGAGGAATAACCAGTCCCATCCCTTCTTCATCCTAGGACATGCAGGGAGGAACGGAGAAGGAAATAACTTGGCTTACGAGAGAGGAAGCAGCCATGATCCCCCTCATTGGTTCAGCTGGGGAGAATAGTATATAAGAGAGATGAAGCAAAGCGTGTTTTATTTTGGACTGAAGTTATCTTGGTTGGTATCCTTCCAACAGACTGTGCCTTGTTATCTCTTTGATGTCAGTTATTACTTATCCTGGTCCATTGTGGAATTTCTTTCACTGTAGTTTGTTTTGGTTTTTTATTTCATCTCTATCTGCTCATTAAGTTCAGACTGTATTGCTTACTTTTGAAGACTATTTTTGAATAAGTTTTATCTCCAACTGAGAATTATTGAACAATGGGGCCAAGTTGGAGGCATTAAAGGACATTTATTTATGTTTTGGATTTTGTTACGTTTCTGTTACACTCAGGGTCATCGCAAACATGCTAAGTGATAGTCCCTTTCAAATAATAATGGAGGACAACCATTATTATTTAGGTAAGATAAAACAATGGTCTCTCAATGTGCTGTAATGGCACCTACCCTATTCAACTTACACATATCAGGTATGCTGATGACAAGGGGACACAAAGGAATGGGACTTTTCGTCTTCCTTTAGTCATGCCTCCTTCTCCGCCAGCGTTCCTCCTTGGGCGATTCTCCTCTGACTTTCTCCTGCCCATTAGCCCTGGGCAGTGGGCCACAGCCCCTCTGTCCCATGCGCTTCAACACTGCCAATTCAACAAAGCATGGTTCGTCTGGGTTATTTGCTACCCGGGACAGTTAGCCGCCAACCAATTGGCTAGCTGCCAGTGCCAATAGCCATAAGCCACAGTGCAATCTTGGTGGGGGGTTGGTAAATGGCTTTAGGAAAGCCAAACGCTTTTTAGGAGAAGGGGAGAGAGTAAATAAGAGAAGGAAAGAGCAGGGGTAACTAAGTATGCCGGCTTAATCTAAAGGGGAAAGGGGGAGAGAAAGAAAGAAGAAAAGGGAGGGAGAGAGGGAAGGGAAGGGAAAATGCATGAGATATGGATGGTGGGCGGGAGGAAAGGAAAAAGAAGAAGGAAGGATGACAAACACCTGGCAGCTTCATACTTTGAAACAGCACAGCAATCTGAGGCTAGAAGAGACATTGGAGGTTATGTAATCCAACGCCCTGCTCCAGCAGGAAACCTTATGTCAACTGAGTTATTTTGGTGCCTCCAACACAGGGAAGAAATTCCCAGAAAGGGAAGGAGTTTACTAGGCAAGGCTGCCAAGCAGAGGAAGAAAGAGATACTCCTCGACTGATGACAAAATTGAGTTTTCACCCACCTTACTCCCGGTCTTGCCACCGTTAATAAGCGAGTAGTTGCAGCTCTTAAGTATGTCACATACTCATTAAGTGAATCCAGATTCCCTGTGGACTTCGGTGGTCACCTCGCAAAGAGGGATCGCATGACTCTAGGACACAGACCATCATAAATATAACTCAGTTGCCAAGTGTCCCTGTCTGAATCTGGATCACCTAGCCATGGGGATGCTGCAACTGTCATTAAGTGTGAAAAACAGTAAGTCCTTTTTTCCAGTGCCATTCTAACTAAAACGGTCACTAAGTGAATCTGGTTTGTAAAGCGGATGCTCCACGGAAGCCTAGCGGATGGAAGCGGATGGAAGCAGATGGCACATCCGCAGGACTTCCGGGGGAGCACAGCAAAGCGGATGTGCAGCGGAAGGAACAGATGCAGAGCGGATGCTTAGCGGATGATGCGGATGCATCACAGACGCCTAGCGGATGCCTAGCGGATGCCTAGCAGATGCAAAGCGTTCACTGCGCATGCGGGGAGGATGCATTGTGTCAGCCCCGCAGATATAAAAGGATGCAGCTCGCAAGCAGGTCACCATTCAGAGGAAAGACCTGCTGCCAGACACATCTCCAGACAACAACCATGGGGAAGAAGAGGAAGCCTGTGCCATCTTCTGCCAGCCCTGGCAAGAAGGACAGGGCCACCATGCCACCCCCTGGCCATGACTCTGCTTCTGCTGGGGCTTCTGCTGCTCGGGCTGACTCTGCTGGTGCTGGTGCTTCTGCTGGGGCTGCTCCTGGTGCTGGTGCTTCTGCTGGTGCTTACTCTGCTGGCGCTGCTCCTGGTGCTTCTGCTGGTGCTGCTCCTGGTCCTGCTGGTGCTCCTGGTCCTGCTGGTCCTGCTGGTGCTCCTGGTCCTGTTGGTGCTGCTGGTGCTTACTCTGCTGATGATGATCCTGGTCCTGCTGGTGTTGCTGGTCCTGCTGGTGTTACTGGTGCTGCTGATCCTGCTGGTGCTGCTGGTCCTACTGGTGCTGCTTTTGCTGCTACTGTTGTTGTTGTTGCTGCTGCTGCTGCTGGTGTGGTGGAGCAGCCCCTAGAACCTCGAAGCCCCTCTGATGAGGGCCCAGATGGCCCTGCCAGAGGGAGGAAGAGGCATACGCGAGAACGGGAGAGGAGGCAATACTCCATCAAAGAGGAACATGAGGATGAGGTGCTGGAATGGCTGAGGGAGAATGAGTACCTATGGCGGAAGGGACACAGGCTCTATCAAGACACCAAGAGGAAGCAGGCTGCTTGGAGAGAGAAGGCAGAGAGCCTGGGCTACACTTCGGAGGTCCTCCTCGGGTGGTTGGAGCACATGCACACCTGGTACGGGAAGCTGCACCTCAAAAAGTCTGGCCAGGCCGCGGTCAAGCTCACCGACCGGGAGACCTACGTGATGGCCAAGTGCAGCTTCTTGGAGGGTGAGATCCGCCACCGAGGAGCAGTCCCTCTGTCTACATTCTCTCTTAGGCAGCCCACAGAGAGCCAGTCCTCTTCTGGCCAAGAGTCAGCTCCTATGTCCAGGCAGGTATCTGTGGAGCATTCCACGATGGAGACCCCCCCGACAGCTGCACTCCCCATGGCGGAGTGTGTGGAGGACCCCCTGATGCAGTGGAAGCAAGGAGAGGGCACTTCCACCAGAGACCAAGCCACACCCACCCCCAGCTCCACCTCCACAGAAAGCAGGCAGAGAGCCAGACCGGAGGGGCAGAGCCACACTGTCCTGCTGGAGATCGGGGACACCATCAAAAGCAGTGTAGATCTCCTCTCTCAGCTGGTACACACCAACATACCATCCTCAAACCGCAAGCCCTTCCTCACCTATGTCAACCAGACCCTCCTGGACATGTCCAAATCACAGTACCAGGTGATAAAGGAGAGGATCACCGGTCTTCTGCACAACTCTCCAGGCCCAGCTGAACCTACTCCGACCCAGTCCAGGTCTGCTCCTCCACCCCAGGTGAGGTCACAGCCCTTCCAAGGCTTTCCACAGGCCCTCACCTACCAAGGCTACAGCTACCAGGAGTTCCAGCAGGACAGGCAGCCCTTCCCAGTCCAGCCACAGGTTCATCGAATGCCACCGATGCCACAGATGCCACAGATGCCACCTACGCCACAGATGCCACCCACACCACAGATGCCACCCACCCCTCACCTCACTCAGCTGCAGATCAGACAGCCCCACTACACTCCTCCTTCCTCCACCCCACAGCTAAGCCCGGCCCTAGAACATCTGTCATCGGTCTTGGGACTGACACCTCATGTCATGGAGGAAGGGGCAACATCACGGGACTGAGCCAGATCTCTGAGAGCTTCCTCCACACACCATCCCCTGTTGTCCTCTCGGGGCCAGGCACCCCAGTGGCGCCTCAGACCAGCACTCCAGCAACACCCACCTCCACAGCACCTGGACCCTTCACCCCTGAGACTATGGGCATGCCTCAGAGTGACTGAGAAGAGTGCCAGAGACTGGGTTGCTACCTGTTGACTTTATCTTTGCTTGGGACACTTTTCTTGGGTCATTTTGCTTTTACAGTTTGTTATTAATAAAGTTTATCTTTGCTTCACACACTTAGTTCAGTTATTTTTGTCAATAAAGTCTTGGTGGAAACTTTTAGAAATGGTTTAAGCCTTTGCATGCTTGTGGGATGGGTAAGGATAGCAGTGGGATGGGCAGGAATACCTGTGGGATGGGTAATAGCTGTGGGATGGGTTAGGATACCTGTGGGATGGGTAATAGCTGTGGGATAGATAAACCTCCAGTGGAAGCATAGTGGGACTGTATGGTCCACCCTCCCAGGTGCCACACCTATGGCCCTTTATTATCAATAACAATCATTCATCCACACATTTCAACATAAACACAACTCTTTATTAAATGCCCTGTTCATTGTAGGGCCACTCAACATACATGGCACAATCTCATCAGTGTTATGAGACAGGCTCAAGGAAGCATCCATTAAGCATCTACCATCCTGTCTTGCCACTCCACTGCTCCAGCTGGGGAGTTGCACCAGTGTTTCAGGAGGTTGTGCTGCTTCTTCCCTTCACATGAAACTCTGTTGGGGCCTTGCACATCCACAGTATCTATCAGGTTTCACCCTTGCCTCCATTCACCAGGCTCCATGTCCCCATTGCCTTGTTGGTGGTCCACGAGCCTGTTCTGCAAGAC
>BLBF01000044.1:13961450-14016177 GCA_015471245.1 Laticauda colubrina | reverse complement strand
GTCTTGCAGAACAGGCTCGTGGACCACCAACAAGGCAATGGGGACATTTTCTCCAACACTTTATTAAGTAAAAAAAATGAACCAAGTGTATGAAGCAAAGATAACCTTTATTAATAACAAACTATATGACTTTATTAAAAAGGAAAATGACCCAAGTAAAGTGTCTTAAGCAAAAATAAAGTGAGCAGGAAACAACTCAGTCTCTGGCACTCTTCTCAGTCACTCTGAAGCGTGCCCATGGACTCAGGTGTAAAGGGCCCAGGGACTGTGGAGGTGAATGTTGCTGGAGTGCTGGTCTGAGGCGCCATTGGGGTGCCTGGCCCTGAGAGTACAACAGGAGATGGTGTGTGCAGGAAGCTCTCAGAGAGCTGACTCAGTCCCATGAGGTTGAGAGGCCCTTCCTCAAGTACCTGGGATGTGAAGGAGGAATGTAGTGGGGCTGTCTGGTCTGCAGCTGGGTCAGCTGAGGCATCTGTGGTGTCCGAGGAATCTGGGTGTGGACTGGGAAGGGCTGTCTCTGCTGTGGGAAGTCCTGGTAGTGGTAGGCTTGGTAGGCAAGGGGCTGCTGAAATCCGTGGAAGGGCTGTGACATCGCTTGGGGTGGAGGAGCAGACCTGGAGTGGGTAGGAGCAGGTTCAGCTGGGCCTGGAGGGTGGTGCAGAAGAGCTGTGATCCTCTCCTTCATCGCCTGGTACTGGGCCTCGGGCATGTCCAGATGAGGGTCTGGCTCATGTACGTGATGAAGGGCTTGCGGTTGGAGGATGGTATGTCGAAGTGGACCAGCTGGGAGAGGAGATCTGTGCTTGCTTTGATTGTGTCCCTGATCTCCAAGAGGACAGTGGCTCTGTCCCTCCGGTCTGCCTCTCTGCCTGCTTTCTGTGGAGGTGGAGCTGGGGGTGGGTGTGGCTTGGTCTCTGGTGGCTGCTTCTTCTTGCTCCATCTGAGACAGGGGATCCCCCACATCCTCTGGCATGGGGAGTGCAGCTGTCGGCGGGGTCTCTGCCGTGGGGCCCTCCGAAGACACCTACATGGACACGGTTATTGTCTCCTGGCTGGAAGAGGACTGGCTGTCTGTGGGCTGTCTGAGGGAGAGGGTTGTCAGAGGGGCTGCTCCGTGGTGACGGATCTCACCCTCCAGGAAGCTACACCTGGCCATGACATAGGTCTCCGGGTCAGTGAGCTTGACAGCGGCCTGCCTAGATTTCTTCAGGTGCAGCTTGCCATACCAGGTGTGCATATGCTTCCACCACCCCAGGAGGACATCTGAAATTAGCCCAGGCTCTCCGCCTTCTCTCTCCACGCTGCCTGCTTCCACTTGGTGTTGTGATAGAGCCTGTGGCCCTTCCTCCACAGGTACTCGTTCTCCCTCAGCCATTCCAGCACCTCCTCCTCATGGTCTTCAGAAATGGAGTACTGTTTCCTCTCCCCCTTCTCCTTGCCTTGCCTCGCCTCGCCTCTTCCTCCCTCTGCAGGGGCTTCAGGGCCTTCAGCAGCAGGGCTTTGAGGGCCTTGGGGCTGGTCCACCACAGCAGCAGCAGCAGGAGAAGCACTAGCAGCAGCAGGAGTAGCACCAGCAGTACCAGCAGCCCCAGCAGGAGAAGCCCCAGCAACACCTGGAGCACCAGGAGCACCAGCAGCAGCACCAGCAGCTTCAGAGTCAGTGCCAGCGGGTGGGATAGTGGTTCTGTCCTTCTTGCCAGGGCTGGCAGGAGTAGGCACAGGCTTCCTCTTCTTCCCCATGGTGTTCTCTCAAGATGTCTCTGGCAGCAGGTCTTTCCTCTGAATGGTGACCTGCTTGCGAGCTGCCTCCTTTTATATCCGCAGAGCTTACGCAATTCATCCTTCCCACATACGCAGTGAACGCTTTGCATCTGCTATGCATCCTCTCGGCGTCCGTGATGCATCCACGTCATCCGCTACACATCCGCTCCTTCCGCTACGCGTCCGCTTCGCTGTTCTCTCCCGGAAGCCCTGCGGATGTGTCATCCGCTTCCATCCGCTAGGCTTCCTATGAACATCTGCTTTACATCCCCGCTACATCCTCCCCACGTCCGTTCCTTTCTTGTCTGCTCTGTTTGTGCAAATTTTGGGCACTTTTGAGAGCGGATAACAACGGATGGAATATTTGCTCATCCGCTGTGTCCTTTTCACATACATTTTGCATCCGTTGGCCAGTGTGACCTAGCCTTAAACATAATTAGTTTGTGGTAATACTGACTATGCCAGGAACTCTCGTATTCTCAATTTTTAAAAATTCATTAGTGCATTTAAATATAGCATTTCTTCCAAGAGCACTAAGGAAATAATATTTTTCACTTTTGTTGTTGTTGCTGTTAGTTGTGAAGTCGTGTCCAGTCCCATAGGCAACATTTCTCCAGGCCTTCCTATCCTCTACCATCCTTTGGAGTCCATTTAAGTTCATGCTGACTGCTTCAGTGACTCCATCCAGCCATCTCATTCTCTGCTGTCCCATTCTTCATTTGTCCTGAACCATTCCCAGCATTAGACTCTTCTCCAGTGAGCCCTTCTTTCTCATTAGGTGGTCAAAGTATTTGAGTTTCATCTTCAGGATCTGGCCTCCTAAAGAGCAGTCAGAGTTGATCTCCTCTAGGACTGACCGGTTTTCACTTTTGTAGCATATTATAAATAAGGATGCATATCTGAACTAGATTATGCAGAAACAATCAAAGAAAAAATCATCAATAATGATAGCAGAAACATAGCTTTATAATATCTTTCATTAATGGATATTGTTACTGTTGACAAAATTTATATATAAACATTTCATATTCTTATTTTCTTCCAGTTAGATGTTCTAGGTTTAAGAATATTACTTCATATAAAGTAGAAGATTCATATAATCAACAGAATTGGGTTTTTTTCACACTACAGAATTCTGTGTTCATTACATATGTGAAGTGGAAGCAGTCGAAATTCCGTTGGGCCCCACGTTGGGCGCCAAATTGTGAGGTGGAAGCAGATAAAAACCACCAAAAGATTCGTTGATCCAAGGAAAACAAGGTTTTATTCACGTGTCTGTAGAGACGGGTCCCCTCAGGCATTGAAGGAACACAGAGCAAAATTCAGGCAGCATTTTTATCCCCTCTTACAAGGCCTTGGCTCACATTCTTTCTGTTTTCAAATTGATACATGTATTTCGAAGGTTCATACGAGCTCCTTATCTAGCAAAAGTAGTTACACGGTTTCTGACATCGCAGCACTTTATTACAGTTCCCCATTGTTCTCGCCTTATCTTGGTTTTTTTCTCTTGTGCACAAACTGGAACACTTTCTTATTTAGCAGAACTACTGAGTTTTGAGACACACTTCCTTATTCAGTTCAACGGGCCATCCAACATGGCTTCGGTTCTGCTCACAAATCCCCCCTTTTTCTTTTTCCACTCTTGTCTCAAACTCATAGAGCAGATCCTCTGCTTCTTTCAGAGTGATTTCTCTCTGATACATCATTACAGGTTCTGCTTCCTGCTTCTTCTCAAATCTTGAACCCAAGGATTTCCCTATCTTCCCACACGTTGTTATTGCACCAGGGAGACACTGAAGACAACAACACAACAATACACAGCATATAATAATCAATATAATTCCCATTATGGTAGATCTAAACCAAGTGGAACTGGGAAGCCAAGACCATAGTGCTCCCCACAGGTCTGGCAATGAGGAGTCACCTCTTTGTGATAATAGATTAGAGCGAATGCGTTCTTCCATTACTTTTACTGTCTTTGTAATATTGGGTTGGAAATCATGGATGTATACACAGCAATGTGAATGAATCAGAGCACACACACCCCCTTTTGTAGCTAATACAATGTCTAAAGCATACCTATTTTGTAGAGCAACCTGTCTTACTTCAGAAAGCTCGGTTTTAATCATTTTAATATTCTTTATTGTATCATTGAACATTGTTACCATGAAGTTATTTAGAATATGTATATCTCGGTAGTTCATGGCTACTCCCAATGGTGTTATTATACCATGGGAGATTTGGGTCCAGAGTCTCCGGGTAAGGCCAGATTCTGGGTCTCTTTTATTACGTATCCGGCCTTGGGGAAGGCCATCAGGTTTATATATCACCGGTATCACATACCCAAGTGTACATGTGCCACTCCAGTAAGGTGGCATCTCCCTGTATGCATATTTCCCACACAATACCCACCTAAAGTTTTCCATAGCATAGGTCTGTTGTGATGTTCGGGTCCAATTGATCATATCTTCAAAATGCATACACATCTGATACTGATCTTGATTAAAATAATCTAATTTATGATAACTCTTGGTATAGCTATGGTTACTACAGGATGATGGCATATCAAAAGTCTTATTACATTTTTCCCAATCTCCTAAATGGAGCCCTCTAGTTTCATTTCTCCTAAAACACATATACGCCATTTTCCTTAAATGAACAAAAATCCTTCCTGTTACATTTCGTTCTACACCATATTTTTCTGTCCCGTGCCCCTGTGGTCTTAGTCTGTTCTGATCAAGTGGAATTGCGTGTAGGATTAATCCTTCACCTGTTCTTCCTGGCAGGTGCATGCATAACCAGCAATTGGTGATGTTCAAGGAATATGAGAACTTCTTGAGATCCTTTATGAACATATTGTCATTCCACAAGTCCGTTCCCAAGTCACCTGAAGGTCCAACATATTGTGAACTTCTTTGATGTATTAGTGTAAATATAGTTGCAACAAATAGTCCTTTCCAGAGTTCAGCCGACATCTCCATGGTGGTTTCTGCTGGCTATTTCTTCAAGGTTACCTTTAACGGCTGACCATCCACTGGGATTGCCTTCCAAGGTTTTTCTGGTTCCGGTGCTTTCTTGACTCTGCTGTAATGCATCCAGCCTCCTTCCCGAGTACGGACTGCAGATTCAGTCATCAGTAGCACCTGGTACGGACCTTCCCAGCTAGGTTGCAGTTTTTCACTCCTCCAAGTCTTTATCAGGACCCAGTCTCCAGCCTCGTGTGGATGTTGGCTACCAGCCAAAGGTGGTCGTTGCACCAACAGTCCCTGTTTGTGAAGAGAAAGCAAAGACCGAGACAGTGCCAGCAAATATTTCCGAAGGAACAAGTCCCTGAACTCTGGTATGGGATTGCCTTGTTTGGCCAAATAAGGTTTCCCCATCAGCATTTCAAAAGGAGAAACCCCTGTGTCTTTCCTTGGACAAGTTCTGATCCTGAGCAGAGCTAAGGGAAGATTCTTTGTCCATGGCAAGCCATTTTCAAGTTGTAGTTTGGTCAAGTGTTTCTTCAGTTCCGCGTTTGCTTTTTCAATTTTTCCACTGGATTCAGGATGCCATGGCGTGTGTAATTCCCATTTCACCCCCACCACCTCCATTACACTTTGCAGAACCTTTTGGGTGAAATGAGTTCCTCTGTCTGAATCTATTGCTTCCATCATTCCATATCGTGGGATAATCTGTTCTAGTAAGATCTTGGTTACTGTGGGAGCTGTGGCTCTTCTAGTGGGATAAGCCTCTACCCACCCCATTAGTTGATCTTTGATCACAAGCAGGTATTTCCAACCCCCCTTTTCTGGCAACTCAGTGAAATCAATTTGTGCTCTCTGAAAAGGCCAACCCACTAAGGGTCGCCCTCCCATCTCTTTCTTGCGTGCCGCTTTCTTATTTACTTTCAAACAAATCAAACATTTCCAGCAGATGCTCTGAGCTACTGTCCACATCCTCAGACTCCAATAGTGAGGTTTAACGGACATGACCAAGACCTCCGTTCCCCAATGTCCTCCTTCATGAACTTTCTCCAATATTCCCCTCATAACAATGCGTGACACCACCTTGACTCCCTCCGACGTCTTCCATTCCTCTGGGGTTTTGACAGATCCCTCTTTCTCCAACTCCAACTTTTCCTTTTTCTCTGGCTCCCATTCCTCCCTCTTGTCCTCCTTTTCCAGTATTGGCATAGATGCCATTACCAACTCTATCTCCCCTGCAGCTTCCTTCGCCCATTTGTCCGCCTATCGGTTTCCCACAACCTCCGGTGTGTTTCCCTTCTGATGTGCGCTCACATGGACAATTGATACTTGGCTGGGGAGTTGCAATGCCTCTAAGGTTTGCTCTACTAACTGCACTTGCTCTATTTGCTTCCCATCCGCCTTGATATACCCTCTTTCTTTCCAGATTTTCCCAAACGTGTGCACCACCCCCCATGCATACTTGGAATCAGTCCAAATCGTTACTTCCATCCCCTCAGCCAATTCCAAGGCTCTGGTCAGGGCAAACAATTCACATTTCTGAGCTGACCAAGCAGCTGGGAGTGACCCTTTCTCTATTACCTCACCTTCCCCGGTTACTATTGCAAACCCAGATTTTTGCTTTCCATTTTCTACCCTGCTAGATCCATCTATAAACCACCTCTCTCCCTTCTCCAAAGGAGTCTCTTCCAAATCCTCTCTAACCTTCGTCATGAGATCCACTTGCAATAGACAATCATGGTCTTCCGGTTCCCATGCCTGCCTTCTCCCCTCCAAGAATTCTGCTGGATTTAGATTCTTGTCTGTTCCTATCACCACATCAGGACTGGTTCTCAAAATGGTTTCATACTTCAATATCCTCCCTTCGCTCATCCAAGTGGTAGCCAGCTGGCTCAACACTGAGTTGACCTGATGAGGTGAATGCACCACCAAAGCTCCCCCAAAGGTTAACTTTTTGCTCTCCACCACCATCGCTGTTGCTGCCACAGCCTGAACACAAACTGGCCATCCTTTCACAACCGGCTCCAAACCCTTGCTTAGGAAGGCTACCGGCTGGTACTGCCCCCCCCCCTCTTTTGGGCAAGGACACATCTTTCCAACTGCTGTTCCCTGAGCCACCACCACATACAAATGAAACGGTAATTTCAGGTTTGGCAAGGCTAAAACCGGAGCGGTTGACAAAGCCTTCTTCAGCTCTTCCCACCTTTCACTATCTCCATCCTCCCATTCTATGTGCTCTCCCTTTCCAGGCAGGTCTACCCAGATTCTACAATACCCCAATAATCCCAACACTTTCTGCACCTCTGTGTTGTTCATGGGAGGAGCCAAGCTCATGATCCCCTTCACCCTTTCAGGGTCCAAGGACCTCACCCCCTGCTGAATGTAATGTCCCAAATATTTCACCTTTTTTTCAACAAACTGAAGCTTCTCTTTTGAGACTTTCAGCCCCTGCTCCTTCAGCCAATTCAACAGACTCACAGAAGCCACTCTCACTTCCTTCTCTTTCTCCCCAGTTAACAACAAGTCATCCACGTACTGAATTAGGGTGATTCCTTTCTCTCTCTTAAACGACACCAACTTTTCTTCCAATGCCTGTCCAAACAACAAAGGGCTCTCGGTATATCCCTGAGGAAGTACTGTCCACCTCAACTGCTGTTTCCTTCCACTCTCAGGATCATTCCATTCAAAAGCAAACAAGTCTCTCCTCCTCTCCTCCAAAGGACATGCCCAAAAGGCATCCTTCAGATCTATCACAGTAAACCATTTGTCTTTGGGAGGGATCCGCCCCAAGATGGTATAGGGATCAGGAACCACTGGGAATCTAGGAACCACTATCTCATTGATCCTCCTCAAATCATTAACCAATCTATACTTCCCATCCTTTTTTAGTACTGCTAAAACCGGTGAATTGAATGGTGACATAGTAGGTTCCAACAGTCCCTGTTTCAATAATCTGTCAACCACTGGTTTCAACCCTTCCCTACCTCTCTTGCTCAGAGAATATTATGGAGTCCACAGTTTAGTTATCCCTGGTTGTATCTTGATCTGAATGGGCTGTATTGCCATCCTACTAACCCCTTCACCTCCTGCCCACACATCTGATGATATCTTCTCCTCATCTTCCGTTGTTAGCATACACATGCGAACTTCCTTCCTTCTATCCCACAATTCTATCCCAAAAACATCCAACAAGTCTCTTCCTAGCAAGTTCACCCCTGAATCCAGAATATACAATATTTCGGTTTCAGTAACCACATCATTCAATTCCAATCTCACCTCTTCCAAAATCTTGACCTCTTGGGATTTCCCACTCACCCCAACCACCTTTAAAGTCTGCTTTGACCTGCATGCTCCCTCTACCGGATTGCCTACTGATGTCCGGCTTGCGCCGGTGTCGATCAGGAACAGCCGTTCCTGATGGTCAGGACCCACTAACACATTTACCAGTGGCTCCCCGCGGGTTCCTCTTGGGGAGCCGGAACTTCCCTAATCGTATAGGGCCTAGCCTCGTTCCTCTGGGGTTTTGGGACATTCACGCGCAAAATGTCCCTGTTTCCCGCATCTGAAGCAAGTTCTACTCTGGGATGGCCGTTAGAATCGACTGCCTCGATTGCCCCCTGGACCTCCTCGCCTAACCGGGGGTCTCCACTCCCTGCTGGGAGATCTTTCATCTCTCCACCTTGGCCTCGGATCTGACATCTGGGTCTCCCTGTTTTTCCTAACTTCATTCTTGGCTGCTGTTTGCACAACAGCTACCATCATCTGAGAGTTCTGTTTGGTTTTAACTGAGTCTCGGTTCACAAAAACTTGTTGGGCTGCTCTCATCAAATCTGTCATGCCCAAATCAGTTCATCTCTCTTTCTTCTGGATCTTTTTCTGGATATCTGGCCATGCTTTGGGTGACGAATTGCATCTTCAGGAGAGTCTCGAAGGCAGGGTTTTCTGGCTCCACTCCGGAGTACTTGGTTAACCCTTCACGGACCCGTGCACAGAAATCCCCCGGGGACTCATCCTTTCCTTGTGTTATTTCAAATGCTTTGGTCAAGTTTTTCCCTTGAGGGATGGCCAATTTAATTCCTTCAATGATCATGTGTTTCAAATCTCTCCTGTGCTCCCTATGAGCATCATCATTGATGTTCCAATTTGGATCAGCTATGGGGAACTTTGTGTCTGCAGCCACAGTTCCCTGTTGCCCTGCATGTCTCCTATCCCAGGCACCCCTGGTACACCCCTGGTCTCCTGGAGACGAAAGGAGTGTAGGCTTCCCCACTTCAGGTGATCAACGATACTCCCAGAGCGTCAGGCCAGCTTCTCTCTCTCTTGTTTCCAAGGATCATCTGCTGAGTGCAGTTACCCCGGGATCCAACTGAGACAAGGGAGGGGCCCCTCTACAATGGGAGGCGGTGGCGCCACGCTTACCCAGTCCCTTTTCTCCAGTCGAAATTCCGTTGGGCCCCACGTTGGGCGCCAAATTGTGAGGTGGAAGCAGATAAAAACCACCAAAAGATTCGTTGATCCAAGGAAAACAAGGTTTTATTCACGTGTCTGTAGAGACGGGTCCCCTCAGGCATTGAAGGAACACAGAGCAAAATTCAGGCAACATTTTTATCCCCTCTTACGAGGCCTTGGCTCACATTCTTTCTGTTTTCAAATTGATACATGTATTTCGAAGGTTCATATTAGCTCTTTATCTAGCAAAAGTAGTTATACGGTTTCTGACATCGCAGCACTTTATTACAGTTCCCCATTGTTCTAGCCTTATCTTGTTTTTTTTCTCTTGTACACAAACTGGAACACTTTCTTATTTAGAAGAACTACTGAGTTTTGAGACACACTTCCTTATTCAATTCAGTGGGCCATTCAACATGGCTTCGGTTCTGCTCACAAATATTAGGATGAAATCTATACTGTCAATATTTACTAATCTTTCGTAGTGTGATTTGGTCATCACATTACAAAAAGAGTCATTAGGAAAAGTAGAGAGAAAAACAACTAAGTTGATTAAAGGCCTGGAGACTAAAACATAAAGAATAGTTGCAGGAATTGGGAATGGATTGTCTAGAGAAAAGAAGACATAGTGGTGACATTATAGCAGTATTCCATTATGTGAGGGACTTCCACTAAGAAGAGGGGGGCAACTTATTTTCCAAAACACCAATCGGCAAGACCAGAATTAGTGGATGGAAACTAATCAAGGAGAGAAGCAACCTGAAATTAAGTAGACATTTTATAACAGTGAGAACAATTAACCAGTGGAACTGCATGCCTTCAGAAGTTGTGGGTGCTTCATCACTGGAGATTTTTAAGAAAAGACTGGAAGTCTTTTGTCACTTGTCTGAAATAGTATAGGGTCTCCTGTTTGAGTAGGGGGTTGGACTAGAGCGATCCCTTCCCGCTCTATTCTGATTAATTTTCATTTACAGGCAAATTTTTAAAAACTTCCCTTCATAAATCAATACGTATATAAAAAGAATTTGAATTGTTGGGAGTGTCTAATATATGGAAAAGTGAAATTACTATACAAACAAGAGTATTTGTAGTAATAAATTCCTTCATCATCCTTCAGAAAGAAATAATACTTTCATAATAAACAGGTTCATCATGTCAAATTCAATTCCATTGATGTAATATTCTTTGCAGCAATGCAGAAGTGACTGCCACTCTCAACTTCCATAATTTTTTTTCAATTTCTAGTCTCTCCTGCCACTCTATTAGCCAGGTCCAACCCTGCTTGATTTTGGATTCCTGCTTCTTTAACTTTTATTTTTGAAGATTTGAAGGTGGAGGAAAGAGCAAATGTAGATGACAGAATTTTCAATAAATTGTTACAATCAAAGTATAGTATATTCATCAGGGTAGAGCTTTGAAAAGGGCAATTCTACAAATTTACTAAATACTTATAGTTGCTTTTGATTGCTGATTGATTGCTATGCATCTTTTCATAAAGAAATTTCTCTATTTTCTCCTCCCAGAATATTTTGCAGGAAATGCCAGAAAACAATGCAGGAGTTTTGGATTCTATCCTAGCACCACCTCTATCATCACCATCAAAACTAACATTTGCTATTCCTATAGATGGAGATGCTAATAAATGCATTATGTTTCTGATACAATAGAATAATGAGGGGACTCAGAAAGAAAAGCTACAGCAATGTTTACATATTTCTGAATGGAAAGCAATGCTACTTATTATTAAAATCATGAGCTCTTAGGTATGCCTAGCAATTAAGGGTGGGATGCTTCCAGTTCTGCCTGGCTCTATAGAACTGGTACAGAGATGGTATTTAGCAGGTTCTGACCAGTTCTGGAAAACCAGTAGTGGAAATTTTGAATAGTTTGGAGAACCAGCAAAAACTACCTGACTGGAGATTTTACAGTATCCTTTCCAGGCCCACCAAGCCGCACCCACAGAACCGATAGTAAAAAAATTTGAATCCCACCACTGAACTGGTAGCTCTGAAGAGTTGCTGACACCAAATCAGTTCTGTGTTTGCTGCTGTCTGGGCTACCCGTCTGCCCAGGCTCTTACCTGTCCTTTATTTCCTGCTTTTTCAACCTCAGCTGCTTTGTGCGGCACAGCTGAGGTTGAAGAAGCAGGAAAAAAGAGGTTTTTCAAATGCTGCACACCTGCGCACAGTGCTTTTCAGCTGTCTGAGCAGCACAGTTTAAGGTTTTTTACATGTACGCACATGAAGCACACATGCGCACGCAAAATATAGTCATGAACCAGTAATAGCGCTGGTTGAATCCCACCCTGCTAGCAATGAGACATTTCTGTTTCTCACTTCCTGTGAGATAGGCCCAGAAATCTTAATATGCATCTCTCTAAAAAATGAATAACTGCTTTGTGCAGCCCACTTCAAACTTATCAAGGACTGTTGTTGACATGTAGCTGCTTAATGGTTAAGGATAATGCCCTGTTTTTTTAAGACTTAGATTGTCTTTCACTAATGTCTCTCTGAAGGCACGGGAAAAAAGAACAGTTGAAAAGTGAACAAAATTATTCAGTTTATGTGAAAGCAAATTTACAGTCTTTTCATTGGGAATGCACATTTTACAATAGGTGCTTTGGTTTAACAGTCCAAATACATTATTTCTTTTTAAAACATGCTAGTTTTATTAATGACTTATGGGTTAATACAAATATTCTTTTATAAAATAATTGTCCTTTGTTCCACCTAGATGCCATCTATGCAGCTTCAACTTTTTATACTTATTATATCAAAGCCCAATATATTTAGTAATCCAGTCTCGATAGTAAGTTACTCTTGTGTAGACACCAGGCTTATTTGGTTTTCCACATTCATCCCCCCAGCTCACTATGCCAACAAGGTACCACATTTGTCTTGAATCAAATGTTATCAATGGACCCCCGGAGTCACCCTAGTGGGAGAAAAAAAAAATCATTTTTAGTTTGAAGCAAAAACAGTAGCTATTTAAATAGCCAACACTTATGTTCATTTAATGTCATTGTGATGTTAAAATGAATTTTGTGCTTTTTAACTTGTTTTTTCATCCTCATTTTTATGCATTTCAAAAAAGCTAAAAAGTTATGCTCATAATTATCTGATGATTTTTCAACCAATCTTGAGAAAGTACCGTGAGTTTTGTTTGAGTCAAAGTAGGCAGTGCGTACCCAAACTATTATTTTGTATTATGAACTGTATACAGAAGAGGACAAGTAGCACATGCAGTTTCCAAAGCTAGATATCCCTAAATAATCTTTGTAACTGGCATTAGGAACAATGCAATCTAGAAATCCAATATGACAAGGTGCCATGATTGTTTAAAATAATAAATTAAATTTGTGCATGCCTCCTTGAATTTTGATAATAGCTGCAATAATAATAACTACATTTGAATATAGATCTCAATAGCCTCTGGAGTAATTATACTTCCTCAAATTATATGGAGTTTTTCTAATTGGCAATTCTGTTGGAAGCCTAAGGCCTGTCTTCAAAGGTGGAACCCTATTAAAATTTTCAGGCTTTGCTTAAACCAGTAATTCTAACAGTAGGCCTTTATCTTCAAGGGAATAATTTGACCAAATCCTGATAACAGACAAGGTTGTAAATGCTTGATTGTAAATCAGTGGCAGTAACTGGGACTATCTGGATTACTATCACTAAGAGATTCAGTCACATGATTTTTTGACTTACAACCATATCATATAATAAAGGAGTTTTCAGTCCCAACTAGTATTATTAAATGAGGACTACCTATCAATATTGTTCCGTCCAGAAAAATGTGCGGTAGACTGGGTTCCAGTAAACAGGTCTTTATTTCAAACAAGCAACAGTAACGGAACGGCTGGCTAAAGCCGCAGCAGCCCTTTTTATACAGGCTTGCCAATGACGTTTCTTTAACTTTGCCGCCTTTAAGTGGCTCCCTGGATTGGTTCCTAGTAAACCAATCCACTTTCGGCCAATAAGAATGTTCAACTTGGACTCTTCCAAGTTATACAGAATAAATATCATGACATTGAATGCTGTGAATATGTAGAGGTTGAATTCATGGGCCCGATATACTTTCAAGTGTGATAAATTTTTGACACTACTAGCCACTAGGACATACTAGTGACTTCTCTACATATATATTTCTATGTAAAGATCTTATCCAATATGATCTTTATATTGAAATATATATAGAGAGAGACATTTACTGGACTGTTTGTGCCAATCACACAAAATACAGTAAGATGGTTAATGATAGGATATATTTTCCATTTTCTTTGAAAGAATTCTTTACCAAGCAGGCTGTCAGACAATTACACTTGTCTTAGCCCACTTACAGATTGCAATATATTTATATTATGTTTGGTAGGGACAGCTAGTCCAAAATGCAGTAATGTAAGCAATGTTGGACATAGTAGGTCTAGGACAACGCAGTGCAGCCAACTTGGCACAGCGAACTCACCATGATCAATTTGCCACAGGACAAGAGCTACACTAATATCGAGGAAACAGTGGAATACAAAACTTCAAAGACTGAATGCAAAAGAAGAGACAAAATGAAATGTGAATGACAAAAATTAAAATAATCTTTTAATTATTTAAAATACTTAAATTGAATTGTCACGTAGTGAGTTGTTCTGTGGTGAGTTATCCATGATGAGTTGCCCATGGCAATTTGGCTATGGCAAGTTGGCCGCCCTGAGTTGACCATGACAAGTTGGAAAATTGGTAGCAATAAGTTGGCTGTGCCAAGTTGTGCATTCCAGCCTGAGTATTGCCATATGACCCTACTGATCCACAAGTACAGTATCATGTGCTTCAGGTTCCCTTGATCATTCCCTAAATAATGTCGCATATTTGGACCAAAGGATTATTTCTTTATCATGGCACCTGTTGTCTGGAATGGTATTTTGATGATGTTCCAGATCTCATTACAAATTTAGCTGTTTTCCCAGGCTTTGAGATAGGATGTTTATCTGTAACATAGGGTTCTCTTTTTATTGCTTTCTGTTTTTTTAGTTGCCCAGACTCATTCTTGAGTTGGACACATTCTTGAGTTGGACACAGACATGATAAGATTAATTTTGACAGATTCAAGGTAATTAGTATTCCACAAAATTGGAATACTTGAATTAATAAATTGGATAATAATGGATCATTTTTAGCTACTGGTTGAGAGAAGATATAAACATACCTGGCAGGAATCAATTCCTCCTTCAAGATATCCAGCACATATCATTCCAGGTTTTATTGCTCCATTGTACACTTCCCTTCTATTGCAAACTTTGCTGTCTATGAGTTTTACTGTTGCTTCCTGAAGGACATTAGGGGTTTCACCTGAACAGAAATATCCAGTTATTTTCCCAGATTATTTGCATGATCACAGGAAAGGCATAAAATAACCTATTTAGCATATACAATATTTGCTTGTTTGTTAAATTTATATAGTTCCTGTATTACCAGTGACTGGGTGGTTTACAGTGGCATGAATGCATAACTATAAAAGCATTAAAATTAATAACAAAACACTTTAAATAAAGATTATGGATGGTATGGTGTGGGCTTTCATCTCTTACTCAACTAACCACCTCAAGCATAACATGCCTCATTGAAGGTCCAAGCCCACTAGCATATTAATACATATTTTCCCACTATCTCCTGACTGTTGTCACTCCCAACTTTTTGATCTCAATCTGTCTTTTCTAAAGTTAAGCGTGTTGCCCAAACAAAAAATATCTATAATATTGAAAGGATTATAGCATACACAGAAGAGTGTCTAACTCAACTTTTGATTTCCTGCTGAGTTGAGCTCCATTGTAACCTAATGTGCCAACTGCAAAGATAAAGCTTCTACTCAAATTGCCAAGCTCAGCCTAGCTAAAGTAACTTGTGAAGTGCAAAATGTGAATTCTGCCTGTTTGCTGTAACATAATATGAGGTAACACCCCCTAACAAAACTCTGGGCCATATACCAGAAAATGTATTCCTTTCCCTTCTAAGGTCCCTTGTTTTCAGAGTTTCACTGGACTTACCAGATTCTGAGCTGCATTCAAAAACCTTACAATATCCTGCTAACAGTGACAGCATTAAAAAACAAACAAACAAACAAACAAATAAATAAATAATTAAATAATAAACCAGTGAGTATTATTCTAAGTACTGAATAGGCATTTTTATAAGAAAAAATAGGTACTGAAATCTGAAAAAATTAAGAGAAGATAACAGATAGTAATCTGAATTATCATGTGTCATGGGAACATTGTAACAGCCAAAACTATGACTGGCTGTAAATCCCTTTTATCCAGCACTATCATAACTTTAAATTGTTGCTGAATGAGTTATTGAAATATAAGGATTACCTATACAGTAGTCCTCATGATACAACTGTAACGAAGCCTAACCATTACAGTTGCATGTTGCAACAGTTAAGTATCTCCTCAGGTGATCACTCTCATCCCTGCTGTTCCCAATGAATTATTAAATGTTAAACATTAAGCAAAGCATGGGATGCTTTGGGGAGGGGAGTAAGGGGGGAGGCTCTTGGGCCTTCCAAAGCCTTCTCACCACCTGAGATGCCCATTGTTCTACCTCCCACTCTTTGGGTCCTCATAAGCCTTTTCCCATTCTCTACTGAGGCCTTCCAGACCTTAGGCCTAATTCTCATCCCACCAACCCAAATACCCTTCGCTTACTTTTGAAGAGTTCAAAGGCCTTACAGAGTGCTGTAATGGATCATTTCAGTGCAGGGGTAGGCTTCAAAAATTTTAGCAAGGAATTCTCTGCCCAGTTACTGTGTAGCTGTGGTCATGGTGGTCATGGGCTAGTTGTCCTCCTGCACCAAGGGGGAGTAGCTTTTCTCAAGCCTCCGGAAGGGTGAAAATGGCCTCCCTGGGCTCCAGAGGTTATCTGGAAGCCCGGAAATGGGCCCATTTCTAGCCTTCCTGAACTTCTGGGAGGCCTGTTTTTTCCCCTTCCTGAGCCACTGTGTGCGCCCTGCACTTACCTGCTGTGTGGGGACTCCGGAAAGGAGAGGGGAGGGGAGGGGTGGATGGGGCCAACCAAGAGTGGGATTTGGGAGTTCTCTGAACTGTGCAGAATCTTAGCTAGGGGTCCTCACAAACCCCCACGAGTCCCCAGCAGCCCACCCCTGCTTCAGTGCATAGCTACATGAGCAATTCCAGAAGCAACTGCCATTTTGTCCAGCCCACAAAATGATAGTTGTTTTTGTCACATGGCCTGGGGATAAACTACTCAAGGTCTGCCCAGAGTGCAGAAGCTTCTGGAAGCTGCAAAGAACTACTCCAATGCTATACAAACCATGTTATGTCAGCAAAATGTATGTCAGTTCATGTATGTATGTCAGTTCATGTATGTATGTCCAGAAATCTTCAAAAAGTAAGTATGATGCATGATGGGTGTGTGGGGAGCAGGCCCAAGAGCTGCAGGGTCCCAACAAAGATAGGATGGGGGAGAGAAGCAGGAAGCACTGCAGGGTCCCTATGATTTGTCATAAAGCAAATGATTGCAGGGGCACTGCAGCCTTTGTAACTTTGAAATGAGGTCAGATATAGTTTTTGCGGGGTGTGTATCTGTTTCTATTTTAATTTCAAATGTTTATTAAATATCCGGTCACATCTCAAGAACTATCTGTATCATCAAATTCTTCATGTGGAGCCGTACTGACTGCTGACATACATATACGAGGGCTATCCACAAAATAGATTACATTTTTGTCTGTAGCAAGAAGGGACGGAGCTAGCGTGGCCATCTTTGGTCTGTGCATCCGCCGTTTAGTCTGCATCTAGTCATGCTAGTGGGAGGTTCATATCATTGCCCATTATTTCACAGCAAACGTTTGAAATGTGTGCTGCCATTGAAAATCCCACGAGTTGTGAGGTGCGATCAGTGATAAGGTTTTTGTTGGCAAAAACCATAAACCAATTGACATTTTTCGGCAACTGTGTGAAGTGTATGGGGACAACCTAATCACTGAAGGTGGAGTGCGCCAATGGTGCATTAAGTTTAAAAATGGACGAACTAGCGTTCATGATGAACAGCAGAGTGGACATCCGAGCATTGTGACTGATGAACTGGTCGTGAAAGTTGATGACAAGATTCGTGAAAACCGCCATTTCACAGTAACGGAACTTTTGCTTAGTTTTCCACAAATTTCACGCAGTTTGTTGCATGAAATTATTACACAAAAGGTAGGCTACCACAAATTTTGTGCAAGATGGGTGCCAAAAATCCTGACAGAAAACCACAAGAGTCAGCGTATGGCCGCATATTGACATTTCTGTACTCTTAGGACAAAGATGGAGATTCTTTTCTTGATCGAATTGTAACTGGAGACGAGACTTGGGTCAAACATGTGAACAGCGAGACCAAATTGCAGTCTATGGACAAAGAAAAAAAACCAACAAAATGTTTGCAAACATTCTCTGCAAGGAAGATTATGGCGACTGTTTTTTGGGATAGGCAAGGTGTGCTTCTTATCGATTTTCTGGAACATGGTGCAACAATAAACTCTGTGAGGTATTGTGAAACATTGCAAAAACTAAGAAAAGCGATTCAGAACAAGCATAGAGGAAAGTTAAGCTCAAAAATTTTGTTTTTACATGAAAATGCCTGAACACACACAGCAAATCGTACTCGAGAAGTCCTGAATGCTTTCAAGTGGGAGATTTTTCCTCATCCGCCCTACAACCCCGATCTTGCACCAAGTGACTACCACTTGTTTCCGAGGATGAAGACCTGGCTTGGAACACAGCGCTTCAATGACGACACAGAACTGCGGGCGGGCGTGACTGACTGGCTCAAATCTCAGGCGGCTGAATTTTATGACAATGGAATTACAAAGCTTGTTCACCACTATGATAAGTGCCTCAATTTGTTTGGTGAATATGTTGAAAAGTAGTATTTAAGTGTCACTTTCAAGTGTATATAATAAAAAAAATTCCCTATACTTTTTTTTCTATCGCAAAACGTAATCTATTTTGTGGATAGCCCTCGTACATATGTAGATGGATTTAGGTAGGTTTGTGAAGGTTTGAGTTTACCTGCTTCAATATTTTCATACTTAAACAGCCTCACCAAATCTCCAAATATAAAAATCAAACTTCAGACACGTTCATGCCATTCCAAGTAAGAAAAGCCTCCTCTCCCCAGCCCCCGCTCTCCATTAAGTGAAACCTCTACAAGTTTAAAGCCCATGTCACACTGCACCAACGGATGGAAAGAGGATGTAAAACAGAGGAAAACACTTGCCATCCGTTGGTTAACGCGATGCTTCCGCTTTGTACTCACTGAGTCCATTTTTCTTCCCCTCTATCCGTCCAGCATCCGTCCACTGACATTTCATCCGCTCAAAAAGTTTTGATCTCAAAACTAAAAACTTTTTGAGCAGAAAATGTATCCAACGCGTCCATTCTGCATCCGCTAGGCATACGGGGAAAATCCGTTCTGCATCCGTCATCATCCGTTACACATCCACTACATCCGCTAGGCATCCGCTACGCATCCGTGCAACTCAAATCCGCTCCAGCGGAAAGCGGACACGGAGGAAGCGGAACGGACGTGGAATGGCCGTGCAGTGTTAGTAGCACGGAGAGAGAAAGGATGAAAGCGGAAGCACCTCGCAAAGAAAGCATTTTAAACGGAAAAAACGTTCGCAGAGGGGACCTATCTCAGATATTAAGGATGTCTAGAGGATGCCTAGAGGATGCAAAAGGACACATTGGGGAAAACCTATGTTGCCATTAAAAAGGGGGAGCAACTCACCTGGATCTCACTTTCAGACCAGTAGCCCTGCTGTGCAGACCTCTGCAGCCTTCATCTGCCTCTTGCTCTTCCACAGCATCCAGTCATGTCCACCATGGATCGTAACACAGCCCTTTTGGTAGCCACCATCGTTCTGAAACAGTGCGAAGCCATCTACAGGCTCTTTCAACTCTACTACAGGAAGAAAAGGAGGCGGCCAAGAAGCGTCTGGGTCCAAAGATGGATCGGGAGAAGAGCAGAGTACGGACTGTACAACAAGCTGATGGTGGAGCTGAGGAACAAAGACCCTCATGCATTCCAGAACTTCATGAGAATGCCTCCAGCCATGTTTGACAAAGTTGTGCAGCGGCTGACACCCAGGTTGACCAAGGCAAACACCAACTTCCGGCCCAGCCTGGACCCTGGGCTCAAGGTGGCACTCACTCTGCACCACCTGGCCTCAGGGACCACCTACAGGAGCATGCAGTATGGCTGGAGGGTGCCACACAACACCATCAACATTGTGGTCAGAGAAGTGGTGCAGGCCATCATCGAAGAATACCTGCAGGAGCTCCTCCAGTGCCCCTCCACTGAAGAAAGCTGGAAGAAAGTTGCAGAGCAGTGGTCTCAGAGGTGGAACTTCCCACACACCGTTGGAGCCATGGATGGGAAGCACATGGCCTGCAAAGCTCCAGCCAAGTCGGGGTCCACTTATTTCAACTACAAGGGCTTCTTCAGCATCGTCCTCTTCGCCATGTTCGATGCTGACTCCAAGTTCATGTACATCGATGCTTCAAGCAACGGGTCAGCTTCAGATGCCCAGGTATACAACGCCAGTGACCTCAAGGAGGGGCTGGAATGCAAACTCATCATGGGCTTCCCAGATCCAGACCCCTTGCCCAATGACACGCAAGATGTGCCGTATTTCATCGTGGGGGATGACGCCTTCTCCCTCACAACCTACCTCATGAAGCCCTACTCTTCCAGATGCCTCACCCGTGAACAGAGGATCTTCAACTACAGGCTGTCCAGGGCAAGGCGGGTGGTGGTGAACGCCTTTGCCATCCTGGCCATCAGGTTCCAGGTACTTCTCACCACCATGCAGCATCGCCCAGAGACTGTGAGGAGGATCGTGGAAGCTTGCTGCATCCTGCACAATCTCATGCGCACCCGCTACCCAGTCTTGCAGAACAGGCTCGTGGACCTCCAACAAGGCAATGGGGACATGGAGCCTGGGGAATGGAGGCAAGGGCAAAACCTGATAGACACTGAGGATGTGCAAGGCCCCAACAGAGCCTCACGTGAGGGGAAGAAGCAGCATAACCTCCTGAGACACTGGTGCAACTCCCCAGCTGGAGCAGTGGAGTGGCAAGACAGGATGATAGATGATTAATGGGTGCTTCCTTCAGCCTGTCTCATCACATTGATGAGATTGGGCCATGTATGTTGGGTGGGCCTACAATGAACAGGGCATTTAATAAAGAGTTGTGTTTATGTTGACATATGTGGATCAATGATTACATTAGTATTGATAATGAAGGGCCATAGGTGTGGCACCTGTGAGGGTGGACCATACAGTCCCACTATGCTTGCACTGGAGGTTTATCTATCCCCACAGCTATCTCAACCCATCCCACAGGTATCTTAACCCATCCCAAAGGTATCCCTGCCCATCCCACAGCTATGACCCATCCCAAAAGTATCCCTGCCCATCCCACAGGTATCCCTGCCCATCCCACAGGTATCCCTGCCCATCCCACAGATATTACCCATCCCAAAGATATCCCTGCCCACCCCACTGCTATCCTAACCCATCCCACAAGCATTCAAAGGCTTAAACCATTTCTAAAAGTTTCCACCAAGACTTTATTTACAAAAATAAATGAAGCAAGTGTGTGAAGCAAAGATAATCTTTATTAATAACAAGCTGTAAAAGAAAAGTGACCCAAGTCAAATGTCCAAATAAAGTCTACAGGTAGCCACCCAGTCTCTGGCACTCTTCATTGTCACTCAGAGGTGTGCCCAGTCTCAGGGGTGAAGGGTCCAGGTCCTGTGGAGATGGGTGCTGCTGGAGTGCTGGTCTGAAGCGCCACTGGGATGCCTGGCTCTGAGAGGATAACAGGGGACGGTGTGTTGAGGAAGCTCTCAGACAGCTGGCTCAGCCCCGTGATGTTGAGAGCTCCTTCCTCCATGCCATGGGGTGTCAGCCCCAGTACCGACAACAGATGTACTGAGGCCGGGCTTGGCTGTGGGGTGGAGGAAGGAGCAGTGTAGTGGGGCTGTCTGGTCTGCAGCTGTGTGAGGACTGGCGTGGGTGGCATCGGTGACATCGGTGGCATCAGTGGTGTGGGTGGCATCGGTGGCATCAGTGGCGTGGGTGGCATCGGTGGCATCAGTGGCGTGGGTGGCATCGGTGGCATCAGTGGAACTGGTGGCAATGGTGGCGTCCAATGAGTCTGTGTCTGGACTGGGAAGGGCTGCTGCCTGTGCTGCTGGACCTCCTGACAGCCGTAGCCCTGATAGGTGAGGGCCTATGGAAAGCCTTGGAATGGGAGAGACATCACCTGGGATGGAGGAGCAGACCTGGACTGGGTGGGAGCAGGTTCATCTGGATCTGGAGGGTTGTGAAGCAGATCGGTGATCCTGTCCTTCACCACCTGGTACTGGGGTTCCGCCATGTCCGTGAGTATCTGGTTGACATAGGTGAGAAAGGGCTTGCGGTTGGAGGATGAGGAGTCGATGTGGACCAGCTGAGAGAGGATATCTATGCTGCTCCTGATGGTGTCTCTTATCTCCAGCAGAACAGTGTGGCTCTGCCCCTCCTGTCTGGCTCTCTGCCTTTCTGTGGAGGTGGAGCTGGGAGTGGATGCGGGTAGGACTGTGGTGGAAGTGCCATCTCCTTTCTCCCACTGCGCCAGGGAGTCCTCCACGCGCTCCACCATGGTTAGAACAGCTGTCCGCGGGTTCTCCGTCGTGGCACACTCCACAGACACCTGCCTGGAGACAGGAGCGGACTCTCTGCTGGAAGAGGACTGGCTCTCAGCAGGCTGCCTGAGAGAGAGGGTTGTGAGAGGGGTCCGTCAGCTTGACCGCGGCCTGGCCAGATTTCTTGAGGTGCAGCTTCCCTACCAGGTGTGCATGTGCTTCCACCAGCCGAGGAGCACCTCCAAAGTGTAGCCCAGGCTCTCCGCCTTCTCTCTCCAAGCAGCCTGCTTCCTTTTGGTGTCCCTGTAGAGCCTGTGTCCCTTCCGCCATAGATAGTCATTCTCTCTCAGCCACTCCAGTACTTCATCCTCATGTTCCTCCTCGATGGAGTATTGCCTCCTCTCCCGTACTCGCATATGCCTCTTCCTCCCTTTGGCAGGACCACATGGGCCCTCATCAGAGGTGCTTCCAGGTTGTAGGGGCTGCTCCTCCACACCACCACCAGCAGCAGCACCAGCAGGATCATCATCATCAGCAGCAGCAGCAGCAGCAGGATCATCATCATCAGCAGCAGCAGCAGGATCATCATCATCATCATCAGCAGCAGCAGCAGCAGCAGGACCAGGATCAGCAGCAGCAGAGTAAGCACCAGGAGCACCAGCAGGACCAGGAGCACCAGCAGGTCCAGGAGCACCAGCAGGACCAGCAGGACGAGCAGGACCAGGAGCACGAGCAAGACCAGGAGCACGAGCAGGACCAGCAGGACGAGCAAGACCAGGAGCACAAGCAGGACCAGCAGGACCAGCAGGACGAGGAGCAGCTACAGCAGAGTAAGCACCAGCAGAAGCACCACCGCCAGAATCAGCATCATCAGCTCCTCCAGAAGCAGCATCAGAAGAAACACCACCGCCAGAAGCAGCATCAGCAGAGTAAGCACGAGCAGAAGCAGCACCGCCATAAGCATCATCATCAGCTCCTCCAGAAGCAGAAGCAGCAGAAGCCCCAGCCCCAGAAGAGCGAGCCTGTGCTACAGAAGCCCCAGCAGAAGTAGAGTGAGGGCCAGGGGGTGGGAGGGTGGCCCCGTCCCTCTTGCCAGGGCTGGCAGCAGATGGCTGAGGCTTCCTCTTCTTCCCCATGGTTGTGGGGTTGCTGGCTGGCAGGCAGGCAGGCAGGCTGGCAGAGAGGCTGGCAGGAAGGCAGGCAGCAAGGCTGGCAGGAAGGCTGGCAGGCAGGCAGGCAGCAAGGCTGGCAGGCAGGCTGGCAGCAAGGCTGGCAGGCAGGCAGACAGCAAGGCTGGCAGGCAGGCTGGCAGGCAGCCAGACATCAAGGCTGGCAGGCAGGCTGGCAGGCAGTTGATGTGTCTGGAAGCAGGTCTTTCCTCTGAATGGTGACCTGCTTGGGAGCTACCTTCCTTTATATCTGCGGGGATGACACAATGCATCCTCCCCGCATGCACAGTGAACACTAGGCTTCCTCTAGGCATCTGCTAGGCTTCTGCTCTGCATCCGCTTCATCCGCTCGGCATCCGCTGTGCATCTGCTTCATCCGCTTCACGTCCGCTCTGCATCCACTGTATCCGTTCCGTATCTGCTTTGCTGCACTCTCCCGGAAGCCTTGCGGATGTGCCATCCGCTCCCATCCGCTTCCATCCATTCCCATCCGCTTCCATCCACTAGGCTTCCGTTGAGCATCCGCTTTCCATCCGCCCTGCGTCCTCCCCCGTCCGTTCCTTTCCATGTTATCCGCTCTGGTTATGCAAATTTTTGCCCCTTTTGAGAGCGGATAACAATGGATGGAACATTTTTCTCGTCCGCTGTGTCCTTTTTACAAATGTTTTGCATCCGTCGGCCAGTGTGACAGGGCCTTAAGATGTCTAATTCATGTTTTACATCCTTACACAATGATATAGAAAAAGGTAGGAATAAATCAATATCTGGACAGCCAATTTATTGTTAATATTCTTTCTGGGTGCCAATCTAATTCTTGCTGGCTTGTAATGGTTTCTTCTGCATTAATCTTTCTCATCCTGTCAACACTTGCTTTCTGCGCTCACTTTTTCTCTCTTTTTCTCTCTCAATTTTTACTATATTTTTTCATCTTCCTTAGTCTTATTTATTTTCTATCTCCCTGCAATTAATTTTCTTTTCTACATTAATTATTTGGGGGACAGGTATAAAACATTGATGAAATATTTGCAAATATATTATACTTAAAACTGTCTGCACAAATGTCTATTTAGTTACACAAGTAACTAAATATGAGTACTAACTTGGGAAAATGCCTATGAACAATGCTCCCCATACTATATATAGAAACGTGAAATCAGAAGCAAATACTGCTACACATTATGAAAGATCTCTTATTTTCCAATGCTATACTTATCTTTGAATAAAAAAGCCAAGTAATCATTACTCATAACAGTAATATCTTAACCTGTCATAAGTTTGACAGAATATTCACTTTTTTATCTCTTTATATCCAATATTCACGGGTGTCTCAATAATAAAAGAATATTAAGAATGTAACCATATATATATATATCATTTTATTGAAATAAAAAAGAAATTATAGAGTATAATACATGAACCCATATTTTATATACCCCAGAGATAAGGCTGGCAAATGATGGACAAATATCAACTCTGATTAAAAAAAAAAATATTTTCTTTCTCTTTATCTAAAATCAATAATTTGTGATTGGCATAAAATACAATAGTCTTCTAAATTGGCATGCTTACCCTCATTACTCAGTGCTCCCCATCCTGTAACCACAGCATCAATATTATATGGAATCCTTTCATTTGAATCTGGGAGACAAATTCGATGAATAGTCCTTGTAAACTCTACACTTTTAGTCAACTGCAGAACAGCAATATCATGTTCATGCCCTGCATTCTGATATTGTTCATGAATTATAATTGTTTTGACAAGCCGTATCATTAGTGGAGGTCTTAAATAGGTTCCAAAGCTAACTGTCCATTTATGTGGATTTTTTGCTCTGAAAACAAACAAAAAACAGATGTTACTGTGAATTATCTACAGTTCCCCCAAAAAGATATTACTGAAAAATATATAAATAAAATATATTTGCATAATAAGTCCACAGGAATGGATGTATGTTATATTTGTTCTCATGCAACTGTGATGACCCGGGGCATGGCACAAAGGCAGCACATAATCAGTAGGAGTCCCTTTATTAGCTCCAACTTTGCCCCCAATGTCCTGGTTACCTTCTGGCTGGAGAAAAACTCTCCCAGGAACAGTCTTTGGCTACAGAGAATCAAGTCCAAAACATGGTCAACAAAAACTGTAACTATTAAGTCCAATCAAGGCAAAATGGGGTAATTAGTCCGGCAGGGCAGGAGCAAGAATTGCAAATGTGAAGGCACGGCAATATCTCAACCCAGTTGGGAAGACGCCAGGAACATAGATAACCAATGTCAATACAGGATAAACTCACATTTGCTCCCAGCAGCTGCTGCACTCAGCATGCATTTCTTTTAAACTCTCTTCCTAGTTGGGGCTAATGAAGGCAATCAGGGCCCTTTCCTCTTCTGTAAGCTACACAACCCACATTGCTCTCTTCTCCGTTCCTCCCTGCGTGCCCTAGGATAAAGAGGGGGTGGGTCTGGATCTTTCTCGGAACTCCTCCCTTGTTCTACCTCTCCCCTGCTCCCTAGCTGGACTTTGCCCTTCCCCAGTTTCCTCCACAGCCAACGGAGCCACACTCCCACTCCCTGGCAGCTGTTTGTCTTCTTCCTTGGATTCAGACTCCAACAGAGCCATGACTGGTTAAAATTGGCATTCTAATATTCATGATTGCACAGAAGTACTTCAAAATAGATGTGCAGTATATCATGAAGATTCAGAATCCAAAACTGGCTGGTGTCCACCATTGCCTATCCCTTTCCCATGATCCCAATGTCATGATAAGCATTTAATGTCAAACCATATATTCCTAAATCAACATTTTCTGGAACATAAGATGGCTGCTTATAAGAGATCCAGTGTGCAAAAACAATGGCTTATTATGGTTTTTTTAGTCTTCTTATACCCCTCAGATTCCTAGGCAGAGCCTTGTAGAGGATAACATGCTAAGAAGAAAGGATGTTGTCTATTTGAAAAAAAATTCAGAAAGGGAAAAGGTGAACCATGAAGACATTTCCCTGAAGATGGTTATTCCCTCAAGAAGGAAATGGATTTGCTTCACAATATGTGCTTCTAGTGAAGGCCATCTTCTTCAGACCTTCTCCATTATCATATATTTTGAATTGTTTAATTTTAGATATCAACCAAAGCTGTTTAGCATACTAATTAAAATATATCACAATTATTCTCAGTTCAAAACTTACTCTCTGAAGCAATGTGCTGCAGATAGAAGCCATGTGTTGCTAATCAATGTTGCACCACAACGATGGATGTTGTTTCGCTGGAGACTGGCTTGCCATGGCCATTCTCCAGATGACACTCCTCCAGTAATTCTTGATGATCCTAATGATTTGTTATTTCGAAGCCCACAGACTATTAAAGCCAAGGAGAAAAAAGATTTTTCAGCTTAATAAGTATGATATGCATTGATCATAAAATTAATCAGAATTGTAACAACAAAGACAAATCAATGTTTATTCACATCTATCTACCATTATCAGCTTTACAGCAAAGCTCTGTATTATCAGAATTCTACAAAGCAATACTCTCCAGGGCTAATCAAATTTAAGCACAGTAAGGGGTGTGTGTATGTGTGTATGTGTACAAAATGATTTATCTAATAACTTCTTACTTTGATGGACTTTGTCTCTGGAGTTCTGAATGGGAATGGAGAGTTTGGTTGTAGTGCTGACATTAGGCTCTAAAATTAGTAACAATTCCTCTCAGTCAAAATGCAGCCAAAGTACTTTAAAAGCATATCAAACTACGCTGCTCAAAAAAATAAAGGGAACACTTAAACAACACAATGTAACTCCAAGTCAATCACACTTCTGTGAAATCAAACTGTCCATTTAGGTAGCAACACTGATTGACAATCAATTTCACATGCTGTTGTGCAAATGGAATAAACAGGTGGAAAGCATAGGCAGTTAGCAAGACATCCCCAATAAAGGAGTGGTTCTGCAGGTGGTGACCATAGACCACTTCTCAGTTCCTATGCTTTCTGGCTGATGGTTGGTCCCTTTTGAATGCTGGTGGTGCTTTCATTCTAGTGGTAGGATGAGACGGAGTCTACAACCCACACAAGTGGCTCAGGTAGTGCAGCTCATCCAGGATGGCACATCAATGTAAGCTGTGGCAAGAAGGTTTGTTGTCTCTGTCAGCATAGTGTTCAGAGCATGGAGGCGCTACCAGGAGACAGGCCAGTACATCAGGAAATGTGAAGGAGGCTGTAGGAGGGCAACAACCCAGCAGCAAAACCGCTTCCTCCGCCTTTGTGCAAGGATGGACAGAAGGAGCATTGCCAGAACCCTCCAGCGGGCCACAAATGTGCATGTGGCTGCTCAAATGGTCAGAAACAGACTTCATGAGGGTGACGTCCACAGGTGGGGGTTGTGCTTACAGCCCAACACCATGCAGGATGTTTGGCATTTGCCAGAGAACACCAAGATTGGCAAATTCTCCACTGGCACCCAGTGCTCTTCATAGATGAAAGCAGGTTCACATTGAGCACATGTGACAGACATGACAGGGTCTGGAGACATTGTGGAAAACATTCTGCTGCCTGCAACATCCTCCAGCATGACCGGTTTGGCAGTGGGTCAGTAATGGTGTGGGGTGGCATTTCTTTAGGGGGCCACACAGCCCTCCATGTGCTTGCCAGACGTAGCCTGACAGCCATTAGGTACCGAGATGAGATCCCAGAGCCCTTGTGAGATCATATGCTGGTGTGGTTGGCCCTGGGTTCCTCCTAATGCAAGACAGTGCTAGACCTCATGTGGCTGGAGTGTGCCAGCAGTTTCTGCAGGATGAAGGCATTGATGGTATGGACTAGCCCACCCATTCCCCAGACTTGAATCCAATTGAGCACATCTGGGACATCATGTCTCGCTCCATCCACCAATGCCACATTGTACCACAGACTGTCCAGGAGTTGGGAGATGCTTTAGTCCAGGTGTGGGAGGAGATCCCTCAGGAGACCATCCACCACCTCATCAGGAGCATGCTCAGGTGTTGTAGGGAGGTCATACAGGCACATGGAGGCCACACACATTACTGAGCCTCATTTTGATTTGTTTTAAGGAATTATATCAAAGTTGGATCAGCCTGTAGTGTTTTTTTCCACTTTAATTTTGAGTGTAACTCCAAATCCAGACCTCCATGCTAAATTTGATTCCCATTGATAATTTTTGTGTGATTTTGTTGTCAGCACATTCAACTATGTAATAAACAAAGTATTTAATAAGAATATTTCATTCATTCAGATCTAGGATGTCTTATTTTTGTGTTCCCTTTATTTTTTTGAGCAATGTATAAAATCAACCTATAAATAAATTGATGAAATAAAAAATTGTAGAATTTCCTCAACTAATCAGATACCCTCTAAGAAATCATGTTGAATGATTTGTTGTTTTCAAAGCCACTTCTTGAAAGTTAGCTGCTGTAAGTGTTAGGCAATATTGCATATGCGAATAGAGCAGAATAATATAAAGTTCATCAAATCTGCTTGAGAAATCCAACAGTATAGTATGAATGTATTTTAAGTGCAAGTCTTATAGAATGGCAGAATAATAACATACAATTTACCACTTCAGTTTCTCAAGATATACATGAACAATTGGACTTGAAAAATTTAAAAATTTAATTTTTTAAATTTTTACCTTTTTAAAAGCACAAATAGAAGAACATAATATCTTAGCCTTTAAATATTTACATTATGTTTTTGACTTCATTTTGAGAATAATTTTATGTAATAAATAATCATCCATTATTTGGTGGCTAATTTTCCTCATTGAAAACCTTACGGTAATTCCTCCCTAAGAATAAGATGTAACCCACAATGTTTGCTTTCAAAATTCTAGAAAGGACTTAAGCAGGGATGTATCTGGTACTTAGTCAATTCCTGAAATCATTCTATGATCAAAGCCTATGAGTAACCAAATTCCCATCATTTTTGCTTGCCTGCCTTAATATTACTATCTTGTTATGGGATGATGATGTAGCAATCAATCTGCATAATCCATCTGGCCTTAAGAAATCATAATAGCTATAATTTAATACCATAAGGCATGGGTTTCAAATTCGCCACATCATGATGCCATTACATGACATTTCCCCATTTGCAGAGCTGGGGTATGTGTGACCTGCATGTGATGCATCCGGCCCAAGGGCCACCAGCTTGATACCCCTGCTGTACGGAGAACATGCTGGTAATTAGTGGGAAGGGAAGGGAAAGGAAGAGGGAAGGAAAATCATGATACTTGCCCAAAACACCAAACCACTGAAGTGGACAATTCAGAGAAATACCTGAGCAGGCGTAAAGCTTCAAATATCTGTGAATAATTTTTCACCATTTGATGATCTAAAGGGCCCACATCAAGTAAATCAAGTAAAGAACAGAAAGATACTCTTTGGCTATTAAAAGATTATTTTCTAAAGAAAAGAACTGAACCCAGCAGTTTTCAGCAGTTGAAGCATTCATGTTTGTAGCATTCATTTCAATTCTGCTAATCAATATATCATTATTATTCTTATAAATATGCCTAAAATATTTCTTTCAACTTTTAAATTCTGCTAACATGATCTCTCTGTGTTTGTATATATATGACCATAAGCATATTCATTAATTCTCAAACTGGTAAAGAAGACAGTTATATAGGCACAATCTTCCTTTATTATTAGTGGAGACCAGCTAATTTAAGGCTAGGTCCCACTGGCTGACGGACGCAAAACGTATGCATAAAGGACACAGCGGATGAGCAAAATTTCGGGGGTGGCTCCATCCGTTGTCATCCACTCAAAAAAGTGCAGTTGCACTCCCCATGCCGGAGGACATGGAGGATCCCCTGTAACAAATGGAGGAAGAAGCAGTAGCCACCAGAGACCAACCCACACCCACACCCACACCCAGCTCCACAGGATGCAGCAAGAGAGGCAGACTGGAAGGCCAGAACCACAGTGTCCTGTTGGAGATCAGGGACACAATGAAGACCAGCACAGAACTTCTTTCTCAGCTGGTCCACTTGGACAGAGGATCCTCGGGCCGCCACACCTTCATTACCTACGTGAGCCAGACCCTCATCTGGACATGCCCGAGGCCCAGTACCAGGTGATGAAGGAGAAGATCACAGCATTTCTGCACAACCCTCAAGGCCCAGCTGAAGCTACTCCTACCCAGTCCAGGTCTGCTCCTCCACCCCAGGCGATGTCACAGCCCTTCCACGGCTTTCAACAGCCCCTCACTTACCAAGGCTATGACTACCAGGACTTCCCACAGCAAAAACAGACCTTCCCAGTCCAGGCCCAAGTTCATTGCATGCCACAGACGCCACACCTCCCCCAGCTGCAGACCAGACAGCCCCATTACACTCCTCCTTCGTCCACCCCACAGCCAAGACCCTTAATGGACAATCTGTCATCAGTCTTGTGCTTCACATCTCAGATACTTGATGAAGGGCCTCTCAACCTCACGGGACTGAATCAGCTCTCGGACAGCTTCCTGAACACACCATCCCCTGTTGTACTCTCGGGCCAAGCACCCCAATGACGCCTCAGACCAGTACTCAAGCCACAGCCACCTCCACAGTCCCTGCCCGCTTAACAGCTGAGACCATGGACATGACTCAGAGTGACTGAGAGTAGTGTCAGAGACTGAGTTGTTTACTTGTTCAGTTTATTTTTGCTTAAGACACTTTACTTGGTTCATTTTGCTTATTTAATAAAGTCATACAGTTTACTTAAGAAAGTTAATAAATGTTATCATTGCTTAACACACTTAATTCAGTTTCCTTGGTTCATTTTGCTTATTTAATAAAGTCATAAAGGTTACCTAAGAAAGTTAATAAAGGTTATCTTTGCTTAAGACACTTGGTTCATTTTTTTATCTTAGTGAAGTGTTGGAGAAAACTTTTAACAAATGGTTAAGCCTTTGCATGCTTGTGGGATAGATAAGGATTGTTGTGGGATAGATAAACCTCCAGTGCAAGCATAGTGGGACTGTATGGTTCACCATCCCAGCTGCCACACATATGGACCTTTATTATCAATAGCAATTTATTCATTGATCAACACATTTCAGCATAAACAAAACTCTTTATTAATGCCCTATTCATTGTAGGACCACTCAACATACATGGCACAATCTCATCAGTGCTATGAGACAGGCTCCAGCTGGGGAGTTGCACCAGTGTCTCAGTAGGTTGCGCTGCTTCTTCCCTGGAAAACCCATGATGAGGTTGCATTCCAGCCCATCCTTGAGGTCACTTGCGTTGTATACCTGGCCATCTGAAGCTGATCTGTTGCCTGAAGCATCGATGTACATAAACTTGTAGTCAGCATCAACCATGGCAAAGAGGATGATACTGAAGAAGCCCTTGTAGTTGAAATAAGTTGACCCTGAGTTGGCTGTAGCTTTGCAGGCCACATGCTTCCCATCTATGACTCCAACGGTGTAGGGAAAGTTCCACCTCTGATATCACTCTTCTGCAAGTTTCCTCCAGCCTTGTTCAAGTGGTGGGGCACTTGAGGAGCTCCTCTACGTATTCTTCGATGATGGCCTGCACCACTTCTCTGACCACTTTGCTGATGCTGTTGTGTGGCACCCTCCATGCATACTGCATGTTTCTGTATGTGGTTCCAGAGGCCAGGTGGTGCAGAGTCAGTGCCACCTTCAGTCCAGGGTCCAGGCTGGGACGGAAGTTGGTGCTCGGCTTGGTCAACCTGGGTCTCAGACGCTCTACAAGTTCGTCAAACATGGCTGGTGGCATCCTCATGAAGTGATAGAATGCACGAGGATCTTCATTCCTCAGCTCCACCATCAACTGGTCATATAGTCCAAACTCCATTCTTCTCACAATCCATCCTCGGACCCACACAGCTCTTGGACGTCTCCTTCTTCTCCTTTTGTATAAATGGTGAAACAGTCTGAACAGGTTTTGGTTCTGGTGATGAATGATCGCAGCTACCATACGGACTGTGTCATGATCCATGGTGGAGAACAATTGATGATGTGGAAGACCAAGACCAAGGGTGAAGAGGTCTGTATACCATGGCTGCTGGACTCATACTGAGATCCGGATGATTTCCTCCCCCTTTTTATAGGAAATATCGGTTGTCTGCTAGGTGTCCTTCTACATACTCTGGACATACTGCAGACATCCTAAATATCCGATATACATCCCAGATACAAACGTTTTGTCCGTTTTGAATACTTTTCTACGAGATGCATACACTTACATCCTTTCTATTTCCGTGCTACTAACGCTGTGTAGACGTTCCATTTACCTTTTTCGCTCCCTCTTTCCGTTTTCATCTGCAGCGGATGTGATTCCCTGCACTCAGTTATTCAAGTCCTAATCATCTCTCATCTGGGCAACTATAATGCATTTCTACATGGAGCTAACTTTGAAATCCAGTTGGAAGCTTCAACTGGTGCAAAGTGTGGCAGCAAGAGCAGTCTTTGGGGCCCCTAGGATGGCCCATATTATATGTGTGCTCTGTGAACTTCACTGACTACCAGTCTGCATTCAAGTGTAGTTCGGGACATTGGTTATAGCCATGAAAGCCTTTAATGACGTAAGTCCAGGCCACCAGATGAACCATATTGTCTCATGAAGACTAGTTTGTCCTACAGAGGGGGCTACAGAGGGGCCCTGCTTGAGATCCTGTCAGTCACAAGAACTCCAACTATTGGAATTCAGAAGAACAGCCTTCTTTGCTGTACTCTTCCACAGCACTCACCCTATGGAACATCCTGCTCCCCAGGGTAAGATCTTCTTCCAACCAGCTATACTTTTATAAGAGCTTACCTCTTCAAATTGATCTGGGGGCCCAATGGGGGAATTCAATGCTAGAGGTGGCTATTAGATTAATGGGATTCCACCTGCCTTTCCCACTACCACTCTGTTCCCCACACATATACCTTTGTACTAGTCATATTGGAATATTTTCTTTGTTTTCTTTTTTGGTGTCTTGGTGTTTTTAATTTATTTTTGCTTTATTTAAATTTTGTTTAGTTTTTTATGGTTATGAGTTGCCTAGAGTAGCCATGACAAGACAGACGGCAAATAAATTTAATAGTAATTACTATTACTATTCTTCATCCCCAGACTGTCATCTTCATTCCCCAGACAGCTGTGTAAGATGTTTTGCTGTATTTTCAATTCATTGTGCAGAAATTCCAAAGTGGAATTTCCAAAGTGGAATTTCTGAGAAAACCAGTCTCATTCATTGCGAAATATACTATCCCAGGTGGGCACAACCCATTAATGCCCAAATATCTGGAAAACAGTAAGAAAGTTAGTACTTTATGTCAAATTATCAGTTCCTTCAGTCACTACATTCTAGCTTCTACACTGTCCAATTATGAAGTTAATATCTCTTATTTTTAATCTCTTAAATTTTATAGCACATTAAAAATCAGAATAATCTGGATGTTGGCATAAATTAATTTGTGCCAATTTTTGTCAAGAACCTCTGTACAAAAGATAATAAACACTCTTTCTGTATCTACTATCTACTAATTGTTGCACATAAGTTTCTCCAAGATTTTCTAAATTATTAAGTTACCATCCTCATTGGATGTAAACCTCATTGACCAAACTATCAATAAGGTGAAAACTTGAGAAAAACAATGATTTTTCACTAAATGGCTTTTATATGAAATGTACAAAGAACAGGACTAGGAATTGAAGTCTACAAGTCTTAAACTTGCCAAGTTTGAAGACCTTTGGTTTCAGGCATAACATCCTGAACTGATGGCAGTATTTACGAAGGAAAAAGGGCAGAGATGGAATTGAATTATTTTTAACAATCAGTTCTGTGGGCGTGGCTAGGTGGGCATTGCTAGGTGGGCATGGCCATGTGACTGGGTGGGCATGGCTTCTTTTTTTGGAGCACCCCCCATTTATTTGCCTTCTGGGCCTCAGGTAAGCCTCCTGGGGGAATATTTTTGCTCTTAGAAGGCTTCTCTGAGATCCAGGGAGGAAAAAAAAGCACAAGGAGGCACAGCTCCCCCCCACGCTCTGTTTTGAGGCCTCAGAGAAGTCTCCTGGGGAGAAATTTTTGCTCCCAGATGGCTTCCCTGAGCCATCTTCAGATCTTCATCTTTTTTTCTTCAGGAAAAAATACAGAGGGGGCACACAACACCCCTCCCACACTCGATTTTTGGGCCTTCTGTGCCTCGGGGGTGTTTTTGCTCCCAGGAAGCTTCATTGGGGGCAGGAAGGCAAAAAATGGAGTGCAGAAGGAGTACACAGCAGACACACCCACATTCCATTTTGGAGTCTTCTGGAGCTCAGGGAAGAATCTTGGGGGTTGTTTTTGCTCCCAGAAAGCTTCCCTGGGGCCAGGAAGGCAAAAAATGGAACACTGGAAGGCACGGGGGGCACAACACCCACCCACCCATCCCGCCCACCCCTCCACATGGCCCTTTTTGCCTGCTGAGCCTTGGAGAAGCCAGCAAGGGGGATCCCGGAACAGCTGATCATCGGAACAGCTGATCATCGGGAGGGAAGAAATACCTTAAGGAATGATTAGGCGGGGGAGAATGCAGTCAGCAATATCGGGCATCACATGATGTCACGCATGCATGATAAGGACTGACTGGGAGGGGAGGGGACGGGTGGGTGGAGAGGAGTGGGGCCAGCCAGGGGCATGATTTGCTGGTTCTCCAAACTCTGCAGAATCATAACAACCGGTTTTATAGAACTGGTGCAAACTGGTAGAATCCCACCCCTGAAAAAGGGAGAGATTGAGAATCATAAATAATTCCCTGCAACAGCCTGCATGGTTTATGCAGATCTTGGTGTGCACATGTATCACTTCTCCTGTGGGAGCTGCACTGCTTGCCAATTTGATTCCAGGTGCAATTCAAGATGCGGCTTGTTATCTTTAAAGCCCTTCATGGCTTGTGACCAGGTTGTCTGAGGGACCGTCTCTTGTCAGTCATATCTGCCTGACCCATTAGAGCTGAGAGGCAAGGAATGTATATATCCCTGGGGAGACCCAGAAGAAGGGTCTTGTCAGCTTTTATGAGTTTCTTCCTTTGCTTTGCATCTTTTGGCTGTCATAAGTAACAAGGGGGAGGGGGAACATGATTATGGGAAGCGAGCTGGAGGTTTTACAAAACAGAACTGTATAAGTGGGGGATGGGGTTTCTTGCTTAGGTTTCTATCCTGTTATGTGCAACTGCAACTCTTTATCAAAATATGCCAAGGTCAACGGACAGAGGTCTCATCACCACCTGGAGATGCCCACATGATGCGATACACAACTTTTAATTGGATGAGCCAATTGAACTATTGGGGGTGGGAACTTTGCCATCAATTTGTATATGTGATTTATGCGTTTATTTTCTCAGATTCAGAATTCTTTTGTTGCCAGCACTTGATTTCCAGTAAAAGATATTTTTTCTTTAAGTAATGGAATCTAAGTATTTCTTTCTTGGATTTTGAATAGAGCACCTTCTGACAGGTCTTCTCCATGATGGCTCCCCTTCTCTGGAACATCATTCCCTCAGAGATTACAATGGCCCCCACTCTTAATACTTTTCCAGAAGACACTAAAGATCTGGTTCTGCCTAGGGAACCCAGAGAGGTATGGAACTCATTAAATGGCTTGTGTGATGTGTTGCTGGTGTGCGGGAACGGGAAGCTGGCGTGTGGGGATGGGAAGCCATTATATTATTTTATTAATTTATTATTTGATTATTTTCTTGTATTTTATTTTTATATATGATGTTTCTATATTCCTGGAAACCATGTGCGAATAGGCGGCAATATAAATTTTCTAAATAAATAAATAATTGAACTAAGACATATCTAAAACTCCAGTTCCCAGACACCCAAACCAATTAAAAAATCCACAAATCCTTCCTTAACTGATGGAAAAATCAGTCAGCAATCTATTTCCTACAAATTGGAGAAACTATCTAAATCAGCAGTCCCCAACCTTTCTGGCACCAGGGACAGGTTTTGGAAGAAAATTTGTCTTCCATGAACTGCTGTGAACTAGAGAAGGGATGACTTTGCATGCAACATAGATCCAACATATGCACAGATAAAGCCTCATTCAAATGCCTGCAACTTGTGTGGCTGGTTCCCAACAGGGAACTGGGGACCCCTGATCTAAATAATATTCCTTTTTTATTTATCAGATAATTTGTGAGGTCAAAATAGCTCCAATGTCAGGTCTGCTATCTTCAAGTTCTTCATTTTGCTGGCATCTCGTCATAAACACAAGGGGGGGGGGGAGATATTTGGATAGTAATATGTGGGCCTGGGAATGAAAAGATAAATAGTGGGAGGACTGACATGTTGATGAGAACCAGAAGTACAAAATCAGAATGAACCAACCTTCAAGGATACCTGGCCTGGGAACCAAATGCAAAACTGCAATGAGCGGCCCCAAATATCTGAGTTGTTGGTCATCTATTGATAACTGGTCACGGGGGGAGCAGGGAAAGAGGGGAAAGTGTAACCGTTGTATGGGAATATTTTACTTTCACTGTCACCATTTATCTTTAGTAAAAGAACCTATCACTTCAATCAAAGTGAATCAAGGATCTTTCTTTCCTAGAGCCCAAAGTTGGATCTGATATTAAGCTAGATCTCCAATAGTGGTCAACACAGAGATGAAACTCTACTGGGGGGGCTATACAGGAGATGTCTCTCCAAGAAAGTGACCAAAAGGAAATGGAAGCTTGGTGAGAAGCTGTGGCAAAACCCCAAACTGAGGAAGATTTCCCTGAATGGCAAGGGGAGACAGATGCCTACTGGTGGTCCTGGGGGTCACTGGGGGTCAGAAAGAAGGATGACTGAAAGGAGAGACCCTCCAGGACAATCTTCATGTGGGGAAGCTGAGGAAACTGCCTAAAAGAGTGCCAAAGAGAGGGATGAGATGGCACAAGATAAGCCAGACAAAAATGGTGTGCTCATTGAACAGGTCATTGAATTCCTTTAGAAATCCTTTGACAACCGTGAAGCTCTAGCCACACCAGCAAGGACCAAAGGGGTGATGGCACAGCTGTACCAACTGCTGCTATAGCAGCCACTCGCTGGTACCAGCACCAGCTCCAGCATCACAACCAGCACCAGCCCTGATGGCTCAGCAACTGCTACCAGCAGGATCTGCTCTACTGAGATGAAGAGAGTGCAGACCATCAGCTCTGGGTGTGAAGATTAGCAGAGACCCGAAGCAGCTGGTATTTTTCCTAATGTGTGGACCTGTATGCAGAAATATAGAGCCAAGCTGCCAATCAAATGGTCAAGGTATGAAGTGTAACCATGGCACAAGAGAGTAACACTGAGGAGTGAATGGTTGCCCTTCACAACGATGATGCCCCAGAGCTGCGCAACTTTAGTTGGTTCAGGGTAACTCTCAAAGACCTCCTCATGGATCGGAATGCCAGAACCTAAATCAAAACCATAAGTCAGAGTCTGTGACATGTGGTTGCTACACCCAAGCATTTCGCAACATGGCGTGCAAGTTGACCAACTAACCATAAGACATGTTGATAGTGTTTCCAGAACATACTGAACGATGATGTCTATAACACCTACATCTCCAGGGGCATCCCACACACTTTCCCCTGGTGATACATTCTAGCAGAGGAAGTCAATATTGATCTGGCCTATTCCCCAAATCACTCTAACTGCAGATGGTGGAGGTCCCTCCCAGCACAGAAGAGAGATACCTCCAATGCAAGGAGGATGAGAGTAAAGCCCACACTGCCACTCTACTGGATGCTTCAAATGTAGAAAGGAGGATCACCAAGTAGCTGACTGATGAGTGTCACACTTGCTGCAGAATGCATCCTGGGACCCACCAAGAAACTGGGAAAAGCAGCCCTGAGAAATGGCCTTAGAAGGAGTGGAGTTTGGATGAATTGCTTACTGAACTAAAAGTGGCAGTAGAGAAAGACAAATGATTTAATGTCCACAAAGGTGACTGCACATTACAAGATGCTTAGCTTGGACAGGGACCAAACTACATGTCCCAGAGACCCAGCGAACTGTAAAAAGAACTGTAAAAAAAGCCATGATTCAAAAATGGTGGGAAAGAAAGAAACCAGCTTCCTTCAATCTGTAGCAAAACTCCTAATGCCCTAAAATGATATATTATGGAGTTTATAATAGAATTACCAGAAAGCTCAGGAAACATAGTAATTTGGATGATAACTGATCTCTTCTCTAAACAAGTGGATGTTATGCCATGCCCTAAAATCCCCTCAGCACACACCTCAGCTAGGCTGTTTGTCAACATATATAAAGATTACATAGCACCCCGGAATACATCATTTCAGATCATGGCATTCAATTTACTTTGCACTTTTGGTAAGGAATTTGGGTTAGGAACTTGTGAGCCTTGGAATGAGAAGACAAACAGTGGGAGATGTGACATATTGTTGAGAAATAGAGGTTCCAAACTGGAATGAACCAGCCTCCAAGAACACCTGGTCTGGGAATCAAATACAAAACTGCAGTGAGAGATGCCAGACAACCAAGCCATGCTCCAAACATCCAAAAATTATCCTATTGGATACTGATGACTTATCAAGGGGGAGTGTCAGGGAAAGGGGGAAAGTGTAACCTCTGTGCAGGAATATTCAGATCTAGCTTTATTTTCATTGCAACCACTTACCTTTAGTAAAAGAACATATTCCTTCAATCAAATGGAGTCAAGGGTCTTTCTTTCCTAGAGACCTAAAATGGGGCAGGTCTGACATCAGGTTAATATTTTTCTAGAATGGCCAGTAGCACTAGATTAATATCACTAGTTTGAAACCTATTTTAAAAGAAGACTTCTATCTGGCATAACTAAAATGATATATTTATTGTATACTTACTGTCACTGAAGATTCTTTGAGCCATTTCTCCCTTCATATCTGGGAGGGAGAGGGAAGTAAGCAAGATTAAGATTACCAACATTAGAAATAATTATAACTGAGATTATAATAATAAAGAGAATAATAAAGAGAATTCAGTTAAGGATTCTTGAAATTTTTGAAATTGAATTTTGAAATTGAAATAAAACTGAATTCATATAGGGTAATATAAAAAAGAAAAAAAGAATGACATTGCAATATGTGTATACTATAGATTACCCAATCAAGCAGAAGAAAGAAACTTTTTGCGAATCAATGTATATAGAAAAAAACATAACAGTAATAGGGGATTTTACCCTGGCATCAACTGGAAAACAAACTCTGTGTGAAGTAGAAGATCAAACAGGTCCCTGGATCCATTCCCCCCACCTCCATTTCTGAAGATGGGAATCACCTCAGCTCTTTTCCCATCATCTGGTAGATCCCTGGTGCGCCAGGATTTTTGAAAGATATGGTTCAGTAGTTCTGAGATCATGTCTGCCAATTTGTAGTCAGACAACCTTGTGTAATTTATCTGGTTCTGGTGATTTGAATTTGTCTGGAGTGTATAGATATTATCTTACCATTTTCCTGCTTTTTTTTTAACCTTCTGTTAAAGACAGATCCCCCCAAAAATGTGTTAAGCAATTATACTTTCTGCCTGTTGCTTCTTGATGTTTTGTCCCATTATTGGACCAAGCATTTCTTCACTGTTTTCTTGTTTTTTTAAACATTGAAAGACATTTGTTGTAATCCTTAGTTTATTTTGAGCCTTAGCTGTCCTGACTTCATCTGCTGGCTATTTGCTGATATTCTGCCTTAGTTATGTGGCCCCCTGTTCATTTATTATATGCCCTTTTTGTCTTTTACTTCATCATTCAGAATTCTATGGGTAGCCATGCAAGCTTTTTTTTCAAATTTCTTATTTTTTATCTTCATTAGTATTGTACTAGACTGGCTTTTATAATCTCACTTTTCAAAATTTCTCAATTTTCAAATTTCTCAATTTGTTTCCTCCTTGAAGATTTTCATCAATATTTCCTATGCACTCTCTAAGTTTGTTAAAAATCAGCTCTCTTAAAGCTCAAGACTTGATTTTTTTTTTTATTCCTTGTGCTTGCATAGTGTTGAATTCCAATATTGCATGGTCACTTCCCAGAATCCCTATGGTTTTAACCTCTTCTATCATTTTATCTTTGTTAATGATAATTAAGTTTAATATGGCTGACTCTTTCCTTCTCTACCTTTTGGGAGACAAAATGAGCTAAGTTTCTCAGGAATCAGTTTGATCAGCAGGTTCTGACTAGTTCTGGAAATGCAGAAATTTTGAGTAGTTCGGAGAACTGGCAAATGTCACCTCTGATTTTACAGTATCTTTCCCCTGCCACGCCCACTAAGCCACGCCCATAGAACTGGTAGTAAAAAAATTGAATCCCACCACTATGTTTGATCTACCACTAAGAGGCAGAGGTTGTCTCCAAACTGATGTCAGGGTAGGTAAAGTCCCCCATTACTATTGTGGTGTGCTTCCTACATACCTTAGTTAACTGATTAGCAAAAAGTTCACCTATTTCTTCTATTGGCTGGGTATCCTGTAGTATACACTTATGGCAATCTAATTCTTTTGTTTCTTTTACATTGACCCAAATGCATTCAAAACAGTTTTCATCATTGTTCTGCTGTATTTCTATAGAAATGTAGTTATTTCTTATATAGATGACAACTCCACATCTTTTATTAGGTCTGGTTTTTTTTTTTTTTTTAAAAAATCTCTCTTGTTGTATATTCCATGCAGGAATTTTATCCTACCAAGTTTTGGTACTGGCAACAATAACACCTGCTCTCATGTACTTAGATTCTAGTTCATCCTGTTTCCATACTGTGTGCTTTAGTATATAGGCATTTGAGTCCTTTTTTGACTGACCATATGTTTGTTTTCTACATAACTTGTTTTATGTCTGAGTTGCCCTTCTTCCTTACCACCTGTTTGATTAGTGCACATACACTAATGGCATACACTATCAAAAAAGTTTATTTATCTTAACCTTAATATTCTTAACTACACAAACATCTATGTCAGAAACACTGACAACTTTTTTAGCTTTAAATCACTGGGGACAAAAATGTTCTGTATCAATTAACTCTCTGTGTCCATTATTCCACTTAAATCTTCTCCAAAAAACCCTTGAATTTAATACTAAATAGCTCAGTCTCTTTCTGTGATGGATATATAATTTCTTTTATATATTTTTTCATCAAACCAATTGCCAACATTATGACTAATATAACCAAAAACTTTCAGTTTGCAAAACTCCTTTATCTACTCATTGAACTTCACTATATGTGGCTTTTTCCTTTTTGCTCCTTATATACTGGTAAAACCTCTTAAAAAGTAAAACTACAGCCTAATACTGCTAAGTTCCTGTCCAAGCTCTGAATCCTTCTGCACCGAAACTATATCTTTTTTTCAACAGCTCATTGGTGCTAAGATGCACAACAACATCAACATCACACTCCTTGCTAGCATTCTTGACTATTTTAACAATGTGCCTCTTTTTTTTTGCTGATAGTACCACGAGGCACACATCTCATCTCTTGCAAAACCTCCACATCCTTTTCTAAATTGACATCTCTTACAATTGAACTACCAACCAAAAAGTGGCTTTTCTTTTTAAATACTTGCTTATCTCACATGGCTGATCTGCAACATCCGATCCACATCTTCCCTTATCTAGAACAATTTCTTCCTCATAGACCTCAATCTCCTGCTCAGTTGAATCATTATCAAAAGTAACTGAACTTGCCACCTTTGAATCCCTATTAAGTTTGACAACAGTGCTAGGACACACCAAAAGCTTCATAGCTCTTATTCAGCTCTCTCTTTCAATTACATGTCTAAAGTATGTGAATTTCTGCTTGCAAAGAAGCAGCAAATAAATATGTGGTAATCAGTGACTAATAATCACTGAAAGTGATCTTTCAACATTTGAGAAAGGGAAATAAAATTCATATGAAGAAATTGCATCCCAGAAGTATGGCCTAAAATCAGTGGTGGCATTCCAAATTTTTTCCAACTGGTTCGATGATAGCGTGCTTCATACAGCAATCAACAACCTCCCTCTATCAGCACTAGTGAGGTGAGCTGCTTTTTAGCTCAGCTGAGGTGTGACAATCCATTCTGCCACACAAATCAGCTGAGCAAAAAAACAAGGGAATATAGAACAAGATAGAGCAGGGCTGGGTGGGCAGGAGCAGCCACAGGTGATATTTGCCAGTTCTCCAAACTACTCGAATTCCATTACCAGTACGCCAGAACTGGTCTGAACTGTCTGAATACCACCTCTGTCTAAAATTTCAGTGTGTTCCAAACCTACAGTTTTTACAGCGAGTCTCCCCAGCGGATCAGATAACAGCAGCAATAAATCAAAGCGATAAATCCTTCCCACCTATTCTCAGATATCAGCAGCAGGTAACAAAGCAATAACTCTTTACTTGCTGACTCTCAATACTACTTCATTACTTTAATACTTAAACAATGATTACTTCATTATCTCAAAACTTATAACTTTTCTACCTCAAGACCTGTATCAATGATTAGATAATGATTGATTTTTAATCATAAGTAACCTTACTTTTGATTTGTTCTCTAACATATCAATTAACATTTATTAATTACCAACATTCATTAAGTAACTGTCTACCTATCACATTAACTAGCTGTTGTAATTGTTTAGTGTACTATTGTCATTGACCATGCCAGCCAAAAACTCCAAACCCTGCACTACCAAACAACAACAAAAGAATAATATCTCTACCAATGACCTCCCAGACTCCTGCACATGTTTCAGATGTCTTGAAACCATCAATGAAAGCGAAATTAACATCAAATGCCACCTATGTGACAATCAAGCCCACCCTGCCTGCTTAAACTTAAACAAAAGCCTAGCTGATCACCTAAAAAAATCAGATACATTCCTTTGTCTATTTCCATCATGTTTTCCTAAGCTAAACAAACAGTTCCCTGCCTGACAGAGCTGAAAGCATAGAATCACTCATTCACTCAATAGAAGAACACTTAGCAACACGTTTTGAAATAACTATACAAGCAAGCCAAATCTCTCTTGAAAAAAAAATACAGCACAGAGAAGTGATTACCTCTCTGCTCAAAATCAAATCCCAGTTCAAAAACCACTACCAAAACTACTACCTCAGCTACAATCACAACTACAACCAAAAATAACCACCAAACCACAGCCATAAACTATTACTATCCCATCAAATAATTCCACAAATGATATCCCCTTACTCATCAGAGACAACATGGAATGATCAGAAACATCCAAATGCCATCTTATTTGGTCTTGAAGACACCAATGAATCAGATGACATCATCAAAGTTTGCGATATTATAAGAAACTCAAATATAACAAACATCTCTCCTGAAGATGTCATTGAAAGAACCAGAGATGGCCCTGAGTTCAAATACAATAATGCTTCTCTGGCCCCAAGATTTTGTAGAGTGATTCGCAAAAATGAGTCCAGAAAACGTATATTCATTCATACAATAAATGCCATTGCAAAATCCAATCCCACCTATAAAAAACTTCTCTCAAGACCAGATTTATCCATACTGCAAAGAATCCACTTCCATGAACTCCCACAGAACTCAAAAAACATCTAGACAATGGAGAAAAGGATCTATACATTGATTACCATGCTGATTGTATCAAAAGAAAGTCACACAATCCGCAACTCCGCATCCAACCCTACCCCATCCAATCCACCATCACTCAAAATTAGGCACACATGCCCCTAACTACCTCTATTCCAACCACAACTGGCCTTAAATGCAAGTTATTCAATGCAAGAAGCCTTATAAATAAAATACTTGAATTTGTCATCTTACTAAATATGGCTAAATTCTACATCATATTTGTCTGTGAAACATGGCTCAACACATCACTCCCTGACTCCATTACCATAGTAATAGACTGTCATGTTTACCAATCAGATCATGAAATCCGTAAAAGAGGTGGTGTTGCTATCTTCTATAAAAAGTCCCTACATCTAAAAAACATCCAAGTTACTTGGGAGCTTGCTCTTCCTGAGACCATAGTCTGTGAACTGTCCTTAAATATCACATTACGATTCTTATTATGTTACAGAGCCCCAGATTATGACATTGAACGTGTAAACAAGTTAAATTCACTACTAACATCTGCCCACACGCTTTTATCTTTTTTGGTGACCTCAATCTCCCTCATGTTAACTGGACCCTAAACGAATGTAAAACTGAACCCATACGTGCAATCTTCTACAATGCTGTAACAAATCTGGGACTGGAACTAGTAACCAACAATACTAGACTTAACAACTATCTCGATCTCATCTTCTGCAATAGTTTGAATTCAATTTATGAAATACAAATTAAAGAACCCTTTTCCAACAGTGACCAAAACATGATTGACTTTTATCTCAACATATGTCCACACAAAAATCATCATAATGATGGCATCTCCAATTATAACTTCAAAAAAGGCAACTATGATCTTACAGACAACAATCTCTCATCTCTTGATTGTCAACTTTTATTCACTGGATGCAATACTGTTGAAGACAATTACAACATATTTATATTTGAAGTCAAAAGAGTCATCAAATTATATGTATCAATAACAACTCCCCAAAACAGAAAAAAACAAGCTATCCATAACAATAAGGAAGCTTTAATCCAAAAAGTAATCACTTTGGCAGAAAAACAAATCTGGTCACGTTGCCAACTTCAAAAATTGACACAAAAATTTATGCCACCAGATAAAGACTGAATGCACCAATTATCACATTAAGCAAGAGGAAAATCTTCTATGCACCAATTCCACCCGCGCTTTCTACAATTTTGTAAACAACAAACTAAAAGACTCAGTCCATCCCACCCCTGAAAGGACCTAATGGTAAAGACTGCAATGACAACACATTAAAGCCAACCTCTTTAACACATTCTTTGGCTCAGTATTTGTAAATGGATCATGCCCAATATTTTCTAGTCAAACCACAGACAACTACAATGATCTAAAACATATCAATTTTATAGAACACAATGTTGAAAAAGCACAAAGCAATCTGAAACCATCTCTATCTATTAGACCAGACAGGATGTGTGCCTACTTCTTAAAAAAGCTATCTGCTGCCATAGCTTAATCTTTGAAAAATCTTTCAGGACCAGTTCCTTGCCAAAACTATGGCCACAAGCCAGGGTCATCCCCATCTTCAAAAAGAGAGACCCCAACCTAGTTGAAAATTAAAGACCAATCTCTTTATTCTGCATCATCTGTAAAGTCATGGAATCAATTATTAACCAATCCATTATTCTCCACTTAGAAACAAGCAATCTACTCTCTAATAAACAAGTTGGTTTCAGAAAAAAACTACCCTGTAATCTGCAACTCTTACACTGCAAAAACATATGGACTACACAACTTGATCAGGGCAAAGCAATCAACGCAGTCTACATAGACTTCTGTAAAGCCTTAGATTCAGTGATACATGACAAATTTCTCCTAAAGTTAAAATCTTATGGTATCTCTGGACACCTGCATAACTGGATAGAAGCATTCCTGTCAAACAAATGGTCAAAATTGGGAGTGTCTTGTCAAATTCTGTACCTGTCAACAGTGATGTCTCCCAGGGCAGTGTTCTAGGACCAATTCTCTTCATACTCTACCTAAATGACCTCTGTGATCGAATTAAGAGCAACTGTGTTCTCTTCGCTGATGATGTAAAGCTATTCAACACCACAGACAATACTGCTACCCTTCAAAAAGACCTTGACTATGTATCAGAATGGTCAAACAAACAGCAACTTCAAATGTCAACAAATAAATACTCTGTCTTACATATTGGCAAAAAAAATCAGAAAATAAAATACAAGCTGAATAGTCAAGACCTGTTGATGATCCAAACTCTGTCAAGGACCTTGGAGTACTCATTTCAAATGATCTAAGTGCTAGAGCCCACTGTAACTACATAGCCAAAAAGGCATTAAGAGTTGTTAACCTAATCTTACGTAGCTTTTTTTCTGGTAATATCAGACTACTAACTAGAGTATACAAAACATTTGCTAGACCAATACTTGAATACAGCTCATCAGTCTGTAACCCACATTATGTATGTGATATTAACACAGTTGAGAAAGTCCAGAAATATTTCACAAGAGTTCTCTACTCCTCTAATCATTGCAGAATACCTTATGCCACCAGACCTAGAAAACCTAGACCTAGAAAATTCTAGACCTAGAAAACCTAGAACTACCCCGCCTTCGGTCTGATCTAAGCATAGTGTATAAAATTATACATTGCAATGTCCTACCTGTCAACGAATATTTCAGCTTTAACCATAACAATACAAAAGCACACAATAGATACAAACTCAAGGTTGACCTCACCAAACTTAATTGTAAGAAATATGACTTCAGCAACAGAATGGTCAATGTCTGGAACACTCTACCTGACTCTGTGGTTTCTTCCCCAAACCCCAAAAACTTTAACCTTAGACTGTCTACTATTGACCTCACCCCTTTCCTAAAAGGTCTGTAGGGGGTGTGCATAAGCGCACCAACGTCCCTGTCCTATTGTTTCTTTTTATTTTTCATATATGTATCCATTTCATGTATTCAAAACTATGTTTATAATTATACCTGTTATCTTATAATAACTTTACAAAATAAATAAATAAATACATACATACATACATACATTAATTAATTAAATAATAAATATGTATGCAAACTGTTGGAAGTTCACTCAATCAATTTGAAAGGCATTTTCTGTGAAATTGGATTTCAAGTGATGGAGTTGGAAAAGAACTTTTCCCACAAGGATTCATATGGCAGTGTTCACTTAAAGACTCAGTCCTCCAATTCAGCAGTATTAAATATGGTATACTTCTAAAAATTGCCAGTAGTGAAAGAAGCAGCTTAACAGAGGATTGCATAGCAGAGAATGCAGATTTTTAAGTTATCTTTCCAAATATTATAGTAGCAAAAACTTATATTTCAATTATTTCATCAATGCCACGAGGTAAATTCTACCTCAAAGTGAACTCGCATATGTTTGGAGCGAATCTGATGAAACCAGGTTGGGTCCATGTATCATATCGTCTCCAAAGCTTATTTGTGTGGATTTAAATTTCTCCCCTTCACTTTATCAGTGTGTGTGTGTGTGTAAAATAGCTTCAGGCTCTTTCTTTCTGGCAAGATCCTCCAAATTAATGTAGAGGGCCTTAAGAAAGCAATTTAATCTAAAGATATTAAAAAAGAAAACAATCAAGTATTTTAATAATAATAAAATAACACAAATTACATACACACTTATAGTTACTTTAAAAATATGAAGAGATGTGTCGAAGCATAAATTTTTTTGTAGAATTATGAGAGCACCACAATGGCTGAAATGCTTTTTAATATTATGTTTTCATTGGTTATCTGTTAAAGATTCCGGAAACTAAAGTTGTGAAAATGTAATTCTAGAACAGATAAAGATTGTGTAACAATTATCATGAAGTAAAGAAGACTATCTTTCTAGGCTCTGAAATTCACAAGAATGTGATCATGCACATGAAATAGAAAGAAATGCCTGCTTCTTGGGAAAAGAGTTAAGATAGTTATAGACAAAATTCTGAAAATAGATGCATCACATAGAAAATAAAGTGGTCAAGCCTATGATTTTCTCATTTGTAAAGAATGACTATGAATGCTGAACCAGCAGAAAGAACGAACAAAGAAAATATATACCTGCTGGATAACATTGTTCAAAATAACTTGGACCACAAGAAAAACAAAACATGTAATTGCTTAGCAGAAGCATCAATAATCAAACAAAAGCTAAAATGTTTTGTCACAAAATGTAAAGACAAGAGTTTTGGCTTATAAAATCCAAGCTTCCTTAAGAGAAATTACACTGTGATAGATATCATCAAATGAAACTATGAAGGAATGACAAAGACATTTTAGAAAATAAAGTGACAGTTAAAACTACTTTTACACTTTTGCTACAGGGGGTTGAGATTTTGTTTTGTTTTGCTTTTTAAGTAATTCAGCAAGTCATTTCAAATTTAAGGGCTGATTTCACACATAATGATAATCCATTCTTTAAATATGTTCATTTAGTAAATAACATTTTTCTACAACCAAATACTTTAAACCATAAACTATGGTTATAAACAAAATATTAAGCCAAATCAACAAATCTGGTTTGATTTAACAGAACAAAATCTGATATCATAGATAGACAGACAGATACACAGACAGATAGATATAGTCCAATAACATACTTTATGAGACATTCATATGACTTGCTAGATAAGAGGAAAAATCTGTCTGTACTATAAAGTCAAATAATAGTACCAAAAAAGGCAGTAGCTAGACTCTTCTGAGCTTTGAAGCTAAACAAGCTCCAGGATATATAGCTAGGCCATGATCTTAGCTCAAATGAATAAATGCAGAATTTTAATGTAACATAGAAAGCTGGCTTTATCCAAAAATTACAAATCTGATTTTCTATCTTTCCACCTTCAGAAAAACTATTATTCTTAAATTGTGAAACCTGTGATCTATTCTATTTCATGAATTCTTTAATTTATATTAACTATGAAGCTTCATTGGATTGAAGTATGCCAAACAGCCTGTTCTGCATTCAACTAAAGCAGCCAATCTAGAGCAACCAGATGGATTTCCAGCATTCCACTGAGAATTGCACTTTCCCCTTCCACTATTTCAGCAGAGATATGAGAGATGTCAAACACATGCTTTGTGAAATAATGTTATGATACAGTTCTCAGTAATTCAGGTCAGATAGTTATCAGCATAAGGATGATCTGATAAGCAGCAGAAAAGAAAACCTCTGTCCACTGAATTCTAAATTAAAGCAACCTCATTGATTTCGTTCCCTAAACAAGCAAACAAATGATTTTGGCAGCTGCCCAACCTTTGGCTTTGTTTTCTTTGGGACTAGAGACCATAATTCAGGGCACTAAAGTTACCTTTATCTAGGGGTGGGATTCTACCAGTTTGGACCGGTTCTACAGAAACAGTTATGATTCTGCACAGTTCAGAGAACAAAAATCATGACTCTAGCTGGCCCCTCCCCTCTCTGCCTACCCCGCCCAGTCAGTCCTTATTTAGTTTAGTTTATTGTCATTGCACCTCATACAACGAAATTAAACACCATCTTCAGTGCACATCATGACCATGAAAATAAATCCAAACAAAGAATACTGGATGGAAACTGAACAAGGAGAGATTTAACCTGGAAATAAGGAGAAACTTTCTGATAGTGAGAATAATCAACCAATGGAACGGCTTGCCCTCGGAAGTTGCGGGAGCTTCATCACTGGAGGATTTCAAGAAGAGATTGGACTGTCATTTGTCAGAAATGGTGTAGGGTCTCCTGCTTGGGCGAAGGGGTCACTAGATGATCTACAAGGTCCCTTCCAACTCTGTTGATCAGAAATTCTTATCCCAAATATGATGATAAGTTGAGGAATACCTGTAATTCTGTTTCCTGACAATTAAACTGTACAGTTCTTATTATCACCTTTGTGAATATTCAACACCAAAAATTTCAAATCTATTTTAAGGGTGTTTTTATTTATAATAATAGATCTGTACCCTTTAGGTGCCAGTCAATTATTATATTTATAACTGGGCCATGTCCTAAAATGTTCTAGCAAAGTGCAACATTAACTTTCTTCTGCCCATGTTCCAACCTGTGAAATCTGCTATTTCTCAAGGAAATACAAGGCCTTCCAACTTGCTTCACAGATAACTGCTCCACTCAAAAGATAGGCCTCCAATATTTTGTTGATTCAGGAAGTAACTTGTTGTAGCTTGTTCAAATATTCAAGAAAACCAGGTTTCCAGCCTTGAGTTAGTTACCAAGCAGGTTAAAAAAACCAAAACAGTAGTGCAGACAATCTGTTTGGTTTTTTTTTTTAAGTGATTGAGACATACATTTAAAGATGAAGCCTTACAAACCTCAAAACCTATGCAAGGATGTTTGAATTAAGATATTTTATAAGTTATTTAAGTGTTGTTGTTGTTTTAGCTTTTCAACAGAATGGTTATAGCTTATCAGAGAGCTAGACCATAAGACTGTTATAAAAGCAAAAATCTCAGTGTAATCAATGCATAGGTTTTCCACTGAATGATCTCCTAACCATAACAGCTAATTGTTTTGACTATGATGGTTCCTTTGAGGTCACCACCTAATACACACACACAGAGACACACACACACACATTCATCAACACAGACAAAACAGGACAGGAAAGTGAAACTTCTGCTTTCAAAAATTAAAAAAAAACATATAAACATGTATAGTATTTTTTTCAATTATTTATAGTTGTTTAGTACTATGCAATTTCAAAGTGTATATAGTAAATTAAATGCAGGAAGGATAAATGGCTAAAGAAAGAAAATTAATTAGAACAGTGTCATTTTTATATTTAAAGAAGACAATGGAAGAAGTTATAAAAGGTAAGATAGAGAAAAAATGTGATATAATGGGAAATTGGATAAAAAAACTCTTAAGTTTATGAAGATCAATTATAAATAGGAATGAAAATAATGTAACATTAAAGCAATTTCTTATTCTTAAGCGAATAAGTGTTTTATTTGCTTTTACCACATGAAGAAAACTTTTAGGCAATTATGATTGACAACATAACTCTCCTCCCTGTGTCATGAGGTCTTTCCTCAAATTTCAGTTTTTACAAGGGCTAACAACTCCAAATTTCCTGCCTGTTTTCCACGTCAGCCTTTTCTGCATCATCTTCAGAATCACATTTTCTTGTTTTATATATATATATATATTGTTAGAAATATATCCTATTTTCCATTTTATCATCACAAGAAATTGGAGTGATAGGTTGCTCTGATAGTTACTATGACTCCATGAGTTCTATGGTGAAGGAGGATTGGAACTAGGATTTTCAAACCTTCCATTTGACAATGATACATTTGCTAAATCAGAAAAAAACAGTTTTCCCATCCTCATTCCTGCTATATTTATCAATGTATTTCTTAATCATGACTGGCTGCAAAGCCTTTAATATAACAGGGGGGTGATTTATTTGTATATATGCAAAACTGTGATCCTTTATATGGACAGAACTTTCCTAACTGAAGAACCTCAGCTTGTTTATTTTATTCAGCTACCAACTTTTAATGTTGCCTGGTTAGAATAAAATACATATACAATGCGTAGTGCAAAACATACAGCACAAAACCTCATTGACCCACCTCAGTCAATGCTAAAAGTTTCAAAACACTTGCCTGTAACAGAGGAAGATGAGAGATCAATATGTGCAGCCCCAGGATATGTCTTCAGCTTATGTTGCAAAATTCTATTGGCTGCCATGTGGAGTGATACTTTACTTTCAGCATGGGAAAAAAAGATCAGCACAACTTGAGCCAATACTCCACCTGAGTCAGGACTGAAAGACAACCAAATGATTAATCACAGATTACCAGTGCAGTTATGTGATTACCATTAGATTCTATAATGACAACTAGAAGAAGAAGTAAAATGGAATATATTAAATAATTTTTAATAGCAATATCTGTTAATTTCTTAACTTTAGTCAATATACTGATATATTCGTAAGGGCCACATTTCAATGTTTAATTTCTGAATATATAAAAACATAAAAATACCCTTAAAATGAGTTTAATTCAAGATAATTATATGGACACAACCATACAGTTTCTTGATAACAATATAGAAATAGTTTCTATTAACACCTTCTGAGACGTTTTCTGAATTCTTAATATAATGTACAATTCTGAGTTTTGAAGGAGCTGGGAGACATTATATTGGAAATACTGAACCACATTTTTCAAAATTCTTGGGGCAGTAGGAAATTACCAGAGAACTGGAAAGAAACTGCTATGATTTCTATTTTTTTTAAAAAAAAAAGGGGGGGGGGATCCAGAAAACTACAGACCAATCAGCCTGACATCATTACCTGAGAAGATCCTGGAAAAGATAATCAAATAACAGATCTCAAGTAATTTCTAGAAGCAAGCAAAGTTATAACCAGAAGCCAGCACAGGTTTGTCAAAAACAAATCATGTCAAACAAATCTTATTGCAGTCTTTTACAAAATGTCTAGGAAATGCTAATGGACCAGGTAATACTGTGGACATATTATACTTCGATTTCAATACGTTATTTGAAAAAGTAGACTGCAACTACTTCTTGATAAGCTAGAAAAAAATGGAGATAGACAGCATCGCTACCAGATGAATTTGTAACTGGCTGACAAACCACACTCAACATACACTCTTTAATGGAACTACATCTACATGGAGAGTAGTAAGCAGTGGAGTATCCCAAGATTCTGTTTTAGGCTGAGTATTCTTCAATATCTTCTTAAATGATATAGATGAAAGAATAGAAGGGAAACTCATCAAATCTTCAGATGACACTAAACTGGCAGGAATAGCCAACACTCCAGAAGATAGGCTCAAGATCCAGATGGATCTCGACAGATGGATCTCTCCTACATTTGTCTTTTTTTTGTTACCATTGTCAAATACAAAGGAAATGAAAACAAAAGCTGCTTCCATGTATTGATGAGATCTTTCGCTGTGAGATAACTTGTATACATTCCTGCATAAGCAAGATCAACAAGAGTTCCCTGCTTTTCCCTTGTCCAAAAACATTTGCAATTCTAAACCTAACCCTGCAGCTTTATTTGCAAGATTTTTCAGAAATTGCTGTATAAAAAAAAGAAACCAATGCATTTGCCTGTCTCTGATTATGAATATGGCAGTTCATCCAAATAATACTACAACTTATACACAGTTTAGTTTTAAATGTAGAATAGTATATTTTAATATAACATGGGTTCATAATTCAACTAAATCTTTGATGACTTAAAGACACATCATCAAATAATAGTTGGTTTGGATATGGCATATTAACAAAATTATGATAATGGAGACCTTGGTACTCTCTGAGCTTATTTGTTTTCTTGCAGAAGTTTCATTAGCCAATTAGGTTACATTATCAGTGGTGATTATATTTACCCAGCTAGTGTACTAGGTTACATCAACACTAATCATGTTACCTAGTTGAATAATAAAACATCTACAAGCAAACTGACTTCCGGTTTGAGCTTCTTCGGCGACAGACCGAAACCTCGTCTCTCCAAGGCTTCGATCCGTGCTCGCCGTTGAAGCGCCCCAAGCTGGCTGGTTTCAGCACTAAGCCACCCCGTAGAGGTGGTGAAGAGGGGAGAGACTGCCTGCAGGGTTGAAGTGAACCGCATCTCTCCTCCCTAGCTGGCCATTATTCCCTTTCCCAAAGGCAGTTGCAGCGGTGGTCAGAAATGGCCACCACAAAGAAGAACTCAACTTGAAAAGAATGTACAGAAGGAAGATAAGAAGAGAAAGTTTTGGTTGACTGGGTCAAACAGCAAAAGCAACAAATAAAGTACCTTGGAAATTAAACTTAACAACATTGTTCCCAAAAAAGATTTGAAGCTGCAGAGGAGAGAGAGAAGGGAAAGGATTAGGTTTTTTTTTCTTCCCTTATACTGACAGCTAAGAGACTTAAGCAAGAAATTGAAAAAAAAATCCACTTTGACATTAATAGGCATCTAAGCTGAAAATAAAATTCAAAGGGATAATAAAGATTCCTGGACATTTAAAAGTTTTTAAAAGCTGGAAAGGAGAAAAAAAGAATAGAAGGGCAGGATCTGGAAAAATGGAGGAGACTGCCTGGAATTAAGGAATGGGACTGTAATTAAAAGGAACTCACAGCGAAATCTAAACAAGATTCCTCAAAGATACATTTGAATGGAAATTTGGTAAGAAAATAATAGAACCCCAGGAAGAGAAAGTGGAAAAAAGAAGCAAACAGAAACAGCCTTGGATTATTTGGATTACTTGGTGATTTTTGGTTTTTGTACCTGGATGACTAAAATTAACTGGGTGGTTGTTTAAAAGTTTTTAAAATGGTATCACTCTTAGAAGAACTGAAAACGGAATTTTAAAAATGGAAAGAAGATGCACAAGAAGGGAGTTATTTTGGTTTCTAATCTCCATTAGAAATGGAGATATGGAACTATGAGAAGCAACAAGAAACGCTTGCAGAACAAGAAGATTGGGACAAAGAAGAAGCCATCTTTAATGATCAAATAATTTTAAGGGGGGGGGGAGAAAAGGAGGGAAAGAGAGTGAAAGGTTTAAGACTAAAAAAAACAAACAAAAAGAAGGACAATTTGAAAGATAAGTACAATATTAGAAAGCAACAGAAGAGGGGATTTCAGATGAGAGAGTTAGAAGCAGAGAGACAAGAGGGTAAAAAGGGGAGGGGGAAGAAGACAAGGAAAAGAAGTTGTAAAAGATAGAAACAAGAAATGGAGAAACAGGGAAAAGATATATATAAGGATTGTAACCATAAGTTTTTTTAGAGATAATGGGTGAAAATTTAATTGTAAAGGGGATTCTGCAAAGGTACATAAAATAGCATTGTTATGTTATAAATAGAAATAATTTCAGAAGATATGATGGATAAAATATTTATTGTAATGTGGGATGTTTGCTAATAAATAAATGAATTAAAATGAGAGAATTAAAAGGGAACATTTTTAATTATTAGTGATGATTTATAAAAATATAAGTAAGAAATATGGGAAAAAAAGAATGAACCATGGAAAGTTTATAAGTGTTCCCAAAGAAGTATAATATTCAATTGAAAAGAAATGTTAAAGATGTTAAGATTTTAATGAATATTAGTGATAGAATTGAATTGGAATGGAATGTGTCATATATATATATATATATATAT
>BLBF01000044.1:13911511-13951450 GCA_015471245.1 Laticauda colubrina | reverse complement strand
AACAGCACACATGTAAGTACCCGCGAAAGCCTAAGAAAACATACATACATACATACATACATACATACATACATACATACATATATATTCATTCTTAAGTTTTCGCGGGTACTTACATGTATGTTGTTCAACTTTGTTCGGGTATTTTCCCACATCATTGTAGTTGTGCTTTTAAAGTTGTGGCAACGTTTTGGCAGAATCTCATCTGCCATCATCAGGCTTCTGTTTTGTGTCCAATACAAATTTTGTGTAACATAACATAGGTTGCAGCCTACTTTAAGTTGAAATGAAAATCACAACTTCATACTTTCTTGTTCCACCATAAAATCCTAAAGTTTACTTTAGAACAGAAGAAGTTGGTAGTGATAATTGGTGCTTCCCAGAATAATGCAATTAATGGAAATATTCTTTTAAAACATGTTAAGAATTACTGCATCTGCTCTTAATTTCACATGCTGGAGAATTAACAGATAAGATCATCCAAGGCAGATTAGAACCCCGTATGAAAAAAAAGAGTGTTCAAGCTGGAAAAAACTGAGGAACTTGAAATATGATTGCTGATGCATCCTGGCTAATTAGAAAAAACAGAATTCTACAAACATCACTGCGTATTTGCCTAATTGATAATTAAAAGACCCTAAATTATATTAATCATATCAAGTTTTGTAATATGTCTAGAAAAATGGAAATTCCAGGATATACCCTCATGAAAAAAACACAGAACAAAACAGGTCAAGAACACGTAATTCAGACAGTAAAACACACTATTTTCAAGTTGGTAAAGGAGTTCAAATATGCTGTATATTTATTTATTCAACCTATGTGTTGAATATATATTAAAGGAAGGTGGATTGGAACAAGATAAACATTGCTTTAAATTGGGGAAAGAAACCGCAACAACCTATGCCATACTGATGATACTACCCTGAGAACTGAGAGTGCAAAGGATTCACAAGCTTTAGTAGTAAAAATTAAGAAGCAAGATGAAATAATGGATTAAAATTAAATATAAAGAAGACCAAGCTAATGTCAAGAGGTAGAACAACCAGCCTTAGAATCAGCAATGAAAATATTGAAGTGGTGAAGGAGCCATGAAGGCCTTTGAAAAGATATTCAAATGTATTGATATCTTCATATCAACAAAAATTGAAATTGTAGAAGCCATGACATTCCCTGTGACAGTAGTTGGACACTGAAGAAGCAGGAAAGGAAGAATACTGACTCTTCTGAACTTTGATATTGGAAAACACTCCTAAAAACCGCTAAGAAAATCAACAATTGGACATTTTATGCTACCTGTCGGAAAAGACTGTAGTGCTGAGAAAAGTAGAAGAAAACAGAAGAAGAAGATACCTAGCAGTAAAATGGCAGTGGATGCATATGAGAAGATTTGAAAGACCAATATGAGATGGATCTTAATGGACTCTATGGAGATTAAATCTATCTATGGCAGGATGGAATGAATGCAAGAAGATTCGCTACTGAGATCAAGCTCATTATGAAATTTGAATTCTTGAAATATTTTTTTCACCATTATCATCTTCAAAAAAACCTACAAAAATATAATAAATAGATTAACATTATCTAAACAGGAAGAAAGGTAAAAAGTACAAAAGGAGAAGGAAATGATGCCTGAAGTGCCCCCATCTATTTTCATGGCCTACCTTTTTACTTTGAAAAAAATAATTTTTTTTTTTAACCTCCACCATTGCCCACCTTCCCCCACTTGCCTTTTACTGCTGCCACCATCCACGTTTCCCCCCTCCACCACTTGCCTTTTACTGCCACCACCGCCTGCCTTCCCCCCATTGCTTGCCTTTTACTGCTACTGCCTGCCTTCCCTCCCACTGCTTGCATGTTACCACCACCACCAAAAACTAGTCACTGGAGAACACATGGAGTGGTTCTATGTGGTTTCTAGGTCAGTGGCTGCTTCTCTCCCCTGTTGCTCTTGCTTGGAAAGCTAGGGCATCTTTTGTGGCACAGCAAAATTTAGCTTTGGATCCTGCAAGTCCAACTCCCATCAGAAAAAGGTCACCTGCGCCAGGTTGAATCCTCTTTTCTCTCTGCCATTCAGAGCTGTTTCCCAATGGGGTTCCACTTTACAGGACCCAAAGCTAAATTTTGCTATGCCACAAAAGAGACTCTTGCTCTCCCAGCAAGAGCAGCAGGGGAGAGAAAAGAAATTGTCAGAGAACACATGGAGTGTCACCATGTGGTCTCTGGGCCAGCAGCTGTTTTGCTCTCTCTGCCACTTCTCTTGCTGGGAGAGTGAGAGAGTTTTTGAGCAAGGCACCCCTCAATGGAATCAGGGACAGCTGATAGGTGGCTGTGGGGAGCAGAGCCTGGAAGCCCTGATGTACCATGTGGGTGGCCACAGGGGTGAACAGCTGATGGGCAGTGGACAGGGAGCTAGTCCAGGAAGCCACTGTGCCAGAGGAATCCCTGCTGTTGCCCTTCTTGCTGCCGCTCCATTGCCCCAGTGCCACTGTTGCCATCTCACTACCGCTGCATCCTACCCCCAGGTATGATGAGCCCCAAATCGGGGCACAACAGCTTACCTTTTCCTTCCATGCAATGCTTGCCTTTCCTCCCATGCCATGCTTTCCCCCTGAGGAAGCGGGGCTGGGAAAGGTGGTCGACTGCCAGCCACGGCCTTGTTTTGCAGCCGGCCCCATAAACATGTGGTCCCCTCCCACCCAGCTGGCTGACTGCTGTCTTGAACTGCTGCTCCGTTGACTTTTTTCTGTGCTGAGACATTGACACTGTAAAATGAGGCACTGAAGGAAGAGGCAGGAACGTAGGAAAATTCTTTATTAGAGGTTCAGAACAAAAAAAGTGGTGAGCCGCAACAGGCGCTGGCTTTTATAGCTGGTGCTGTCCAACATTTCAGCCACTGATGGCGCTTTATTATTCCTGCCAGTGGCTGGACCAATGACGATGTCAGACCTCCACTCTACATACAACGTACATGTATATTAATGAGGCATCATTGAATATTCAACAGACACTGCTGCTCTCACTATGGAGGCGAGAGAGAGCAAGAGCGGGAGAGAGTGAGCAGCTGTCTCGATGCAGAGAAAAGTCATGCATCTCCCCATATTCTTCTCATTGCGAGCAGCCTCTTGCAGCACCTTTAAACTGAGTGTGCTTCACAAATGATGAGGAGGGAAAGGCTGTTCATGGTGAGAGGAATATGGAGAGACTTGCAACTTTACTCCATGCCAAGCTGCTCTCACCATGGAGGCAAGAGAGAAAGAGATGAGAGAAAAAAAGAGATGAGAAACAGAGCGAAGAGAAAGAAAGAAAATGAGGTGAGACAGAAAGATGAGAAACAGAGAGAAAGGGAGAAAAAAAGAGAAAGATGAGGGAGAGATGAGGGAGGGAAGAAAAAAGAGATGAGAAAGAGAGAAGGAGAAAGAGAAAGAGAAAGAGAGAGATGGGGGGGAGGGAGAAAGAAAGACACACACAGAGAGATACCTGTTTAAAAGAAAGAGAAAAATGGCTCTTTAAGTGTTTAAGGTTGCAGACCCCTGGGTTAGGCAAACACCATGGTCATTAAGTGAGCCTTGTGGTCACTAAGTGAACACTGTGGTTGTTATGTTCATTTTCCCAATGGGCATTTTTAACCATAAACCAGAAGGAATTGTTGGAAACTGGCAAAAAACATATAAAGCCTCAGTCACATGATTGTGTGGAATGTTGTAACTGGTCATAAGTGTGTGTGTGTGTGTTTGTATGTGTATGGCTGTCAAAATTCCAAAAATAGGTCAAGTAGCTCTACTGAGGTCAGTTGTTAATTACAATGATTTCTACATCCATTTATAACAGGGCTACACTATGGCCAAGTATGCACTGATCTAGGAGCACCAAAATGTAAGAGCACCAAAAAAACCTCTAAAAAATGCAACATAAAAGTAAAAAGCAATAAAGTACACTTTGTGAGTCAGTCCATCCACTGAAGGATTAAATAAAATTTCTCAGAATTGTTGCTTTATGATAACAGTGGGGGCTAATTCAATTAAAATTACATATTCATATATTTTAATTTAATTACTTTCTTAAGGTTTCAGATTGCTTTTAAAAGTTTTCAGAGTGAAATATGTTGATAAGATTCTTGTGAACATAAATTTTTCCTCACAGTTTCCATAAAGCTATCAAAGTTCAGTGTTACACATTTTTATCCAGAAATTCAGCACGTTTGCCTTACAGCCAAGTAGATTTCTTATTTACCCAAATTCCCTGGTGATCATCAGAGAAATATGCAGGTAGACTCACTTTATCCAGTCACAAATGAACAAAACCCAAAGGAAATACCATACATACATGCATACAAATAAATCCAGGTGAAAACTATTAATATGCACACACAGAGAAACATTACACACATTTTACTTGCCTAAAAAATAATACAGAACTCCTAACAGAACTCCCCCCCCCCACATACACAGAGCTTATAATGTTGTTGTTGTTTAGGTATCTGGCATTTTTGTAAAGAAATATCAGAACTACAGCTCTATTCAATAACTAAGAATAATGTGAGGGTCCATCATGTGAAGTCCATAGACACTCTTGGGATGGCATTGAGCAGATTTTTTTGGTTATTGTTTTTAGTACAGATGATGTGTTTAAAACTATCTAAAATGAGCAGTTGAAAATAGGGCTTGGTGGATGCCAAAGAAGATGTCATGGGTACAAAAGGGTCCACATGATGCAGAAGCTCCATCAAGAAATACTGTAGGGCAACTTTAAATACTCAAACAGCCATATGGACCCATTTTCCACAGAAAAGAAAACACCAGGAGCCAATAATTTAACAATCAGTGTGACTGGGTTGGTGTGTCCAACCAGTTGTGGCATCAGCCAACAGGGAGCCCCAACAGAGGGCTGGAAGAGGTGCATGTGGCTCCTGAGCCACAAGTTGCACACCCCTGTTACAGGGAAATGATTTATTCTTACTGGGTAACATTTAAGATTTTTGACGTATCTTAGCATCAATAATTTCAAGAACAAGATTTCATATTTTAAATGTTCTAAATTTGTATTATTCCGTGTTTCAGCTTAAGTACTGCAGCTGTGTCTGTTTTCCTAACAATCAAGCTGCCTTTAGAAGAAAATGACTCAACATCATAAAAATGGCAAAATGTATGTTTCTGAACTAGAAAGAGGATGGGGTTGTGTTTTCCTATCTTTACCAAATTCATGCCTGCCATATATTAAAATCTCCAGTCATGTTCTGAAGTACTCTTATTCTTGAGACCAGCAAGTTAAGGAAAGCATTCCAAGTCCAGAGTTTAACAAAGCCTCATTTCCTTTCTATCACTAAAAACACAAATTCCTCACAGATGATACTTTTGGAAAGCCATTCAGAATGAAACTAGCTCCAGCCATTTAGACATTTCATAACTATATGAAACATTGCCACTGTCATAACTAATGTTGTGATATTTAATTTGTTAACTATGTTTTTTTAAAGCTTAGTCAGATAATGTTATATTGTACAATGAGCAGGGTTATCACACTTGATTGTGAAGGGTCAAATCTAAAATCTATTGCTTTGACGTAGGCACATTTTGAATGAGCAGACTGATAAACCCATCACAATTACGTTCTTCAGATTTTTATCTGGTGGAAATTGGTAATATTGTCTGCCTCACAAGCTGTTAATTAGCCATATAGGGGAATCTTTCTTTAGAAAGGACCATATTCAATGTCCCCTCACCATTCTTTAAAAACATAACTACATTTATCAAAAAAATGTAACTGAAACATTTGGAAAGCTGGTACTGAGTGGCAGGAGAGGATTAAGCTATCAAAAGTTAGTATTTTAGATGACTAGATACTGTTGGAAAATTACTATGGATAATTCCCAGTTTAGTTTCCACCCAACATATAACCCTATAGCCAGATCACAGCAAATATATACAGTCAACAGTAATAAAATAGTTTGATGTTTATTCATTAAATATCAGCAAGCATTAAAGTCATTTAAGCCCATGTCACACTGAACCAACGGATGCAAAGAGGATGTAAAACGCGATGAACTCACTGCATCCGTTTGGCTTCCTCTCTATCCGTCCAGCATCCGTTTATGAACATTTCATCCGCTCCAAAAGTTTTGGGCTGCCCAAAACTTTTGCGTGGAAAATGTATCCAGTTCGTCCGTTCTGCATCCACTACGCATCCGCTAGGCATCCGTTACGCATCCGTTATGCATCCACTATATCCGCCAGGCATCCGCTATGCATCCGCGGAACTCCATCCGCCCGGACGCAGGGAGGAAGCAGAACGGATGCAGAACGGATGCCTAGCGGATGCAGAATGGAAACAAAGCATTTAAAATGGAAAAAACGTTCACAGAGGGGACTTATCTCAGATATTAAGGATGTCTAGAGGATGCCTAGAGGATGCCTAGAAGATGCCTAGCGGAAAACCTATACTGCCGATAAAAGGGGGGAGCAACTCGCCTGCATCTCACTTTCAGAACAGCAGCCCAGCGGTGCAGACCTCTGCAGCCTTCATCTGGCTCTTCCTCTTCCACAGCATCCAGTCATGTCCACCGTGGATTGTAACAAAGTCCTTTCGGCAGCCACCATCGTTCTGCAACAGTGCGAAGCCATCTGCAGGCTCTGTGAACTCTCCTGCGAGAAGAAAAGGAGCCACCCAAAAAGAGTCTGGATCCGAAGATGGTTCACCAGAAGAGCAGAGGACGGACTGTACAACAAGCTGATGGTGGAGCTCAGGAACGAAGACACTCGTGCATTCCAAAACTTCATGAGGATGCCTCCAGCCATGTTTGACGAAGTTGTGCAGCGGCTGACACCCAGGTTGACCAAGGCAAACACCAGCTTCCGGCCCAGCCTGGAACCTGGGCTCAAGGTGGCACTCACTCTGCGCCTCCTGGCCTCAGGGACCTCCTACAGGAGCATGCAGTACGGCTGGAGGGTGCCATCCAACACCATCAGCATTGTGGTCAGAGAAGTGGTGCAGGCCATCATCGAAGAATACAAGGAGGAGCTCCTCCAGTACCCCTCCACTGAAGAAGGATGGAAGAAAGTTGCAGAGCAGTGGTATCAGAAGTGGAACTTACCACATACCGTTGGAGCCATAGATGGCAAGCACGTGGCCTGTAAAGCTCCAGCCAAGTCGGGGTCCACTTATTTCAACTCCAAGGGCTTCTTCAGCATCATCCTCTTCGCCATGGTCGATGCTGACTACAAGTTCATGTACATTGATGCTTCAGGCAACGGCTCATCTTCAGATGCCCAGGTATACAACGCCAGTCACCTCAAGGAGGAGCTGGAAGGCAACCTCATCGTGGGCTTCCCAGATCCAGAACCCCTGCCCAATGACACGCAAGATGTACCCTACTTCATCGTGGGGGATGACGCCTTCTCCCTCACAACCTACCTCATGAAGCCCTACACCTCCAGACTCCTCACCCGTGAAGAGAGGATCTTCAACTACAGGCTGTCCAGGGCAAGGCGGGTGGTGGAGAAAGCCTTTGGCATCCTGGTCAATAGGTTCCAGGTACTTCTCACCACCATGCAGCATTGCTCAGAGACCGTGAGGAGGATCATGGAAACTTGCTGCATCCTGCACAATCTCATGCGCACCCGCTACCCAGTCTTGCAGAACAGGCTCGTGGACCTCCAGCAAGGCAATGGGGACATGGAGCCTGGGGAATGGAGGCAAGGGCGAAACCTGATCGACACTGAGGATGTGCAAGGCGCCAACAGAGCCTCACATGAAGCGAAGAAGCAGTGCAACCTCCTGAGACAATGGTGCAACTTCCCAGCTGGAGCAGTGGAGTGGCAAGACAGGATGGTAGATGCTTAATGGATGCTTCCTTCAGCCTGTCTCATCACACGGATGAGATTGGGCCATGTACGTTTGGTTGGCCTACAATGAACAGGACGTTTAATAAAGAGTTGTGTTTATGCTGACATGTGTAGATAATTATTACATTATTATTAACAATAAAGGGCCATAGGTGTGGCACCTGGGAGGGTGGACCATAGAGTCCCACTATGCTTGCACTGGAGGTTTATGTATCCCACAGTTATTACCCATCCCAAAGGTATCCCTGCCTATCCCACTGCTATCTCAACCCATCCCACTGCTATCTTAACCCATCCCACAAGCATGCAAAGGCTTAAACCATTTCTAAAAGTTTCCAGCAAGACTTTATTAAAAAAAAAGAAATGAAGCAAGTGTGTGAATCAAAACTAGACCTTATTAACAAGCTATAAAACAAAAATGAGTCTCTGGCACTCCTCTTGGTCGCTCAGTCTCAGGGGTGAAGGGTCCAGGTGCTGTGGAGGTGGCTGGTGCTGGAGTGCTTGTCATCAGCTCCTCCAGAAGCAGAAGCAGCAGAAGCCCAGAAGAGTGAGCCCGTGCTGCAGAAGCCCCAGCAGAACCAGGGTGAGGGCCAGGGGGCAGGATGGTCGCCCTGTCCCTCTTGCCAGGGCTGGCAGCAGATGGCTGAGGCTTGCTGTGCTTCCACATGGTTGTGGGGTTGCTGGCTGGCAGGGAGGCTGGCAGGAACCAAGGCTGGCACCAAGGCTGGCAGGCAGGCAGGCAGGCACCAAGGCTGGCAGGAAGGCTGGCAGGCAGGCAGGCACCAAGGCTGGCAGGAAGGCTGGCAGGCAGACATGAACCAAGGCTGGCAGGAAGGCTGGCAGGGAGGCATGAACCAAGGCTGGCAGGAAGGCTGGCAGGCAGGCAGGCACCAAGGCTGGCAGGCAGACATGAACCAAGGCTGGCAGGAAGGCAGGCAGCAAGGCTGGCAGGCAGACTGGCTGGCAGCAAAGCTTGCAGCAAGGCTGGTAGCAAGGCTGGCAGCAAGGCTGGCAGCAAGGCAGGCACCAAGACTGTCAGGCAGACATGAACCAAGGCTTGCAGGAAGGCAGGCAGCAAGGCTGGCAGGGAGGCTGGCCGGGAGGCTGGCAGCAAGGCTGGCAGCAAGGCTGGCAGGCAGACATGCAGGCAGGGCAGGCAAGGCAGCCAATCCATCCGGCAGCAGGTCTTTTCTCTGAATGGCGACCTGCTTCCGAGCTGCTTCTGTTATATCCGCGGGGCTGATGCAATGCATCCTCCCCGCATGCGCAATTAACGCCAGGCATCCGCTAGGCTTCCACTGTGCATCCGCTGTGCATCCGCTTCATCCGCTTGGTGTCCGTTCTGCATCCGCTGTATCCGTTCTGCATCCACTTCGCTGAGGCCCCCCAGAAGCCCTGCGGATGTGCCATCCGCTCCCATCTGCTTCCATCCGCTAGGTTTCCGTTCCGCATCCGCTTTGCATCCGCCCTGCGTCCTCCCTGCGTCCGTGTTATCCGCTCCGGTTATGCAAATTTTAGCCCCTTTTGAGAGCGGATAAAAACGGATGGAACATTTTGCTCGTCCGCTTTGTCCTTTTTGCATCCGTTGGGCAGTGTGACATGGGCTTTAACAGTGGAGAAAGAAAAGCATGAACAAGAGGAAATAGTTTTACCTTAGCTATATATCAAAAGACACTTTGAGCCCTTGGAAACAATATGATAGGTAATAATTATGGACAACACCAAATGTTATTTCATTATTGATAATTTTGGACTTAATTTTTTTATCTATAGAATAGAGATGGAAAGTAGAACTCTAAGGTTATTCTTCCTCTATTCTGCACCATTAAAAAAATAATTTGGTGGATATGATCATATTTTCTCACTGGCCCACTGCAAATTGGGGCCACTCATCACTTCTTGAATGCAAAATTGGTGAGGGAACAACCCCTCAAATGAAAGGCAGACTCTAGTAGGCCAATCCACCCGAGTCAGCCAGTGAATTTATCATCCCTTCAGGAGTGGAAAGAAGAAGAAGCAGATAAATAACCAACTGGATCTTGAGTCAGACCAGAATGACACAGCCCACCACCTTGCCAGCTCACTCCAAATGAACTGGAATTTCTGAAGCTGACATGAAAAAAAATAGTAGCAACATAGGAGGCAAGTAGCTTAAGCTGAAGTGAGGAATTGTCTGGGGCTTCACTTATGGATACATAATTATTCCAGCAATTATATTTTTTCTTAAACATGTACTTCTGCATAGCCAAGCTGATGAAAGCATTTCATGCCCTGTTTTAATTATCTTTGTTTATTCCTTCTGAAATTCCAACACATCCTCTCAAAAACCATATGACAAGAATTACAACTTTATTCAAAGGAGTGGCTGAAATAATTTACATGTAAAAATTCCAGTCCTTTACTATGCTAATTATAATTGACAAATCATAGTACCAGTATTTTTAATAGGACATAACTATTTCTAAATAAAATGTAGTTCAGAGCATCAAATTTACTTTTCAGAAGCCAGAGACAATGATAGAATTTCAGTGGAATTACATCAATTCAAGGGTTGAGAGGGAACAATAGGAAGCAACAGAACACAGCATTTTAAATACTGTATATATAGTGTGAGAGAGAGTGAGTTTGTGTTTGTTTATGTGTGTGGTCAGTGTACATTCATTTGGACCTAAATTTGATATCTGCTCATATTTTGAAGGTTCTTCTGCAATTATTTTTATATTACTTTATTTCATATTTTATCTTATTATAAAAGATTTAGTGTAACCAGCACATTCCTTTACTAACTGAATCCTCATATAAAGGTCATATAATTCAGTTTCATTATTTTTTAATACTCAGAATTAAATGCATAAGCATGTTGCATTCTTATCCTCCCCCTGCCCCATTTGCTTAAGGCCTGGTCCCACTGGCCGACGGATGCAAAACATATGCATAAAGGACACAGCGGACAAGCAAAATTTCAGGGGTGGCTCCATCCATTGTCATCCGCTCCAAAAAGTGGTGAAAATTTGCATAAACAGAATGGAAAAGAACGGAAAAGAACGGACATGGGTAGTATGTAGTGGGGATGTTAAATGGAAGTTCATAGGAAGCCTAGTGGATGACAACGGATGACACCTCTGAAGGGGTTCCGGGGGATAATTTCAAAGTGGACGCATAGCAGATGAAGCAGATGTATCACGTACACCTAAAGGAAAGAAAGGGGATGCCGCGCGGATGTATATCGGATGCAAACCGTTCACTGCACATCCTTTCTATTTCTGTGCTACTAATACTGTGTAGACATTCCGTGTACCTTTTGTTTCCTCCCTCTTTCCATTTTCAGCCGCAGTGGATGTGAGTTGCGAGGATGCCCAGAGGATGCAGAGAGGATACAGCGGACGTTTAACGGATGATAAACGGACATAGAACGTTTGTTGCTCGTATGTCGTGGATTTACATCGTACACAGTGGAAAGTTCATCCGTTCACAAATTTTTGTGCAGCTCAAAACTTCTTGCACGGATGAAATTGCAGTGGACAGATGCTCGATGGATAGAGCGTATGAAACACGGATGCAATGAGTACACAATGGATGCATAGCGTTTTCCAGTGGATGGCAAGCTTTTTTAAAAAAATTTTACATCCTCTTTGCATCCATAAGTGCAGTGGGACAGGGCCTTTAGTCTTGTTTAATTCCACATGTCTGTGATGACCTCCAATCTCCTACAGAGAGGGAGGGAGGGAGAGAGAGACCACTCAGACTGGTACTTTTAAAAAAGCACATCACAATGACAGTCACAGTTCTTGTTCTCTCAAATGATGTCCAACCAAAAGAGTTCTCTGTGTAAAGAGTTTGGATCAGGAACTCATCATTCAAATGCTATCTGTTAGTTCTACATAGCATTATAGTAGTTTTACACAGAAAAGCAACATGTTCTTTCTCTTCTAAGAGTTATTTGTTTTATACAGTCCCATCTGATTGCATTTTTTTTTTTAAATATCTGTTTTTCAATTGATATTGCCTTCTTTGGTTCTTACATAAGCAGTATCTAGCGGAAAGTGCTAATTTTATTAATTTTGACAAAAAATATTTTTCAGCTTCATCTTGGAGCATATTTTCCAGATTTTTCAGTAAATTACTGGGAGCAGATTGGCATACCTGGTTAATCACCCTCCTAACAAGAAACCCAACATTCCTGCACCTCTTTGGCATGATAAGGAGCCAAATAATTATTTTTGTTCTGTTCCAATGTTTGCTGGCGGAAGTTTTGGTTCTGCTTCTCCTTTCTGGTGGCATTCCAAACACTAATCTCTGGGTGAAAGCCCACATTGCCATTTTGGTACAATCAAAGTTGTAGCCAACACATTGTTTTCACAAAGAATAGAGCAAGATTGATATCCCAGATGGCATTCCATTCTTGAGAAGCAGTTACTAGACACAGCAGCAGTTTATAGGAAAATAAACTGGACAAAGATTATACCTAAAACAGAATTCATTAATGAAATGCCAATTTGTTCCCCAGACAGCTAGAGACAGATTAGCAGCACAAGAAATATGGGAAGTGGCTCCTTCAAGGTCATCTTAAGACACCCTCACATAAGAATTTTCATCAGTTTGAAAGTAGCTCCAGACCTATGAGATCTTACAACATAGGCAGAATTTGAGAGTTGAGTTACTTTGTTGCTGGCTCAGCTGTGTGTTATTGTTTCTTTAAATGCTTGGAAAAGTTGCACTCCTGAGCTGTCCAATTTTCCTACAGTCAGAAATTCTTGTTTCCCCTTTTCTCACATAGAGCTTTGGTTGAGAATATTTCTCCAGGAATCCTCTTTCAAGGCAGTCGGGTTTTTTTTAAATAAAAATATAGCTAACTGATCAGTACTAAAAAGGAGCAGGAAAATGATAGAAATCTTCTCAGTATTATTTTTCTTTATCTGAGCTACTACACAACCTTGAAAAGTTGCAAGGATTTATAAACCGTCATGACAGTTCAGAAAAATTCTAACCATACTATCCTCATTCCTATTAATACAGTAATAAACAATCATTTTATTGACCTTTTAATAATAGCTATTATGAGAAATCCTGATTGCAAAAATGTCAATATGTTATCCTTTAGGCTTCTTACTGGCTTTTTAATACGGTAGTCCTTGACACATAGCGGGGGGGGGGGGGGGGCTATGTGAGGATGCTTTTGGTAGGTTTTAGCTCTGCATTTAACACACTCATTCCACATAGACTGATGTCTAAACTTTTGGACCTTGGACTGTCTTATTCAATCTGCCTTTTGATTATGGCTTTCCTGTCTGGCTGTTCTCAGAGGGTCAAATTAGGTAATCATATCTCTTCAGCCCTTATTCATAACACTGGTAAACCACAGAGTTGCATGTTGAATTCCTTATTCTATCCTCTTTATGTGCATGACTGCATTCTCACTCACACCAGTAATACTGTTATTAAATTTGCAGATGATACAACAATGGTGGGATTCATCTCCAGAGAGGATGAGTATACCTATTAAGATGAGGTGGATGGTTGCTTTCATGGTGTGGAGACAATAACTTGGTCCTCAACACCAATAAGACCAAAGAGCTTATAGTGAACTATAGAGGGAATAGATTAGACATCCAGCCCTTGCTTATCAATGGAGGACAAGTGGAGCAAGTGGCCAGTTTTAAGTTTCTGGGTGTTATCATAAAAGAGGACCTGACCTGGGGCACTCACATTCAGAACTCATCAAAAGGGCCCAGCAGAAAATATACTACCTGAGACTTCTCAGGAAACAACTGAATGAAAAACTGCTGGTGACCTTCTATGCTGCACCATAGACTTATTAACTTACTGCACCTCTGTATGGTTTGCCAATTGCACAGTGGCAGATAGGACAGCACTCCAGAGGGTTAACGTCATTGCCTAGAGGATAATTGGTTGCCCTCTAACCTCTTTGGAAGACCTTTATAGCTCCCACTGCCTGAAGAAAGTTCAAAACATTCTTAAAGATCCATCTCATCCTGGGCACCCTTTTTTGGAACTATTACCATCTGGCAGACAGTACAAGATAATAAAAACAAGGACTAATAGGCTGAAAAACAGCTTCTATCCCAGGGCAGTAACTATATTGAATTCTACCGTATAGTGCAATATTAATGCAATATTGGGTTTTCAATTAAATAGTATAGAATGTGAAAGATGTTTTATTTTTATAGTTAAAATGTACACTGAAGATGGCATTTAATTTTGCTGTACAAGGTGTAATGACAATAAAGTAAACTGAACTTACAACTGATTACTCAGTGACCATCAAAATTATGATGGATCTCCCCAGGGCTACATAGGACCTAAATTTGAAGTTGGACACACAATGGATACCCTCCTCCATAGTCCTGTCAATGCATTTTGGGCATTTGGCAACCAGCCTGCATTTATAGCTATTTGCTATAGTCACATATCCACAATTTATGACTTTTTTTACTTCCAGTTTCCAGCAAAATACACTCATCCTGGACAGTGAATTCTTTTTATGATCATAGTTCACTTAACATAGTTCACTGCAAAAAAGTTCATAAAATTTGGCATGACTAACGCAGATTATGATACCAATTCCAGGGTTGGTTACAATTACATATCAAGCATTACTTGTGGTAACAGAAAAAAAAATAATACCCTTGAACTAGGCAGACTCCCCTAACACCTCAAATGAATATAATAAAATGACCACAAAAATAAACACATTGTGAACCAAAAATGTAGAACAGGAGCCAGTAATGCTTTATTTCTGTTTTCCTTTGGTACCATGACAGTGGTAGAACAGTCCACAAACTGTGGGCCCCTGACTGAATGCTACATTTGCCTTTATTGTCTGATATTACTCTCTGCCTGTTCCTGAAGTAAAGGTACTCTGCCTAGTTCTGAGATGTAAAGAAGTAAACAGATTTTATGGAATTGGACTAGGAACAAAGAGGTGGGGAATGGAAGTTAACCATTAATTAGATTTAAACAATAAAAATATTTTGGAAATTGCCACATCAGTCCAGTGGTGGTATTCAACAGGTTCTGACCAGTTCTGGAGAACTGATAGTGGAAATTTTGAGTAGTTTGGAGAACTGGCAAATACCATCTCTGACTGGAGATTTTATGGTATTCTTCCCCTGCCTTGCCCACCAAGCCACGCCCACAGAACTGATAGTAAAAAGATTTGAATCCCACCACTGCATTAGTCATATTGTTATATAAAAAATTAGCAGGATCTTTGCCTGGTTTCAAAACATATGCTAAATAGATTAGATGAATTCAGAAATGCACATTCCTATGCATGGTCAGAAGCTTTAATCCATCATGATTTAAATTATCCACAGTTTTCAATTATTATTCTCAGAAAAATCCAAAAATTTCTGGGTTCCAAAATTGTTTTTAAGTGCTGAATATAGATGCTTGCTTTGTTGAAGAACCCACAACTACTCATATTTCCATATCATATACAAAGCAATAAATTCACATCTACAAATCTACATCTTCAAAGTACCTTAAGCCTACATATTTGAATCCAGAATGAGGACAAGTAAAAATTCAGAGACTTACCAGTTTTTCAATCCAATTTCCTAAATCTCTAAACTGTTCTGAAGTCTGCCGAGACAAAGCACCATTGTATTGCAAACCATTGATTTTAAAGTTGCCCTTGTAATATGATAGCTTTTGATCTCTAATACCTAAAAAGTAAGATTTATGTTAAATTAGAAATTCCAATATACTACTTCCAAATACTCCATGTTACTTATTTTTGTTCACTATCCCGATCCTTGCATTCAGAAGACCACACTAGACAGGATAGAAGAGGCTGGTCCTTTTGCCTAGAAGGCAGGGGAAATATTAAAAGGAATCTCATGTTAAAAGTAGCATACTGAAGGAAAGAAAGATGAAGGACTTACAGATCAAAGAAAATACTGAATAGGATAACTTCTAACTTCTCTTTTATACAAAAACTAAAATTGCATATATGTGTGTGTGTGTGTTTGTGTGTGTGTGTGTGTGTGTGTGTTATTCAGCTTTGTTCAGGTATTTTCCCACGTCATTATAGTTGTGCTTTTAAAGTTTTTTAAAGTTTTTTTTTAAATTCAATTTTAAATTTAAAACTGAAACAACTGTAAAAGTCTGACTCACAGATGAACACAATACAAAAACCTGATGATGGCAGATGAGATTCTGCCGAAACGTTGCTACAACTTTAAAAGCACAACTATAATGATGTGGGAAAATACCCGAACAAAGCTGAATACCATACATGTAAGTACCCGCAAAAACTTTAGAATATATATGTGGATGTATATATATATATATGCTCATGAACATTACCAGACTTTTGACATTTTACAAGCACTGCTTCAAAAATCTAAATGCTTTTAATGTCTGATGTTTTAATGCTGTAATATTTTTATCATGCAACGTATTGATTTTGTAAGCTATAAAGAGATGGGAGGCATACAAATTTAATGAATAAATTATATTTTCTTTTATTACTAGCAATTTTAAAAAACATCTGAACTTATGAAATTCCAACATGCTTTCTTGCAAATGATTTGTAGAGGTAATAAAATTAATGTTTTAATTGGTAATTTAAGTAGGCATGATCAGATTTTTGGGGAAAAAATGTTCAGTCAAAATTCTAAGATTGGAAAATAGTTTAGGTTAAACAATCTTAGGCCAGAGTCTATCATTTAATCTTTCAGGATGTGTTCAGAGGCTCATGTCAAAGATAAATGGTGGATTCAAACAACGGTGAGGTTGTTTTCTCTATGTCCCAGGATATAAGACTATACATTTGCAAAATGTACATCCATTAACTTATATTTTACATGCAGGACTGCAGCAAGAAAAAAAGTAAGCAAGGATGTCTCTGCAGGCCCATAATAATCAAGTGTTCACTTTCTCCCATAGTTAAGCAAAGATCCAGTGTGAAGAAAAAAAATCTTTTGTTCTATTTGGGTAGCAAAAACATCTGATTGTCCTGGGAAATAAGCCAAGTTATTTCCATGTTAAAAATCAGGGAAAGCAGAATTTGCCTATTTATAAAATAAAACCAATTACAAATGTGTTCAAAAAGTAGTTCTATAAATTGACCATAAGATGCTTTTTACCATATTGTGAAAAATGAGTCAGGAATCCGATGATGATTGCTGCTGCAATTATGCTGGCCAATAGGATGACAAGAATTTTCCATGGTTCAAAATATCTGAGTTTTGTGCTTGTTGACTGTGCTCTGGAAAAGTTGAAATAGTACACTTTTAAAAGTTCCCTGTGTTTTTCTTTTCATTTCACCATACATCCTACTGAAACAATATACAGTATATCAAGCAATCTGAAATCATAAAAATAAGTTCCTATGGACTATTCTCATTTTCTTTTTTCTTTTATCTTATGGTATCATAGTTTATAGTGATTTTTTTTGGAAACCATAAAAACCATATGATTATTTCAAACAAATCAATAAATAAAATATCTATATCCACAGGTGGGATTCATACAGTTTTGACTGGTTCGCCCGAACCATTAGTTAATTGCTTATGCAGTCCGGAGAACCAGCTATAAATAAAGTGCTAGAGAAGGGGTTTTTCTGTCTCTCCCTTCAGTTAATAGCTCCAGATAGCCAAGAACCACTTAACAGTTGCAGTTGGAATGCAGCCAATACATGCTGAATCAAGTCAACAAACAACAGAAACTGACAGGATTAGGGCAGGGAAACCCATCAATCACCCATCTAAGGATGGCATTAACCTCTTCCCTTCAGGAAGAAGAACAAGATTACAATCATTTTCATTATAAAGTGTATTAAGTAACACTTCTGTGATCAGCTGAGACTCCCTGGAGTTCGCCAAGATCTTTTATAGCTTCTGCATATTGCCTATTTCTTGTTTCTTCCTGGGGGAAAAAATACAGGAGGGGACATGATGCAGCTTGATCATACAGGCTGTGAATTTAATGCATGTGTGGTCCAGCCAGCTATATTGTTTCTGCTGTGAAGCACCCAATTTTGAACATAGAGAGCATAGAATAATAGAGTTGGAAGGGTTAATGTCTTTTGGCAGCACAGCCAGGTTTTCAATTAGCATGAGCAGCTGCTCTTAGTTTCCCTTTCAGCTGCTGTGTTTGCTATGGGGTTGACTTGTTTTTTAAAGGGGAATGGCTGTTTTAAGTTTTCTGCATTGTTTTAGTGGTTCCTGGAAATGTACTTTTGGGGTGTACTTCCCTCTCTCTTTTTTAAAGCCTCTAGTGATGGAGCACCCACAACTTCTGAAGGCAAGCTATTCCACTGATTCATTGGTTTCATCCTTAGGAAATTTCTCCTTAGTCCTAGTTTGCTTCTCTCTTTGGTTAGTTTCCATCCATTGTTGGATGGAAGAGATTGGATAACCATTTGTCTGAAGTGGTATAGGGTTTCCTGCCTAAGCAGGGGGTTGGACTAGAAGACCTCCAAGGTCCTTTCCAACTCTGTTATTCTGTTCTATTCTAAATATTGGAACAGTGCTATTTTATTGTGCTATTTTATTGTGAGTTAGACTAAGGAGAAATTTCCTAAGGGTGAGACCAATCAAGTTGGCCACACCCACCCAGTCACATGACCACCCAGCCATGCCCATCCAGTCATTAGGGCAGAGAACCAGTTCTTAAATTATTTGAATCTCATCACTGCCTGTATCCCGTTATTGTCCCCCAACTAAAAAAAGATATAAAACAGTGATAAAAAGAAATATAAAAATGGATAGTAATCTAGTATTACTATTATATAAGAGCCTAAATTCTCTGAAAGAGAAACACATTAATATTAATCTTATTTATAAAGCACCCTCCCTTAGACAGGGAAGATACAAAGAGATTGGAGGAAAACCATGATTTGAAGAATGGCAAAAGCTTCAGGGTAGGAATTGAACATTCCTCTTTAGTATTTTATTCTAGAACTCAATATCAGAAATGTTAGTGAATAATCTCAATATTTTGAATGATAATGCTGGTAACATTTGTTTTGTTATTGCATTTATTTTTCAATTTGCCTTAAATAGAGGATTTCATTCCCTGAGCAATTCAAAATTCTCAAGGTCCTGACTCATTAAACATTTAAAGAGATTGGCTCAGGATTCTTTCATGTCTCCAAAAGAATAATGCATTTTTGCCAAAAGTGTTTGTTTCTATTTAATTCTCTTAATGTTTGCCTGCGCTAGATGTTAAAAAAAAGTCCACACCCAAAACAACCCTCTACTCCATTGTCCCAATGCCACTCCTATAATTTAAAAAGAAAGATGTGCATACTTTCTCTAATTCTATTAATTTGATCTTCCTGGTTGTGATGTAAATGTTAAGAAATTTTGTCCTCTTTTTAAGCAATTTTTTTCATATTTTCAGACATTTTTCTCCTAGTATTGTAATTACTTTGCTCTGCATTAGATTTTCACTGTATGTTAGATTTCTAATTAATCTTTTAGTTGAAGTTTATTTGTGATTCAAGAACAAAATATCAGATATATTACTATTCTAATTAATTTGCTTAAAAGATTATCTGAGCATATAACTGCAAGACTGACAACAATTTAAAATATCAACAGTTAACAAAAGTAAAAAAAAATTATAAACATATCAACAAAGCACAATGGCACTAAAGCCTAACTCAAAAACCTCCCAGTGTAGAAATTATACAAGAAATCTGTTGTATGATCCTAACTCAAGGTTTAGGGGAAGAGACAGATCTTTAAGACCTTGTTGAAGAAAACAATGAGAGCAAAAATAAATAAATAAAATGCAAAAGTCTTGGGAGATAAAAGAAACAATGAACAAATCTCTGCCTCGAAAATGATCTTGATTCATGGCATAAGAGAGAAAGAGAAACTCTGTCAGAGATTTTATTATTATGCTTTGCAACAATAAAATTCCAATAACTTTTGTGGTGTCTGATTCCTGATCTGTCTATCAAAGAGCTCATGTGACAATTTCAAGATCAAATTCTCTTACAATGCTGATATACTCTCATCGAAGAGGATGTGCTGCTTTTTAAAGGAATAGGTTTTACGTGTTTTTTTTTCCTTCAGTTAAATAATGTTTGTAAAAGTTAAAATTTATATTTTTGGTTCAGAAGTAGCTTCCCTGAGTGCTGAATAGAAGGACAGAATATAAATAAAATAAATAAATCAGTTGACTAGATTATGTGGGCAATCATGAAGTCCTTAATGACATTAGGAACACATTTACCGTAATAGTTTTTTCTGGCTGTGATGCTATTCTTTTATGGACTGGAAATTTGAACTTTGACATATGCATTGAGAGAAACAATTTAGTTGGAAATGAAATGTTCATAATTTATGTCTTTAAAATGTCAAAATTTCCTTTATTTTTGGGGATACTTACATTATTTGTTAAAGATATAAATAATTCCTCTGTAAATCTAAACTCTAATATTTCTTTTATCATTAGAATGAGAAATAAGTTTTTGGTATAGAAAATAAGGTATCATCTTACAAACCAAATCTGATTCTCTCCAACATGAGGTTCAAATTTATTTATAAGGATGTTTAAACTAACAAATCATTTGAAAATATTGCATTCCCATTATACCTGAACAATATATGGTAGGAGAGTGTTTTAATTTGAACAAATGAAAGAATGCTCTCACCTTCCTACATTCCTGGGAATTGTACTATCTCAGAAAAATTACAGTGTTTCCCATATCCTGTAAGAACATATTTGGTTGTCTAAGTTTGTATACTAAATGCCCTCAACTGAAAATACTTTTAGAGCAATGTTTCTAAATCTAATTTTTTCAGATATAAGGACTTCAGCTCTCAGAATTCCTCAGCCCCATATGTTCTTTCTTTCTTTCTTTCTTTCTTTCTTTCTTTCTTTCTTTCTTTCTTTCTTTCTTTCTTTCTTTCTTTCTTTCTTTCTGTCAATTGCTTACAAAATAATAGGTATAAGTAAAAACATAGTTATGAATACGTGGATACATATCAGAAAAATAAAAATAAAAGAAACAATAGGACAGGGATGGTTGGCACGTTGGTGCGCTTATGCACGCCCCCAACAGACCTCTTAGGAAAGGGGTGAGGTCAATAGTAAACAGTCTAAGATTAAAGTTTTTGGGGTTTGGGGAAGAAACCACAGAGTCAGGTAGAGTATTCCAGACATTGACCACTCTGTTGCTGAAGTCATATTTCCTGCAATTAAGTTTGGTGCGGTTAACCTTGAGTTTGTATCTATTGTTTGCTCTTGTATTGTTATGGTTGAAGCTGAAGTATTCATTGACAGGTAGGACATTGCAATGTATGATTTTATATACTATATACATATCAGTTGGAAATTTTGTGAATTGAACTCTGCTTATCTTAAAACTGCTAATGTTGGAAAACACGAGTCTAGAGGTTTGTTTAAGAAAAAAACCCAAATCATTGCACATCTTCATATTGCATCACGTTGTCTGATTTTAAGCAGTTGCATGAGATGAGCCAGGGAAGGGTGTGGGGACCTGCTGTATTTGATAGGTTTCTGTTAGCTACTTTTCCTGTCAAGCAACACTTTGTTGCTACTGTAATTTAGTCATTTTTTCACCCACCCACTAAGGGCCAAATTGGTTCAAGTTACACAACATTATCAGCTACACCCATATGCCGGGTAAAAATGCTGGATTTTTTTATATAATTGGGAAACTATGAGTCTTTCTGTCCTTACAGATTCTATTCTTTAAAAGGCCTTCCTTCTGCCTAGACTGGAATATTTGTTTCAACATTTATTTGAAGAAGAGTAAAGGGACATTTAATTACAGCACAGTACAGTTTTTAAAATATCAGAAAGCTCTTTAAAAATGTGGAGAAAAGCAGATTTGCTCCTTGTTTTTCTAGTATCTGACTGGCAAGCAAGCAGGACAATAAGCCGAACAAAAATCTCTGCAGGCTGGTTTCTTTACACTTCTTGTTATCTTCATTAGTTAGAAGCAATTTTAGAGAAATTCTATCACCTAGCCAATCTTCAAGAGCAAAAGTTTAGGAATGGATGTTTTACAGGGAAATAACTAAACTGACTGCTTCTTCCCTCCTTCAGAATTGTTTTGCTTTTGAAAAATTGAGGCAAACACAGCTTCCAGTTTGCAGCTTTTCCTCTGTATCGTCTCTGTGTGCCAAGATCATATCTGCATGTACATTTCCCTCTTTATGAAATTGTCAAAAGCCCACTTTTTTGTCTTTAAAAAGTGCCAGATCTCAAGAAGCTTCTATGAGTTTCCCTCACAGAAATTTCCCTCACACAATTTTCAATTACAATTACTACGCAAAGATGTTTGACTGTAAAAGCAAAAGGACAACAAGTTTTTGCCTTGCTTTTCTTTTTGCAATAAGTAGCTACCAAGCTTCTTTTAGTGATGCCTCTATGGAGGACTCCTGATTGTTTCGGCTTGTCTGTTCCAAGGATATTTCCCTTTGGAATATTATTATTTAACTTTACAATTACGTTGTCTTTAATAGTGCCTAGTATAAGCAATGATTCCTCTCAGAGATGGCAAACATCTCTCTTATATTGATCTGCGCAATCATAAACCCATGAGATGCTTTAACCCAAAGAGGCTCCTTATCTTTGGAGCATATATGATTGGAGGCAGATTTTTAATTAAGGAGCAAGTTAATCTGAATGTGATGCTGTAAATTACCTGTTGGTTTAGGTATTAGTGGTGAACTTTTCTGGCTTAGCAAGTCAAAAACTTGGAAAATACACGCTCCTCCACCAAAACAGAAACAATTCTCTATCTCTACTCCACATACAAATACATTTAGGCCACCCTGAAGAGTGGCACTTGACAGCAGTATTGAAGCAGAGCCTGAATTTGAGGTCTAATCTCAACTTCAAGCCTAGTACTACTGCTGCCACTCAAAAAGACCACTTTGTGCTGTCACTTAAAGCACAATTGCATCCATGGTCCAGTGCTCCCCAGAATCTGCCGCACACCATATCTTTCAGGCAGTATCCTTCAAGCACCCTACTTTTAGACAGAATGAAGTCTTTATTCTTGAAACACCTTCAAAGAATGCTCTTCTATGGCCTCTGTTGTCTCTGAAATCCACACAAAACATGCCCCATTTCATATAATTTTTGGAAAGTTTGGAGGGCTCCATTCTCCTGCAGCCTCTGAAAACAATTGAGAATGAGGCAGGGGCGGGATTCAAAGTTTTTAACAACCAGTTCTGTGGGTGTGGCTTAGGTGATGGGCATGGCTTGGTGATCATGTGACTGGGTGGACATGGCTTGGTGGTCATGTTATTGGCTGGGTATGGCCAACTCAATATCACTCACATCGAGGCACGCATCTCCTCACCTGGCCTCTCAAGACTGGGGATGCTGCAACAGTCATAAGTGTGAAAAATGGGTCATAAGTCACTTTTTTCAGTGCCATTGTAACTTTAAATGGTCACTCCACAGAAGCAAAGTACCAGCAAAGGAGAGGAAAATATTCCAGAGACATTCCTGAGACAGGAAATCTAGTCCTGCCAAGAATGTAATAAGGGTTAACGGAGAGGCAGTTTCTGTAAGCAACACCAGAATGTTTCCTTCCTTCCTTCCTTACAGGATTAGGCCAGTAATTTCTTCTAATAATGGGTTCTCCGAACTGCTTAGAATGTTAACAACCAGTTCTGGTGAATAGGTGCAAACTGATAGAATCCCACCCCTGGAATGAGGTGTGCTTTTGAAAATTTTGGTGTGTCACTCAAAATGTTGTGGGTTATCAGCTTTGGCACAGATTCACCATCATTAGTCTAGGTTATTATCCTGATAGATTGTGATACAACAGCCTTATTCCTTCATTCTCTGATTATCTAACAGACATACAGCTTGATTATTCAATGTTGTGTTGAGAGTTTTATCTGTGTTTGCTAATCAGAAGCTGTTAAGCATCAGTGATCTCAGAGGAACTAAGGTTGGGTTTCCTATTTTGTTTTATCTTTTACCTGATATCTTATCTAACTTATTAGATCTAGTTTATGCAAATTGTTTGCACGTGGAGTGGGAGGATTGTTTTTGAATTTCTTCCTGAGGAATGTCATGCTGCTAACTGAAATATTATCCCCTGCCTCCAACTCAATCCTGGTATTACAATACTACAGCCACTAAAATAACTTTTCTTCTAGCATTTAAGTGCAAAGAATATTAATTGTTAAAGAACTTAGAGAATAAGAATATAAATTTCCTGGGTCAATGACAACTTGCCACCACCTGGCTGTAGGGGAATATTTGCTGCAAACTTGGGCCTTCCACTCTGTTTTACAAAGCCAGCCCAGCTTAAGGCAGTGAAGGTTCCTGCTGACCTGCACTCTTTCTCAAAAGGCTTCCTCATCTTGCTTTCCAGTGCCACCCTGTGAAAGGCAGGATGATTGGGAATCATCGTTGCATGCTTGTGCATGCACGAACACATGCACACACCATTTTGAGTTTGGGGACTTCTATTCACATCCAAGGTGGGAAATTATCAATCACACGCAGGCTTGCTGAGAAGAACCTCTTCTTTGGTGAGCTGCGTGTATGCCCATGCACACACACACACATCATTCCAAGTTTGGGGATTTTTATCCACATCAAAGCTGCCAAACTCCCAATGACATCTGGGCTTAGGGAGAAGGATCTTTCCTTCAACATGCTGCAATGGACCCTGATGGTTACTGGGCAGGGAGAGGATCAAGCAGAGACAATGACAGGGCGACTTGCTCCAAACAGCCATTGCCATGAAGGTGCTTCCTGCTGAAGACAATGACTTTCACATAGACCTCCTGCTCTTCTTCTCTAAAGGTGTCCTGTCTCACTTCCCAGCACAAACACCCTAATGTGAAGGGTAGACTAAGTGGGAGTCATTGTTCCAGATTGAATCACCCAGTCACTGTCCTTGTTTGCCTCTCTCTCTGCCTGGGATCCATCAGGATCCAGCACAGCATATTGAAGGAGAAGTCCTTCTTCTCAAGCCCAGGCATGATTGGCAGCTTCCCAATTCTGATGTAGATAAAAGTCCATAAGCTTGAAATGGTGTGTGTGTGTATATATGTGTGTGTGTAAAACAATGACTCCCGCTTTGCCTGCCTGAGGGGGAAGAGGCTGGAAAGAGAGGTGAGGAAGTTTTTGGAGAAAAAGTGAAAGCTGGCAGGAGCTTTCATCTTCCTTAAGCAGGGCCAGCTTTGGAAATCAGAGCGGAAGGCTCAGGCTTGCAGCGAATTGACTCCAAAGTGAGTTGGCTAAGGTAAGGTATCCTGTGGTAAGATAATGGTGGCCATTGTCCGCAGCAAGTGACAGCAGACAATTGACCATACTGAGTTATCCCATTCCATAATTTCTTGCTTTCAATCTCATTGTTTGTTTATTTGAACACTTCTTGTTTTATAGACATTATTTGAACTTAACTTTGTTTTGTCTGTTAAAAGTACAATCTTAAGAATATCATGGGAAATGTATATGTACGTGTATATACATATATGTTTATATCTGTGTGTGTCTATATAACTCTGTGTGTGTGTATCCAAAATATCTTTTATATTCTCTTCCCTTCTTTTTCTGATAGCCACTAAGCACTACTGATATTGTAGCAAACTCTATATTATTTTTAAGCTGCAAAACTTTTGCACAAATGGAGATATTATATTTTTAAAAACCTACAATCTTCCAAATAATCTCCTTCTGTTGTAATACTGATCAAACTATAATGTACTCAGTAAATGTAATGTTCATCAGAATAAATCCAACTATAGATATTTGCACCACAATAAAAATACAAGTAAAACCTGCACCACAGTTTCCAACAAAACACCTGTGCCTTAAAAAAAATAATTCAATAGACGAACGCTTAAAAGGCACGATTGTATTCTTGCAATACAGAAAAAAAAGACTTATGCACTTTTTCTCCTTATATACTGATAAAGACAGAAATTTTTAATGCAAGAAATATACAAAGGAAAAAAAGGATGAGTGAGCACATCTCTCAGCATTATCCAACCTTGCCCATCTTATTATTACCAATATTCTTCAGAAGATCTTCCCCCAGTTCAAATCAAACTCATTTTACTTACCTCTGAAGGCCCCAGGTCCCATGATAGTAGCTGAGATAGCCTAGAGGAGTTCCTAAACCAGTTTGGACAAAATCACGACCACAGTGAGAATGCTGCTGAAATACACAGTTCTTAATGTGTCTGGTTTGACAGACAGGGTAGACTGCTAATGGAAAAACCTTCATTGCAATAGTGATAAAACACCCAGCAATGTGTGAAAATGCAAAATGTGGGTGAAACAGAGCAAATTAAAGTAAAATAAAATATGTTAGCATGGAGAAAATTATGAGTCTTTAGGCTTCTGATAAGCACAATAGAAATTCCCACATAGCCATGGATGAAATCAATCAAACCAGCCAGAAATCTGTAGTCTTGTCCTTTTCTAGAAATATTTCCAGTTTTCTAAATATTCCAGCACTCTTAGTTCTAATGGCTAGCACTTTCTAATAATATTCTCTTTCATGATTGCTTACTGCTATTCTTTACTTAAAGTCAGCCCACAGCAGCCAGATGTAATAATTAACTCATAAAATAGTAATATAATGACTGTCTAGATACTTCCAGCTGCTCATTGTTCCAGTGACATCCCTCACTTTTATGTCATTGGATGCATCTAATCTCCTAATTGTGTGTTATACTCCACAAATAAGGAACTTCCTATGGGAGGTGCTTCCCATTTAAAAACTCAAACTTTTGTTATCTAATCTTCCTTTTCTCAGTAAAAAACATTATTTTCAGTAAACTACTTAGCAATAATCTTAAAAAATAAAGATTGGGAATTGGAGATCCCAAAATTCTCTAAGTGCCTGCTGTCCTTTCCAACAGTCATATTCAAGCAAAATGTAGAACAATTCACTTTGGTGAGGAAGATGGTGATGAAAGCCTTGGTTTTCCTTTCTGATGTATGTTCTTGGCCATTACTTTCTTAATTGCTGCTGTCACTAATTGTCTCTATTCCTGAATTTACCCTGGTTCAACTGTTGGTTGTGGTCCAGGATATTAAGATCATAGGAGCCATAATATCACTGATATACATTCCTCTCAAAACAACTTATCTTTTCTTGAACAACCTCCTGAATAATCAACTAGTAATTAAGAATCTAACTGATAATGTTAATGTTGGAGAAAGAATAGACATTTCTTGTTAGGCTGCAATCCTTAATTTAATTACCTAACATTGGAACAACTTAGTGGAGTTGCAGGTAAATCCTTGACTTACAACTTCGATTGAGACAAAAATTTCCATTGCTAAGCAGTTGTTAAGTGAGTTTTGCACCAAAAAGAAGTGTGGTGATGCAGTAGTTAGAATGCAGTATTGCAGGCTAATTCTGCTGACTGCCAGTAGTTCAATCTGATCTTAAGGTTGACTCAGCCTTCCATCCTTCCGAGATAGGTAAAATGAGGACCGAGATTGTTGGGGTCAATATGCTGATTCTGTAAACCACTTTGAGAGAGCTAGCTGTAAAGCACTATGAAGTGTTATATCAGTTTAAGTGTTATTGCTATTTTACAACCTTTCTTGCCACAGTTGTTAAGTGAATCACTGCAGTTTATAAGTTTATAGCCCAGTTGTTGAATGAATCTGGCTTCCCCACTTTTGATAAACTTTGCTTGTCAGAAGGTCACAAAAGAAGCTTGCAATGAAATGGATTCATTGACCCAACAGTGAATCTGAAAACAATAACATTACAAACAGCTAGGGAAGAAAGTTAAGGAATTTGGAACAGATACAATGTTTTCATCTGTACTTCCAACAGGCCAACAGTATTTCAGTATTTGAGGGGCTGCCACATAGAAGGAGTCAATTTATATTCCAAAGCACCAGAAGGCAAGACAAGAAACAATGGATGGAAACTAATCAAGGAGAGCAGCAATCTAGAATTAAGGAGAAACTTCCTAACAGTGAGGACAATTAACCAGTGGAACAGCTTCCCTTCAGAATGAATGCTTCATCACTGGATGTTTTTAAGAAAAGACTGGACACCTATCTGAAATGATATAAGGTCTCCTGCTTGATCAGGGATTGGACTAGAAGACCTTCAAGGTCCCCTCCAGTTCTATTCTGATTGATTGACAGATAGATTAAACCAAAATGTCAAATCAAGCCAGCAATCAACAAGGCATATACTGTCATGTATTTATTTATTTGTTTGTTTATTAGAATTTGTCAAACAAGAATGAGAACAAAAATACAATGACAGGGACAATAGGCATGTTAGTGCACTTATGTACACCTTCTCTACTGACCACTTAAGTATGAAGTAAGGTCAATTTGTGACTAAAACTGAAAATTTGTAGCTAAAACAACTAAATCAGATAGAGCATTCCAGACTTTGGCATCTCTATTACAGTAATATTTTTTACTGTCAAGTTTAGGATGATTTACATTGAGTTTAAAGTGGTTGTTAGTGTGCATATTATTGCAACTAAACAGAATAAGTCATTTATAGATAAAACATTACTATGTATAATTTTGTACACAATACCTCGGTCTGACTGCAAGCAACGCAGTTCTAAGTTATCCAAATCAAGAATTTCAAGCCTAGTAGCATAGGGAATTCTATGCTGTACAGAAGAGTACAAGATTTTTCTCGTGAAATACTTTTGAACCTGCTCAGTTGTACTAATGTCATACATATGGTGGGAATTCTAAACAATTGAACAATACTCTAAAATTGGTCTAGTGTAAGTTTTATAAGATCTAATTAGCAATACAATGTTTCCAGAAAAAAAACTCTGCAAAATTAAATTTACAATTCTTAATGCTGTTTTAGCAACACTGTTACAGTGAATTTTGGAGCATAGATCATCAGATATAAATATACCTAATGCAAGGAATATAAGTCACCTAACAACTATTTGGGTTGAAAATATATAAACCAGGATTTTAGTACTGTCTCTTTAAGGGAATGCCAAAAAAAACTGTAATTGGGTGTGATTTCTCAAACGGCCATAAAATGGAGCCAGAAACCTGGATTGTCTTTGTCTCAGTCTCAGAAGAGAGTGTGTCTCAGTGAGTCTCTTTTTCCTTCTGTTGGAGAGTTTTGCCATTCCTTCTAATTGGCTGATATTCTTGGATTTGATGTAAGTCTGATACTAAAACAGTGTCAAACTGTTTTTGACACTGAACTTTGTTACTGGATTAACCCTGGATTGGAAACTGACTAAATTACCTATGAATGACTCTGACTGTGTGACTCTGACTCTGACTGTGACTCTGACTGAAACTTTGCTTAAAAGTTTCTGGAAGTAAAAAAACCTACATTTACTGTACAGTGTATCTGTGTGCTATGTGTGTATTATTCAAACACTTCTCTCAATACATCTCCCTGTATGCACTCATTCTCCTAATGGGGGATTACCTCAACACCTAGGTTCTTGACAAAGTGAGGGTCATCAGCTAGTTCAATGCCACTTAGCTTATACTTGATATGCTGATTAAGTTTACCAATATGTAAGGCAGAGCATTTATTGATCGAAATTTGAAGTTGCCAAATAGTTGACCATTCAGACACATAGTTGAGATCACTTTGCAAACAACAGAATTATCTGTAGTATTGAATAATTTTACATCATAGGCAAAAAGAACGCAATTGCTTTTAAGTTGATCACATAAATTGTTGATATAGTAAGAAGGCTTTTGACTTGGTTAATAGGGATGGCCTTTATAAAATCCTCCCCAAGATTGGATGTCCACCTCAGCTCCTCAACATCATCAGGTCCTTTCAATGAGAAAATGAAAGGCATGGTAGTTTTTGATGACTTAACATCAGATTCCTTTGATATTCAAAGTGGAGTGAAGCAGGGCCATGTCCTTGCACCAACTCTATTTGGGATCTTTTTTGCTGTCATGCTGAAACATGCTTTTGGAACTGCAACAGAGGGTATTTATCTCCAGATCAGATCAGACAGAAAACTGTTTAATCTCTCTAGATTGAGAGCAAAGACCAAAGTCCCATTGACATGCTTGCAGGATTTTCTCTTAGCTGATGATGCTGCCATTACTGCTCACTCTGCCGAAGACCTTCAACAACCTATGGATGGTTTTAGCAAGGCCTGCCAAGATTTTGGACAAACAATCAGCCTGAAAAAAACACAAGTCATGGGTGAGGACATGGATTCACATTCCTGTATTACACTCTCTGCACAAGAACAGAGGTCATCCATGACTTCGTGTACCTTGGCTCAACTATCTCCGACAATCTCTCTTTAGACACTGAGCTGAATTAACATATTGGTAAAGTGGCCACCACATTTTCCAGACTTACAAAGAGAGTATAGTTTAATAAGAAGCTGCCAGAACATACAAAGATTCAGGTCTATAGAACCTGTGTCTTGAGCACACTCTTGTACTGCAGCGAGTCTTGGACCCTTTATGCATGGCAGGAGAGAAAGTTAAACATCTTTCATATGCGCTGGCTCTGACATATTCTTGGCATCACCTGGCATGACAAAGTTCCAAATAGCACAGTATTGGCATGTGTTGGAATTTTTAGCATGTATATATTATTGAAATAGTGATGTTTACACTGGCTTGGATATGTTGTGAGGATGGCTGATGGTTGGATTCTGAAAGACCTCCTATATAGAGAATTAGTGTGGGGAAAGTGTCCTAGAGGGAGACCACAGCTGGGAGGATAAGGATATCTGCAAGAAAGATCTAAAGGCCTTGGGAATGAAATCAACAGCTGTTTGACCTCTGATCGTTCAGCTTGGAGGCTAAAGAAGCAGTATGGCCTTCTTCAATTCAAGGAGACACTTGCTCAACAGGCTGAGGCAAAGAGACAGTCCCTGAACCAGTAAAATCCGGGGGCTGGACAGGAGACAGACTGTATCTGTCCTCAATGTGGAAGGGATTGAACTCTCAAATTGGTCCTTTTAGCACACTAGATGCTGTTTTAGGACCTCTGTTCAGAGCACAATACCATAGTTTGTTGAGACTGCAGGATGTTAATGATGATGATGACAGCAAGAAAAGCGTGGGATCTAAGATCAGGCTTCAAATTTTTTAGCAAGGGGCTCTCTGCCCTAATGACTGAAGGTGGGCATAACTGGGTGGCCATATGGTCTTGTGGGTGTGACCAACTCAATGCCATTCCGCCCAGTCACATGACCCCTAGCCACGCGAACCCAGTTTTGTTGCTCCTGGTGTTTTCTGTGGGAAATGGGTCTCTCTCTCTCTCTCTCCCCCCCCCTCTCTTTCTCTCCTTGTCTGTCTCTCTCTCTCTCCGTGTCTGTCTCTCTCTGTCTTTCTTTCCCTCCCTCCCTCTGTTTTTCTCCCTTTTTTCTTTTTCTTTCTTCCTTTCTTTCCCCCTTCTTTTTCATTTATTTTCTTCTCCCTCATTCTGTCCCTCCAGCTCTCTCATTGCTCTCCTTCTCCCCTTTTTCATTTGTTTCTCTCTTTTCTCTTATTCTCTTCACCTGAGCCATCAGGGGAAGGAAAGATTTTATCAGTACAGGAGATCACTCGAGCATGCTCCTCACTGCCCATCTATGCCTGTTCACGGCAGAGCAACTTCTCCCTCGCTGGGCATTAGCCAGGGGAACCAATAAAATCAGTTTTTATTCCTTTGCTAAAGTTGCCTTTCCCTTCTTCACATGGCTTTGCCCAGCAGCCAAGAGGAGGACAAGGGAGAAGAGGGAAGCAGGGGCTGCTAGCATTGTCTGTGGAACTAGCAAGAGCAGCAGAGCACACAGAAATGCAGCCACTGTCTCCCTCTCCCTCTCGGTTGCTAAGTGAAGCCATGTGAAGAAGGGATGGCAGCTTTAGCAAAGGAATAAAAATTGATTTTAATGGTTCCCCTTGGCTAATATCCAGTGATGGAGAAGTTGCTTGATATCCCTCCATCAGGGACCCCAAGGCCAAGAGCCTGATCTTTCCACAGAGGAAGGGAAGGTTTTATCAGTGCAGGAGCATCGCTCAGGCACACCCCTCACTGCCCATTTCTGCCCATTTGTGGCAGAGCAACTTCTTGAGATGGGTGCGAGTTTCAGCCTGAAGCGGTGGGAAGCAAAGGCTCCTTACACACAAACATGGTGCAAAGGCAGATACAGGGCTGCTTTCTCCTGCACAAGGGCTCTGGCAACTGAGGCCGAGTGGGGCCAGCCAGGGGTGGGATTTGGGGGCTCGCCAAGCCCCACAGAGTCTTAGCTCGGGGCTCACTCAAGCCCCTGTGAGCCTTCAGCAGCCCACCACTGCCTAAGATGATGCCTTGTGGAACACCACTGCTAACTGATGCAGGATTAGACAGCAAGTTCCCTATTTTGACTTTCTGCAGTCTATTAGACAGGAAAGAAGCAATCTACTTATGCAAAGGACCAGAAATGCCACAAGAGTTTAATTTCAACAGCAGTTTATTATGTACTACTGTATCAAAAGCCTTACATAAAACTGTTGCATTCACAGTTTTTCCTTGATCAAGACATGTAATCCAGATGTTTTTACAGTGCAAAAGTTGTAGATTACAGGATGAGTTTTTTCTAAAGCCAAACTGTTTGTTGGAGAGCAAGTTGTTTGTCTCTAAGTGGTGAACAATGGATTGGTTTATAATTGATTCATAATTTTGCATGTAACATATCACAAAAAGATTCATCTATAATTTTCAATTGAACTAGGGTCACCCTTTTTAAAAATTGATATAACTATAGCTGATGACCAATAGATCAGGCAGAGAACTAGTTCGAAATGATACTTCAAAAACTGTAAAACAAAGGTTCAGCTAGGACGGTTTCAGATCATGCTTCTGAGATTCTAATTTTGAAGTAGCTCATGCTAGATGGATACTTAAACATTTCTTTTTTTTCAGGCATTTTTGTTTATAAAATACAGTTATACCCCCCATCGCCACAAATTCCTTGTTTAAATTAATGGGGATACAACTAACACTTTAACAATTTGGAATGTATTTAAGGAACTGATTAGTGGACCATTGTTGGTTTTGCTCTCCCCAACCCATCTAGAATTATCTAGATGTAGATACTCTAAGTTAGAATAAATAGTTCAGGACTTTTATTGTATGCCAGAGACATCATGGACAGATCAAATCATGCAAAGTTTAAATTTGGACTTTTGCATTCAGAACAATTTAAATAATTTTTGAAATGTATTAATGCAAAAATATTGGTAATCTGGGGGAAAAACCCAGAATGGCAATAGTCTACTATTTAAACCAATAGAAAGAAAGAAGCATTATCTGAAATCCAGATTAATAATGAATATTTATGTAGTTGATAGAAGGTCCAGTTCCAGCCCAGGAGAAAGGCACTGGAAATAAAATGGAGGCTAGAGACTGATTGGAAAGAAAGGTTTATTGATGAAGCAGAGCTACCAACCATATGTGATTCTGGGACAGATGACTAACTAGCTGAGTGAGAGGAAGGGTTCTTATATGGTTCTGTGTTTTTTTAAGTTTGGAATTTGCGCAATATGGGCATTGTGTTTCGAAAGAGAGTGTTGGGCAATTCCCATTGTGGCTGATGGCTTATCTCCTGTGCTGGATTTGGGTGAGGGGAGACTTGTTATAATCCCGTTACTCGGCTTTTGTTAGCTGTCAAACTTTGCTACAGTATAAATGGTTTCAAAATATCCTGTCTTGAATGGACTTCTGCTGGCAATATTTGCTTTGCTTATGAATGGAGCCGCCTAGATAGTTGGCATCCTCTTTCAATATGTTTGTTATCTTTCAATAAGCTTGTTATCTCCTTAAATGCCAGCATTTGCTATTATGAAAGACCGGGGGATGCTTTCTGTCTCCAAGAATATGTTTCTCCATTATTCCTTTGGGAAACTATAATATTCTGCTCCAAAATATTTCTTTCTTCTAGGAGGGGGACTTCCTACATAACAACACATAATATATTAACCACCTTTGATATGACTGATATATTCAGTTCAATGGTGGGATTCATTTTTTTTTACTACCGGTTCTGTGGGCGTGGCTTGGTGGATATGGCAGGGGAAGGATACTGTAAAATCTCCAGTCAGAGGTGGTACTTTCCAGTTCTATGAACTATTCAAAATTTCTGCTACCAGTTCTCCAGACTGGTCAGAACCTGCTGAATACCACCTCTGATTCAGTTATTTATATCCATTAGAAATATTCATAATAAAAATGAAATTATTCATTTCCTACGACATACTGAAATGGAAGCCATTTCTCAGAAATGTAACAATACAGGTGTAACCATTGTTATTTTAAGGGATTATACTGATATTGGAAAATGTGAAATCAAGGGAAACTCCCAGACATAATTTCCTGTTGAATGGTATATATTCAGGGATGTCAAACTAGATTTCTTCAAGGGCTGGATAAGGATTGTAGTTCTCCTCCACTGGCCAGTAGTATCTTACCTAACTACTAATAGTAATACTGCTGAATCAAGTCAACAAACATCGGAAACTGACAGGATTATGGCAGGGAAACTCATCAATCACCCATCTAGGGATGGGATTAACCTCTTCCCTTCAAGAAGGACAAGATGACAAACATTTTCATTATAAGGAGTATTAACTAACACTTCTGTGATCAGCTGAGGCTCCCTGGAGTTCCCCAAGACCTTTTATAGCTGCTGCAGTGTTGGCTATTTCTTACTTCTTCCAGGGGGAAAGACATAGGAGGGGACAATGATGCAGCTTGGCTGTTTTAAGTTTTTTGCATTGTTTCAGTGGTTCCTGGCACTGTCCTTTTGGGGTGTACTTCCCTCAATCTTTTTGAAAGCCTCTAGTGATGGAGCATCACAACTTCTGAAAACAAGTTATTTCCTTGATTGATTGGTCTCACCCTTAGGAAATTTCTCCTATTCCTAGCTTGCTTCTCTTTTTGGTTAGTTTCCATCCATTGTTTCTTGTTCTTCCCTTTGGTACTTTGAAAATAGATTCACTCCCTCATTTTTGTAGGAACCCCTCAAATTTTCTGACAGAATAAATAATTAGTGGAACATCTTGCCTCCAGAAGTTGTAAATGCTCCAACACCTGAAGTTTTAAAGAAGAGATTGAATAACTATTTGTCTGAAGTGGGCTAGGGTTTCCTGCCTAAGCAGGGGTTGGACTAGAAGACCTCCAAGGTCCTTTCCAACTCTGTTATTATATTCTATTCTAAATACTGGAACAGTGCTATTTTATTGTGAATTGGACCAAGGAGAAATTTCCTAAGGGTGAGACCATTCAAGTTGGCCACGGCCACCTGTCACATGACCACCCAGTCACACCCACCCAGTCATTAGGGCAGAGAACCAGTTGTTAAATTATTTGAATCCCACCACTAGTCCAGAACACCCAGCCTTTCAAAGGTTGGTCTGTGTTGAAAAAAATCAGACAGTGGGCCAGTGTAAGCTCTTGATGGACATTTGGACATAATGTGATGGATATTTTGTTAAGGAAAACCAGTCACACTGAGGGGTAGAGACAAGACCCCACTTAAACAATGAATCTTGGTAGAAACCATGTTGGGTACAGATGCTGTTCAGAGTTGATCAATGCTAGCAAGGAAGGTCAGCACCAGGGATAGGATTCAATTGGTATTACTACTGGTTCAGTGACTACGGACAGACTTGGAGTTCTCCTTGGATATATAGGATTTAGAGGTGCCAGGGTAGCCTCTACTGTTTATCAGATGATACATTTTAAGAGTTGTATAATAATTTACACAATGTAACTCTTTTCTATCACTTTCAGAAATTATATAAGTTGTAACCCTGTGAATTTCAAGCTCTTTTGCACTTTTCTGGTGAAGGGCCTAATTATTACTGCAGTTGTACATGCAATAAAAAATGCTGCATCTCTCTACAATTGGTTTGCTTTCTTGTCTAGATAGGCATTTTCCCACAATATATTAAAAGTAATGGAAATATTTTTCCTTTGGTTAATCAGTTAATATATGGGAAGTGGACTCTGCCATAGCATGGGAATAACGGTAGTGAGAAGAATCAGTTAATATAGAGACTGTTCATTTAATGACAACAATTGAGACCAGCAACTTGGTTGTTAATTAAAATAGTTGCTAAGTGAAATTGCAACAGTGCTTAAGATCTTAGTTCAGCTTTCTTTTGCCTCTGATGATTAGTCATAAATTAATTTTTTATCAACATTGTAACTGAACAGTCAGTAAATGAAGTAATTGTTAAACAAGGACCAACTGTATATTATTGCTGCAATAATAATATAAATGGGATGGATAGCTGGCATATAGATGAATGAATGAGGATTGCTGTGTGAAAAAGAAGAAAGATGAGGGCAAAGGACATACTTGTGAAGCATATAAAAATAACTTACAGGAGGCTTTATAGTAGGTAATCTTCCAATTCCACACTATCTTTTTATTGATTGTTTTTCTCCTCTAATTTGATCTCATTAGGAAATCAGCATATGCTCCAAATACCATTGTCAGAAATATCTCAACAAATAAAATTATAGTAACTGATATTTTGTTTTTATTTAAACTGTTTTTTTCTGTATGCACTGTATTACTTGAACTTTCTTAAATGTTTGTTTTAAATGAAACACTAAACTATTTGATGCCACTTGATGGCAGTAAAGACTTGTAGCATTTTTGTAAAAACTAGAAACAACTTCATGTTGTAGCCTCCTAATAGATCTGCTTTATAACAAAGAATGGAATATTAATAAATAGAAAATCAATATGTTATTATATTTAATCATTTACATATTAACATAGTCACTTTAACCAAGGAGCAAAAGTTTTGTTTGGCATGATCTGTCTTTAACAAATACATGCTGACTCTAGTAATCACTTTGTTCCTTTCTAGGTGCTTACAAATTCACTGCTTGGTTATCTTTTCCAAGATTTTCAGTTATTGATGTTGATTGGTCTGTAGTTTCCTAGATCCTCTTTTTTCTCCCTTTTTGAAGGTTGGAATTATATTAGTTTTTTTTTCAGTCCTCTAGCAGTGTAAACCATGGTCCTAAAATCCAAAGTTGTTTCAATGGCACCATCTCTTGAGTAGGCAGTTTTCCTCTAGAATCATCCATTCCTTCATTGGGTGTTGATCTTTCATTGGAAATATGGATGAAAATACTACCTATGTTCCTAAACTCTTTTGCCTTCCTGCATAACTACTCATAATCCTTTGATATTTGCCTTCCTGCATAACTGCTCATAATCCTTCCTGCATAACTGCTCATAATCCTTTGACCCCCAAAAAGGGTCTTTTTTTGTTGTATTGTTTGTCCCAACATGAAAGAGATAGTAATCAGTTGGCTTGATTGATTGGGTAAGCCATCTGATCTTTTACACCTGACAGACAACATACTTCACTAGATTGCTCAGTCTACAAATTGCTGATCGTGTTTGTTTGAGAAGTGAGTCGCCAATCACTACCATGCCCTTTTCTCTTTGGGGAATCTAGAGGACTCCTCTTCTCTGTGATAGTTGATGAAGAAAGGGTTTGCCTATTTTATTCCAGGGGGAAGATATGAAATCGATTTTCAGTTCCAGTGACAGAGATATATTTTTATGTATTTTCATGTTTTTGTCCTGTTCTATCATCTATCTATCTATCTATCTATCTATCTATCTATCTATCTATCTATCTATTCATCTATCTACCTACCTACCTACCTACCTACCTATGATCTATCTTTATATTCTATCTCTATCTCTATCATCTATCAATATATTCTATAGCTATCTATCTTCTATACAGACATACATACATACATACATACATACATACATACATACATATATATATATATAAATATATATATATATATGCTATATCTATCATCTATCAATCATATATTATCTCTATCTATCATCTAACATCTATTATTGCTATCTATCTATCTATCTATCTATCTATCTATCTATCTATCTATCATCTACATATCTATCATCTATCTAATTGGTTTTTTTAGCTGCTATCTTAACATTTTTCTGATCTCTGCAGAATTTCTTACCTTTCTGCATTCAGGAAGCTGATATGTACTGGAGGCAATAGAGGTCCACAACTGTTGCTACATAGCAGTATTTGAAGTATTGATAATCTAGTACAAAGGTGAACTACCTTCAAGTTGATTAGACTTATGCACTTTGTTTCCTAAAATCCCAAGTTCAGCCAACAAGAGTCAACCAGTACAAAAGTCAATAAACAATCCTAGAATTACAGAGTAGGATATATTTCAATTCAGGAATTATTTTTCAATGTTACATTAACTTTTTTATTCAAAAATCAATTTTCAGCTACCTCAGAGTTTAGTTGTTAATAATTTTCACATTTAAACATTTAAATTGAATTTTGTGTTCTATGTTTTAATTGTTGTTAACTGCCTTGAATATCAAATGAATATAAAAGTGGAGAATCAATCAAATAAATATTTTTTCTTGATAAAGCATCCTACTTTAGTTGGAAAAAGAAAATACATGTTATTCTATTCAGAAAAATGTGGGCAAAGAACTTGCCTGTGATGGACAACAGCAAGATATCTCTGTAGTATCTAATTTGCTTCCCTTGTTTTTATAGAAGTCGCAATAAGCATATTACTGAAGCCTTCAGGCATCTCCTCCATGAACCAAATATTTTCCAAAGTGTCTTGGGATGCTTGCAAGGTGTTTGTTTCTAGTGCTTTATAGATAGGATTTATTGTTGCTGTTGTTGTTTTCTAAGCTTGCCCTCTAGGATACTATTCTTGAATACTGGATTTCCCCTGTTCAATGCTTCATTTGTTTTCACTACAGTTGTTTGAACAGTTTGAATATACACAATTGTATCATAGCATTTATATGTTATTTATATGTTATAGCAAAGGATTATGGTAGTTGTTCTGGTATAATCCAGAATAAATATATATAACTGTCAGCACTTATATTTCCACTATGTTATTATTTATCACCATTCAGGGAATAGACCTGTTACGTGAACTTCATTAGATTCAGTCAAATAAGGGATGAAAATCTTTGAAACTCTAGTGCAATGTGAGCAGTGCAGTGTACCTGTGAATCTAGGTGATCAGCATGTAGTTTATCTATGGAATAGCTGAGAAAATATTGATAACAATAACTTTATAGGCTGATAAGGATAAGGGAGAACGTGCTCAAGAGGAGAGCGACCAGTGGGCCTCTTTGCTGGGGCACTCCTTGCCAGAATGCCAACTTGCCAGTCTGCTATTCTGCTGGTGCAAAAGCTTGGTGAGTGAGTGAGTGCATGAGATCTACGGTTGGGTTGGCCCAGATACCAGTAGTAGCAGGATCCACCCATGGTGAGCAGAGAAGGAGATCAGGGAAAGGAAAAGTTTCTTTATTTTTTAATGTGAATATACATGACTACACATAAAATGTATGTAATAATTTTGTAATTTCTGGCCTATATTTGAACCTAAATATTCAGGGGTTTCCTAAAGCCAGAATACTATTTTAGGGGTTCTGCCAGGCTCAGAAGGCTGACTTAAAGTCTTATACAGTTTGAAATGTCATACTTGGCCAATAGGTCCAAAGATTGGAGATATAAATGATTTGTTAGACATATGTTGATACCAGAATGATAACGTTTCCCTGGTCACATGGTATTTATTTTTGGGATTTGTGATCATTAATGACTAGCAGATGGATTGCTATGCAAAATAATATTTTTTGTTAAATTGAATATTCACCAAAGAACAGGTTGAACTCCTTGATATGAAACATGTCTTAATAATGTTAATCCCATTGCATTCAAAAATTTTACTGCATTTTAAACATTATTATTTAGAAATAACAACCCTTAAGCAAGCTTGGATAGCTTCAAAATAGAACCTTATGAGTGGTATAATTAAAACACATCATTTTTGCTATGCTGATCCGCTTTTGTCTCACACTTTTCTTTAAATTTTGCCATATAAGAATAAGGAATGGAAGGAAATGTATTTTTAAAACATGTTTCTAACTCTTTAAATTATCTTGGGTTGTATTCTGAGCAATAGGAAATATACAGAAAAAGTAAAGGACAAAGTTGGCAGAAGCTATAATAAACATGGAAAACTATATTAGCATTCCTTCTAACAAATGAATTATAAATAAAACACTGGAATCTTGCTTTAAGGCTAAGTAGACAGAAAATTTGTTCATTCAAATTA
>BLBF01000044.1:13807715-13906275 GCA_015471245.1 Laticauda colubrina | reverse complement strand
ATTCTATTCTATTCTATTCTATTCTATTCTATTCTATTCTATTCTATTCTATTCTATTCTATTCTATTCTATTTTGAGCCAGGTTTCACCTACTTTGTACCTATACCTTTGTTTTTCCTGCCTGTGTACAAACTTTGCTTTTCTCCACATTAAATTTCATTTTATGGATAGGACCCATTGTTTAAGTATGTCAATATCTTTTTTGAGCCTGAGCTTATCTTCTGGGATTTTGGCTATTCCTGTTAGCTTAGTATTATCTGCAAATCTGCATGCCTCGTTGTCAGCCTCCATGGCCTCCTGCAGCACTCTCTTGGCTGAAAACAGGCATGTGAAGGCCTTTCAAAGCCTCCATGCAGCCAATTTTTAGCTTTCCTGGCTTTCTATATTTCTATAGAAATGTAGTGAACTTTATATATTATGCAACTGTGTCTCTTCTTTTATTTGGTCTGTTTTTTTTTTGAATAGTTTATATCCTTCCATCAGTACATTCCAGTCATGACTTTCACCCCACCAAGTTTCAGTAATGGCAAGTACCAATATCATATTTACCTTCATGTACTACAGTAGTATTTACATGTACTAGTATTTACTAGTATTTATGATTTTCAATAATCACTAGGAATTTGGGAATATTGGCAGAGGATGTTTTCATACCAGTATCTTTCTTCCAGTAGGGTTGACTGTACAGTATTTTAAATGAGAAATATGAAAAATTTTTCTTGTTATTTTTGCTCAGAGCAAAACCAAATATCTTAGTACTGTCTTTGTATAAATGAAGTTACAACCATATTAGCTTCAGGAAACCTAAAAATTGCAATGCCACATCACTCTTTCTGTTGGTTAAAAGTTTTTCATTGTATCTTTCCTGGACTAGTTTTTATGTACTTTAAAGCATTTAAATTTGTATCTTTCTATTATTACAATCACCAGAAAGAAAATAAGATATCTATTAGGAATTTGGTCTCTATATAGACTCTTACAGAAACTATGTCAGAAAGTCCTTTATAATCCATTTAGTTTGTTAGCATCATGAATTAACCAACCAACTGATATTCCCGTTTGTTGACTAGTACTATATAAGAGTGACTAGTTCATAAAGATAAACAAATAACATAAAGATTATTGGCTTTGGCTCAATGAAATTGTCTCAATATTCTTTGGGAAAATCTCTGTTAATTCCTAATGATAATTTCTTAAATATTACAAATGTAAATGAAAACCAGGGAACAATTATTAATGGATTGGAAAAAAACTTGAAATCTGTAAGCATTTTATTTCCCCACAGGGAAAAAAACTCTGCAAATACTACACAAATCTCTTAAGCAAGGATCGGAAATGGGTAGTACAGTTTTGATTAAGTCAACATATATATTTCAGGTTACAGTATAAGCAAATAAAGCAGTTTAATACATTACAAAGGATATCTGTAACACTTGCCTGAGAGCTTATAAGAAGAAATATCAATACTTAAGGGCCATGTTGATGACTTCAGCTTTTTCAGCAAACTATGATAAATATTTGTCCAGAGTATCTCTTTATTATCTGTGGCAATGAACTTAAATATGAGCACCACATCTGCCAGGACACCATCATTCCCTGGGCTGCAAAAGAAGAATACAGACAGCTGACCAAACAAGCCGGAATATTTTCTGTACTCTGAAGGGGTATTTTTGCATATATAATCACTCAAGGCTTTGGGGCAAGTAACACAGAATACTATATCTATCCAAATACAAGCACCAGAAGATTTGCTGCTTAACTCATTGCCTCTTAGAAATAAATGGCACTGGGCAGATACCAGGAAATGTTTTGATATAAATTTGGATGACGCTATCAAAAGTAGCTATGATTTAGAATGGGGAAAATATAGGGATCTTTGAGAGGAACAAAGTTTTCCCCTGTTTTAACTCTTTGTCCTTCTCTTTTCATGTGCCCATCTTGCAATTAAGCTTTATTCATTGGTGGTTGTTTGCCTTTGAATATTTGCCCCACAATTTCCAGAAATAGTGTTATGCTGAAAAATATGGAGGTGAGGAATAGAAGCAGGATAATTCCTTTAATCTGCCTAAACAGATAAGTAATTAAATAAGACCACACTGCAGATTTCCCAGATTTCACAGAATGTTGATTTGCCAAAATAAACTTTGAATAAATGGGGTATTTTTCGACAGCCCTAAAGGAATGCCATCTTAGTATATGCTCAGTTTAAAGCCAAATTTTATAGATTAAGAGAAACAAAACTATAATTTCCTGGTATGGACAATGATGTCATCTTTATGTTTCTAAAAAATTATAAGTATTCTTCAGCAAAAAAGGTACAGTTTTAACAATGATCCATATTCCAGGTGATTATGCTTTTTGGCCAGACAGAAAAATTGAGTAAGTCTTATACAAATGGGTCTAAGCCAGGGGTGGGATACGACAGGGTTAACTACCGGTTCAGGATTTACAAGCTTCCCTGCAGGCTACGAGCTACACACCTGTAAATCGTCATCATCAGCTGCCTGCAGAGAAGCAGCCTTTAAACAGTCCTCTTTTCTTGCTTTTCTAACTGCAGCTGTGCCTTGTTTGGCAGCTGAAGTTGTAAAATCAGGAAATAAAGATCAGGTAAGAGCCTGGGTGGGTAGGTGGGCAAAAACATCAACAGACATAGAACCAGTTCTATGTCTGCTGCTCTTCAGAGTTACCACTTCTACAGAGGTTGACAGAACCAGTAGAAACCCACCCCTAGTCTAAGCCATCACTGTTGTTGATTCACACCAGGCAACTTGCTGTAGGCATCTCATCCCAAATGACTTGCTTTGGCCATCTTACCTGGCAAAATTTGCCATGGCCAACTCACTGCAGGAAAACATGCTGTGGTACAACTCACTGTGGCTAACTTCCTATAGGACAGTTCAAAAGTGGATAACTCAAGAGAGGAACAAGTGAATTGCAGCAAGCCTTGTCTTGCTTTAGATTTGAATTTTCTCAATTTAGAAGTTCTGGAGACTGGATGCAGTTTACTTGTCCTTCTCTTGAGTTATCCCAAGTTGAATTAGCTATGATGAGTTGCCCCACTGTGAATTAATGGTGAGTTGTCCACGGCGAGTTAGCCACAATGAGTTATCCTGCAGCAAGTTGGTTGTAGCAAGCTGGCCATCGTGAAACAGCCAGGGAGAGTCAGCTGGGAAGCATTGGCCATGGCAAGTTGTCCCATTCCTTAAATGGTTCAAATAATAAATCAAATACCAGTTTCTATTTTTGCTTTGGAAATTAGACCCACACTGTGAGGATCTTTTTTGTTTGTTTCAGTTTCATTTTAATAAATCTAGTCACATGTTTATATGTGTTTGAACATACTGTGTATTGTATTAGCGCCATCAATTAAATTCAATTAGGCCAGATACATATCATGCCACATAGCACAAAAGCCTACTCTTACCACTTGCTTACTGAAATACAGTGAACTTTTAATGTGATGTTAGACTCAACAAATCTACATGGAGGAATCTATTCAACTGTGAAAGAAAGGTGTACTCTGTGTGTGTGTGTGTATGTATGACTGCATAGTAAGAAAGGATTTCTGTTTTGAGGTTAGGGAAGCAAATTGTAAATCTGTCGTATAACATACATAGGACTTCCATGAGAAGAACTTCAAGAACCTTCCTAAAATGTTCTCCAATCTACATCAATGAGAGAGTTAATCCTGATTATGTCTGTCTCTTTGTTTATTATGGAATGTTTTCAGCCCATGAATTCTTCAGCAAAAACTGGACTGTACAATAGTTATCTAAGTTCCTAGTATTTGTCCACCTGCTGGTCTTGCCTTGAAAATTTCCTCAAATGTTTATATGTTTATATGTTTCAGGGTGAGAAGGTAGAATTTAGTTCCAATCCTCCCAATTCATCAGTTATCAAAAAAAAAAAAAAAAGAGAGAGAGAGAGAGAGAGAGAGAGAGAGAGACAAACTCAATTAACTTAAATCAAATATAACAGTTTTTAATTAAGCTATTTTTGAAATATTCATATGCTAGCTTTAGGGTTGTAAGTCAGATAATGTTGATTCCATGATCAAAAGACAAAAATATAAAAGGCAACAGGCAATAGTTGCACCAAAAGACATGTCAGTTAGTTGGGTTATTTTCATCATCCATTATAAATTGTGACAAAGAAAAGATGAGAGTAATCTAAAATGCCTCCAGCTCCTCGGTGTTAGACTACAGCTAGCATCATTGTGCTAGTTTTGAATGTGTGGCTGATTGATGGAAGTGAGGCTGAGAAACACCATTTGGGGAAAATAACTCAGATCTATTTCTTAATGCTATCTGGGGCCATTTGATTTATAAATTCATTCTCATGTCATTGTTAGCAATTAATTCAAAATCTATTCCTGAGTGGAATGTTTATCTACATACCTTAACCTGACAACACGTGCATTAATGAGCCTTTTTTCTAAAGGAGTAGCTTGAAATGCTTGCTTAATCTGTTGAAAGGAATGAACAGTTGTGTTTGTTATAGAAAATTTATTAAACAGAGTAGAAATGAAGCAGTTCCCCTTGGTCTATGTCCCAAAGACTGCAAGATGATGGATACAATGTGCCTATCAGAGCCATACCTGTTGCTAGCTCAATCTCTGAAGCTGGCCCCAAACGAAAATCTTTTACTCAGAAGCTGGTGAAAATGTTTTCCTTTTATTTCACATTCTTACAGTTATTCCATCATTTCAATAAAACACTTTGGCTTTTCTGCCAGTGGGTCAGCCTCTTCTGGATCTCTGGAGATCTTCAAAAAGTCAGTAATCCATGGGAAATAGGGTTGGGAGGAGAAAGTGAAATCTGAGATGCTAGCAAAGCAGCCCCAGTCTGTGGAGACTGTGGATGGGGGAAACAACTGTGGGGACCCCAGGGGAGCATGAGGTATCTCAGTGGACTCAGGGAGGCTTCAGGTGGTCTGCTCCAACACTAGGCCTCACATGCTGTTCACCATCCTCAAATACCTCATGTGCATTTAAAGACCAACACATTTGATTAACAAATGCATTGGGGAAAGCAGGAAATGATCACATTCATTTAACATGATTCAATCAAATGAATCCCCAGGTTCGTTTGGCAGGTTTTATTACATTTGTAATTTGAGAGTGAGGGAGGGTCTCAGGGAAGTCCCACCTTAGCAGCACACAAGTCCCATGTCATGCTCACCCTGGCCACGCCCACCCAGTCACATGACCATTCAGCCATGCCTATCTAGCCAGTCATTTGGGCAGAGAACTAGTTGTTAAATTATTTGAATCCCACCACTGGCCTCAGCAGAAATATAGTATCAAGAGAAGTCTTATTACACTCATTTCAGAGTTTGGCAGACCACAATCAGAATATTATAGCAAGTTCTGGGAAACATGTTTTAAAAAGAACACTAAGAATCTAGAGATGTGGAGAAAGAATGATTTAACAATGGAATAAACTGCCTTAGAAAGTTGATGACTTTTTCACAAATGGCTGTATTATAGTGAATAATTCCTATATTAAGAAGGGATAACTTGATCTCCAAACTCTCTTCCATTCCTTCCATTCCCCTATTATCCTAATTATGGGTGGTTGGATAATAGGATAGGAAACCCCACAAATTTACCATTCCCCTAAGAGAATTTCTTTCTAAAAAGAATAAATCTGGATCTGCAATAAAGAAATAAAAATAAATCAAACATGTACACTAAAGATAAGCCTGCTTGGAAGTTCTTTAAAATCCTTCCACAACTGGAAGCTATTAAATTGCAGCATTAGATGTCCAACCAGAATGAAACTAAGTTGTAAAAAGAGTTGCACATCTATTTAACTAACTAGCCTTTATTGACCATTTGAATGGGAATTTCCTTTAAGCTAGTCACAAGCTTATATTTGAAATAGAGGTGACAAAACTGTGCAACTTTACAATGAACCCTGGTGCAATCTCTGCCCAATTATCATACCAAAGGATTGGCATGTTGAGCTAGTTTAAGTATGTCATCCAATATTTTGCTGGTATTATGATTTGTTCTAAGTGTTAATTTTTAATTGAATGCCTCCTTATTAGAGCTGTCTTAACTTTGGGCCAGGCTTGTTTAATGCCATATTTTGTTACTATTTCTCCCTGATAACAGTATTATATTTCTTGAACTTTAAAATAGTGTTTCCTTCTTTCAGTTTAATACTTGAAGACCTGGCTTTCTTGAAGTCCAGTTTTAATCATTGATTGTACAGGTAATCTTTGACTTACAACCAGCTGAGCCCCACATTTCTGTTGCAAAGGGAAATAGTTGTAAACTGAATTTTGTCAAGCATCTGAATTTTGATCATATGACAATGGAGATGCTGCAATGGTCATAAGTGTGAAAAATGGTTATAGTCACTTTTTAAGTGCTGTTGTAACCTTGAACAATCATCAAATGAAGCATTATAAGATGAGGACTATCTGTATTCATTTATGATACACACAACTATATATCAAAGTTCTTGGAATACCTTCTATCAGTTGTTGCATGCTGTTATAAAATACTTAAACTTAACCCAAAGGGCATTTATTTAAAGAGTATTAACTGCATAATGTACTAAGCATATGTAGGCGTATGCTTTCTTCAACCTGTGGCATGTGGCATGTGCCAAGCCCAGCTGATGCACCCAGTTGGAAAAATATGTTCATGTTTGCTAATTCTGCTAATAGTTCCACGTGTTGGGATATGATAATACTGTCTTTGAATTGAGTATTTACAGTCAAGTTGGTTCAGTTGTCCATGACCACATAGATAATTTTTCTCCAAAATTCTATGTCCCCAAACTGATCATCTAGATTTTCCAAATAGTGCACATATTATGACTGTAATAATCCATCCACCTTGCTGCTGAACATCCTTTATTTCTCCTTCCATCTTCTTCAGCATTATAGACTTCTTTAGAGAGCTGGCTGTTTGTATAATATGTCCTTAATATGATAATTCAAACCTGTTCATGTATGCCTTGAATTTATTTGTTCTATGAACCATTTGTTTGTTTTCTTGGTTTTTCATAGTATTCTCAGGAGTCTTCTCCATCATCAAAATTTAAAAGCATTAATATTTATTCTATCCTATTTCTTGGAAGCCCAATTTTCATAGTCCACAAAGTGTCACATGGAAAAACATTACCTACACCATTTCAATCTTTGTAGATATTGGCATATCTCAGCATCTGCATGTTTTTTTCAAGATCTTCACTGGTGCTCTACAAACTGCTAAACCACAGTACATTTCTTGACTGTTGGTTCTTTTACTGTTGTTTGCCCCATTTGGTAGACCAGATTGGGAATCAGCTTCAAAGATAGGCTAAAACTACTTTTATTGACAATGGCTATAATAACAAAATCTTGCAAGTCGTGTTGTTATTCCTCTCCTTTTTACAGTTCCACTAAATGGGGAAGCATCTGCCTGAGTCAATTCCAAATGTTATCTATTATAGATTTAAGAAATGTTTCAGCTCGTTTGCCAGCTCCTAAAGGTCATCCTTCTTACTCCCTTAAATAGTTGATCCTAAAAGGCAGAAGTTATCCACCAATTTTAATTCATTTCATTGTCAATTCTAGGGCTGATTGGAGCATCTGTTACTGTTAGTTTGGCCTTCTTTATATTTAATCTTAGTCCTGACTTTTATTATTAGAGATACTATATCATTTGCATTTTGACTCTCAGAATGGTATTATCAATGTAGCTCAAATTATTGGTGTCTCCTTCTCTAATTTTGAAATCATGCTCATATTTTTCTGATTAATGTTTCCTCAATATATATTTGGCATATATATTCATTTGAATAAGTAAATTATTATTAACAGAACCCATTGTTTCCTATGGGGTATTTTTTTAGTTAGCTTGCAGGGAGGACAGACAACACTGACATTCATAAAATATGCTAGGAAGTTTGTGCAGCTTACTAAAGGGGAAGGAAGGATTTACAATTTGCAAAATCCCATATCAATTTCCAAATTAAAAAAACAGAAAGACAGTGAAGGATTATCCTCTCCCAAAGTTTCTATGTCTCTCTAGGTCATTTTCTTTCTCCAGAATAGAATTTAGCACATTAAATGCATTAAAAAATCATTCTCACTTACCAAAACCTCAATACTTCTGCTCAGTTCTCTAAATTCTGCTGAAGTCTGTTTGTCAAAGTTAGGCTGATATTGCACATTATTGATTCTAAAGGAAGCACTGTAAAAGAATAGTTTCTGATCTGTATATAAAGGGGGGAGAATGAAAGCATTTATACTATAGTATCAATTAATTTACAACAATTAGTATTGTTGTAGTATAGTATCAATTAATTTACAACAAATGAGATACAATTAAGCAATCAACAGAAGAAATTTTCTAATGTTTTAGAGGATTAACTATTATGGTGTGAACGACATATTTTAACTCTAAAGCAAAGGATTTCAACATACTTCCCATATTTTGTATGGGGAAATGCAGGTTAAGTAGAATAAGTTGACCTGGACTATGAATGGCATTACAGAAATTGGTCCTGGATAAGTAAAATTATTGTGTTTTGGAGCTATCAGATAGAGTGTATGTCAGGTGAAAGAAGCTGCAAAGAGATAATAAACTGTCTTCCCATGTTTGATGGTTGGCAAGTCTCAAGACTGATTCTGTTATTTATCCTCCTTTCAGAATCTCAAGTGAAAGAATTAAAATTCCTTGGTAAAAGACCAGAATCAGGAGTTGGCTATTTTCTGCTAAGATGCAAATGTTGCAGCGTGTATGTATTCTTGTACAGTATATGCATACCAGAGGTTCTGATCAGTTCTGGAGAACCGGTAGCAGAAATTGTGAGTAGTTCGGAGAACCACCTCTGACTGGCCCTGCTCCCATCTATTCTCTGCCTCCCAGGTCCCAGCTGATTGGCTGGATCTTCTTTTGTTGCCCTGCACAGAACAGAGCTGGAAAGCAGGTTAGTGGGGTAGGGTGGGGAGGGAATGGGGATATTACAGTATCCTTTTCCTGGAGTGGGGTGGGAATGGAGACTTTACAGTATCCTTCTCCTGCCTATCCACCAAGCCATGCCCGCCAAGCCACACCATGCCCACCAAACCACACTCACAGAACCAGTAGTTAAAATTTTTGAACCCCACCACTGATGCATACTGATATATACCCTTTAAATCAGGTTTCAATCCAGTAAAACAAAACACGAGCAGGTTCTTCCTTTGACATATCAGACACTATTCACCATCTCATCAATGTTTATTGGGCTTATTGTGCCAGGAGTAGTCTTCAAGCAGCTTACTAACTCTGTTACCTTATATCCAAATTTTAAGACCTGTGGCAGCTCTAACAACAATGTTTAGCCTTCTAAAATAGACCAAGCTTGGAAACCAAAGATAGGCAGTTAATACCTGGAGTTCTCGGCTTACAACCATTCATTTAGTGACTGTTCAAAGTTACAACAGCACTGAAAACAGTGACTTATGACCATTTTCACACTTATAACCATTACAGCATCCCTATGGTCACATGATCAAAATTCAGACATTTGGCAACTGGCATGAATTTAGGAGGTTGCAATGTCCCAAGGTCAAGTGATCATCTTTTGTGACTTTCTGAAAAGCAAAGACAATGGAGAAGCCAGTTTCATTTAACAATTACTAGTGTTACTAATTTAACAACTGCAATGATTTACATAACAACTGTGGCAAGAAAGGTCATAACATGGGGCAAAACTGAATAACTGTTGCTTAGCAATGGAAATTTTGGGCTCAGTTATTGTCATAAATCAAGGACCACCCGTGTTAATTTTATTGCACGTGGTCCTTGACCTAATGACCATAATTGGACCAACAAATTGTCATTAAGTGATACAGTCATTAAGAAAGATGACTATATACAATTTTACAATCCTTTATTTAACCACAGTTGTTAAGCAAGTAACATTAACTTACATATCATCTGACCACAATTTCCCAGTTTCCTTACTGATTTTGCTTGTTGGAAGCTGGTTGGGAAGGTCACAAATAGCTATCATACAATTGCATAGCACTGCAACTGATGTAAGTATGATCCAGTTTCTGTGCAACCCAAATCGCAATCATGTATCTGTATGGATGTTGTAATGGTCATAAATGGACTGGTCATTTGTCATTTCTTTGAGCGATGTCATAACTTTAGTCTCTAAATAAATGGCTGTACGTCCAGGACTACTTGCATAAGGTTATAGAGTCACAGAATTTTGAAAGCCTGAAAATACTCCTTCCTTTCTTTTTTCTTCATGAAAAATAGGGAGGGTCATGCCTACGCTTTCTCAAATTACATTTCTGCCCTGGACTTTATCTGACCATTGTCTTGGTTGTAGCTCTTCATCCTATTCCTCAGGGTTATTCCTTCTGCCCATTGCATAATGCTACATCTGGCAGGATATAACAGGATCTTACTTTGCCTTGGGTGATATACCCACACAGAAATCAGGCAGAAAAACATTGCAAAACATAACAAATATGATATATTGTTTGCCAGATGGCCTGAAATGGTCCAGTTGGAATAAAAGTTGCTATAAATTCTTCAGGAAATAAATGCATTACATATTTTTTTTCTTTTTGATTGTTGAAAGATTTTCAAGCACAAAACCATTCAAATCACATGGACTGAAAAAGAAATATACTTACCATATATCAAAAAGTATACAAGCAAACCAGTGGCAGTGGCTAAGATCAGCAATATCGCGAGCACAATCAGAGCAATCACCCATGGCTCCCAAGGACTGGTTCTTGACCTAGACATTCTGAGAAGATGGGCAAATATAAGATTTTGTAGGTGACATAGTGAACCTTAAGTAGCGCACTTAATTTCTGCTATCATCTTCTTTTGGGTTGTTTAATGTTTATACACATTAAATGTTTCACAAATGAATGAATTAAAAATACTGCTGAACTAATAATAAATTAACTGCATTAATTTTCGTTCATTCATTCATCATTCATTATTTCATATATTGCAATAATAGTTACAATTGCATCTTACAATTTCAAGAATAGTTGGCACACATTAGTTTAAAGCGAACGAAATGCTTGATAAGAAAAATAAGAAAAATAATGGCAGTTGAAAATAAACCCAGTTCTGATACTAAAAAAGAGAAATTCATAGTGATCAGCTCATCTAATCTCCAGAGCCCAAAAGGAATATTCAAATCTTCAGGAACTCCTGAAAATAAATGCAGTTCTGATCCTAAAAAAGAGAAATTCATAATGATCAGCTCATCTAATTTCCAGACCTCAAAAGGAATATTCAAATCTTCAGGAACTACTGAAATGTTAGCAGGGTTAGGACTCTACGAATTTCAGGAGTATGGTGTTTTAGAAGGCATGTTCAGCAGAAAAGCCATACTTCCTTGGGCCAGTCTGATGTTCCTGTTTAATAAATGGATTAAGAGCACAGCCTCCCTATTGGATCTGATGGGCTGGGAAGGAACAACGAAAGCAAAATAATCCCACAAATAATTATTTACTTTGAAATCTTTTTGCCATCTCCTTTATAAATTATAAACACAGAATTAGTAATTCAGGTAGTGCAGTATTTAATTTCATTCCCCTATTTTGCAAAACCATATTAGGTATTATTCTACATTCAATTTACACTCATTTAAAAGGGAAAGTTTGACCAAGTCCACTAGTTCACCTGAGATCATGCTCATGCAGAGGATTATGTACTACAAATATAGGTAGGCCCACACAAGCTAAGAAATCCAGTTGTGCTTTTATTTTTAGGCTTTTGTCATATACAGTGGCCATTGGTTTTCTAGTGCCTTAATATTCATTCTGAACTATAAAATCAATGTTAAAAGATCTACATTCATGTCTAAAATAAAGTGGGAAACCTGCAGCCCTCATCTACATCCTGGATTTGCAGTTTTAAAACTTTGGCTGTGCTTCCTCTTCCAAATTAAATGTACAATGCTGCAAATTCTCTTTGCGTTTGATTCTCTCTTGCTCCAGCTCTGTTCTCTGTTCTCCTTGAAGCAGTGATGTTTCCTAAAGCCCATGTCACACTGCACCAACGGATGGAAAGAGGATGTAAAACGGAAACACTTGCCATCCGTTGGTTAACGCGATGCATCCGTTCTGTACTCACTGCCTCCATTTTTCATCCTCTCTATCCGTCCAGCATCCATCTATCGACATTTCATCCGTTCAAAAAGTTTTGAGCTGCTCAAAACTTTTGAGCGGAAAATGTATCCAACACGTCCGTTCTGCATCCGCTAGGCATACGAGGGACATCCGTTCTGCATCTGTTGTCATCCGTTACGCATCCGCTATATCTGCCAGGCATCCGCGCAACTCAAATCCGCTCCAGCAGAAAGTGTACACATGGAGGAAGCGGAACGGACATGGAACGGACGTGCAGCATTAGTAGCACGGACGGAGAAAGGATGAAAGCAGATGCAGCTCACAAATAAAGCATAAAAATGGAAAAAACGTTCGCAGAGGGGACCTATCCGCTCTCATCCGCTTCCATCCACTAGGCTTCCGTTCCGCATCTGCTTTCCATCCACCCTGCGTCCTCCCCCCGTCCGTTCCTTTCCGTGTTATCCGCTCTGGTTATGCAAATTTTTGCCCCTTTTGAGAGCGGATAACAACGGATGGAACATTTTTCTCGTCCGCTGTGTCCTTTTTACAAACGTTTTGCATCCATCGGCCAGTGTGACAGGGCCTTAAGGAAGAACTCCCTGATCTAGTTTTTCATATAAATGATTGCTGTAATATTTGCAAGAACCTTAACCCTAAATATTATGTTGTGTATGGGATGTGAAAAATCCATGTTGTGTATGGGATGTGAAAAAAATTATTGACTAACTAAGCTCACCAAAAAAAAATCATAGTAGACAGTATACACTCTTCTTTGCAGTTCCATTAATGTGCCTTCTTCTAGTCTTTGTGTTTGAGAGATTCCTCCCAAATCACCCGGATCCACCCTCTGCCCAATATGTCATCCCAAGTTTCAAATATCCCAAACAAATACATGCTCCAATGGAGCATCAATGCTTTTAATAATGGTCATAGTAGCAGCATCCATACATATTCCATAGAGGCCACAAATGCTATTAGTGAACAACTAAAATGACAATGCTTCCCTTCCAAGGAATAAACAGAATTAGAACCAAGTCTCCCCAACCACCTTGTCAGCAGAAGGAGGCAAGGAGTTTGCCGGAAGCAGCTAGCAGCCAATATAGCATGTGAACTGGTAAAGCCTGTATGCAAGCAGCTCCTCACATGTTCATGCATTTGACATGTGAGAGCAGCACGGAAGACAGGGCTGCGCTCTTCTTTAATAGTGGTGAAGACACTTCTCCCATGATTAATACATAAAGAAGCATTATGCATTGTGAGGACCTTGAGCACTACACCCTATTATTTCTATACTATTTGCTCCCAGGGATGCAGCAAATTCTAATACTATTAGACTAGTCCCATTAGGAAATCCAAATTTATAGGTAACTGCTTGGGGGGAAAGGGATTCAGTGGAGTTTCAGGACTGTCAAAATCTTGGTCCAGAATTGCCTCTCATTCTTGGACTTTGAAAGAGAGAATCAGGATATTTGTATATAGATGTAATAAAAAATCCTTAACTTATACACAATTAATGTCAGTATTTAACTTGATGCTTAAAAATAAAAGCATTTGAATGAACTGGACATGTACTCATATCATGAACTGGGGCAACCTTTCAGATGATGAACATAGCATATAAGAACCAGACTACTGAAAAGTCACTATCCTACTCAGACACTATAAAGACCAGAGCTAGCTATATACCTTATGAAGAATGAAGCAACGGGCACTGAAGAGAACAATAAAATAGGATGGACAAGCTTAGTCCATGCTTTTCTGGATTTGTGCTGAATGTTCTCATATAGAGTATAGGAGCTATACTATAATCTTGAACCCTATCTAACAAAATGAAAGTCAATGTAGAAAAAAGTAAGATTTACCCTTAAATACGAACAACTAAATGCTGTTCAATATAGGTGGTACTTCACTCAATAGCAGTAACTGTGAGTGCGATCTTGGAGTCCCAGCGGACAATCACTTAGATATGAGCTAGCAGTGTACTGTAATTGCCAAAAAAGTCAAAGTAATCCCAGGCTGCATTAACAGAGGGATGGAATCATGTGAAGTGTTAAATACCACTTTATAAGGCCTTGGCAAGTCATGCTTGGCATACTGCAATCAGTTTTGGCCACTATTATATAAAAAAGATGTTGAGGCTCTAAAAAGAGTACAGAGAAGATAACTACAGTAGGAGGCTGGAGGCTAAAACACAGGAAGAATTGTTGCAGGAATTGAATCTATCTAAAAAGAAGGACTAGGGGCAACATAATAGCAGTATTCCAATATTTGGGAGGCTGCCACAAAGAATAGATCGACCTATTTAACAAATCAGCAGAAGGGAAGATAAGAAACAATGGATGGAAACTAATCAAGGAGATAAGAGAGGGGCCCATTACATGGATTTTGTAACTTGTTAACTAACATAGTTACATTGTATGTTAATTTAGCTTATTTCTCTCTTTTAAGCCCCTGTCACACTGCACCAACGGATGGAAAGAGGATGTAAAACGGAGAAAAACACTTACCATCCGTTGGTTAACGCAATGCTTCCGTTCTGTACTCACTGCCTCCGTTTTGCTTCCTCTCTATCCATCCAGCATCCGTCTATTGACATTTCATCCGCTCAAAAGGTTTTGAGCTGCTCAAAACTTTTGAGCGGAAAATGTATCCAATGCGTCCATTCTGCATCCGCTAGGCATATGGGGGAGATCCGTTCTGCATCCGTTGACATCCGTTACGCATCCGCTATATCCGCTAGGCATCCACTGCGCATCCGCGCAACTCGCATCCATTCCAGCGGTAAACGGACGCAGGGAGGAAGCGGAACGGACGCGGAACGGATGCGCAGTGTTAGTAGCATGGACGGAGAAAGGATGAAAGCGGATGCAGCACACAAAGAAAGCATTTAAAATGGAAAAAACATTCGCAGAGGGGACCTATCTGCTCCCATCCGCTTCCATCCGCTAGGCTTCCCTTCCGCATTCGCTTTCCATCCGCTCTGCGTCCTCCCCCCATCCGTTCTTTTCCGTGTTGTCTACTCTGGTTATGCAAATTTTTGCCCCTTTTGAGAGTGGATAACAATGGATGGAACATTTTTCTCATCCGCTGTGTCCTTTTTACAAATGTTTTGCATCCGTTGGGCAGTGTGACAGGGCCTTTATTAGAAATTTATCAAACCATTATAGACTGGAATGTAGGAAACCTATTCCATTGCTGTATGGTTTGATTGATAGATTCTAATTCCTAAACTGAGAAGATAAACTACAGAAGAATGGATAGATATTATTTCCTGATTTTAAAAAAAGTTAGTGCAAAACTGGTGTCTGGTATGTTCCTTCATGAACTTCAAACAATCTTTGTAGTTGATTTACTATGCAAAGGAGAGATTACTTTTATCCTTCATTTATTTATTTATTTTGTCAAGCAATTATAAAATAACAGGTATAAGTATAAATATAGTTATGGATACATGAAATGGATACATATAAGAAAAATAAAAAGAAATAATAGGACAGAGATGGTAGGCACGCTGGTGTACTTATCGTGCCCAATCAACTTTCTTCTTGCATTTTCTTTGTTGTGTTAACTATAAAAGAAAATGTAAGATGGGTCTTGAGGTTCTCCCTTTTCATAGATAGATCCCATTTTTTTGGGGGGGGGTACTCTAATAAATTGCTTTTAAATGATCTTTCAACTTGGTTGCTTATTGGGAAGGTAAACCAAGGCATAACCTAGGGCCAGATTTGGCTATCAGAAGCAACCCAGAACTAAGGAGAAATCTGACAGTGAGAACAATCAACCATTAGAATGGGTTGCCTTCAGAAGTCATAGGTGCTCCATCACTGGAGGCTTTTAAGAAGAGACTGGGCAACCATTTGGCTTTGCTTGAGCAGGGGTTGGACTACTAGAAGACCTCCAAGCCATTTGATATGGTTCAGTTGCCAATTTATAAATTGAGACTTGCTTTACTGTAGCTTAATTTCATGCACACATACAAAACGGACAGAACTGAATTACCATTTTGACTTTTTTTGAAAGCCCACACAGATACTACTGCTCAAAACAGATTGTTATTATTTGTGCTGCATTATATATTTTAATAAAAAACATGTAGTGAATTAAAATTAATACTGCTATTTTTTTGTTAAAGCTGTATTTGTAATGAATGAAATGAAGCATGATAATTGTCTCTTCAATGTAATGTCACTGTGTATGGTATACCACCATGATAACACAACTCCTGAAATGCATGAGAAATATGAAATGCACATTTTTTCAAGGAGACATACATACAGTAACTGAACATCCTACTTAATAGTGTCCATACTTGCCATTCAAACCCAATATCCAAAAATATCCACAAATTTGAAAGTATTTTATTATGAAAACAAAATCAGTGAAAGATTTTCTCCCTTTAATTTAGTTAAATGTTCAATTGTTTCTTTTTCTCTTCCAGCAAAGTTTTAAGATTTGTTTTCAAAAATAAAGATGTCCAGAGGCATTGACAGAATCCAGTGCTTTCAACAAAATGGTAAAAGTAGCATTATACCTTCAAAACAAAGCCTTCACACCACACATTTGTACACATGAACAAAAGGAAATGAATTGCCATTAGTGTAACACTTTTTTTCTTATTTGCACCTTTTTGACCTCCACTGCAGAGATCTCTGAAGATGACATAAATAAGGAAAAGAGAAACCATCACAAATTTCTCCAGCTAATATGTTTTCTTATCTTCCAACAACTTCAGTTACATATCACTCTTACTTATGGCAGAATATAAACTTTAGATCAGAGAATCTTGATTTAGACTAATTCTATAACGATGTTAATTAGAAGACAAAACAAAAAGCAATGGATGGAAACTGACTAAAGAAGAAACAATCTAAACCAAAGAGAGTGACAGTGAAAGCAATAAACTAATGAAACAATTTTCTTTCAGAAATTGTGGATGCTCTATCACTGGAGTCTTTTAACAAGAGTCTAGATAGCCTTGTCTGAAATTATAGGGGATTGGTCAAGAAGAACTACAAGGTTCCTTTCAACTCTGATGTTCTATGCCCTATTGCAAATGATCCCATCACTTTAACAGCAGGGCAGAACAATATTTCAGCAGCAAATTCAGTTTGCTTTTCTATCTCTTATCTACTACTATCTCCTGTCATATTTCATTCTAACTTCCCCCCTTGAAAATGTCCTATAGCAATGTTCAAAATTTCGAAGTAAATTCTAATTATGTCCAATTTTTCCGTTTAACCACTCATCAAGTCCAAACAATTACCCTGTGTAGAACCACCTACTGGATAGAATTGACAGCTGGTGGCATTTATGTCTTCACTGAGAAATTATTTTTAGAGTTGGCATCACTTCAAGGTCTTGATAATGCCTGATACAAAAGATGTGATGCAATATGCTGAGCTATCACTCTGTGTTACTCCTCCCTGAAGCCAAATCAAGACAGCTTGCAGCTCAAGATTTGTATCTCATGCCTAATTCAGAGAGTTTTGGCAGATCTGGAGAAACACTAGAAGCATTTCAGGAATGAATATCAAAATAAGGCAAATTTTACAATATAAAATCATTCCCTATTTGTTAGCAAAGATCATGGCTTAAAATTACTTGCTGAACAGCAGTAAGGATAATATGGTCAAAGTGTAATATAAATAAGCGACATGTTATTTCAATATACTGTACTTTAAAGATTGAGTGGCTCTGAGATGTTTAGGAAGATGAAGTTCTGAAGATGGCAGAACAGATAACCATACACAAATTCAGAAGCAGGATAGACAATGTAGTAATGACAGCTGAATAATTCTCATGATTGCATCATCCATACAGGTCATCACACTGTTCAGGCTGCAATGGCTAAATCCATTCCTGATTAGTTCTTTCTATACAAACCAAACTAACTTTACACTGCCTTACACCAGAGATGTCATTCTCACATCCCCTGGGCCGGATGTATTACACACTGGCCATACCCATGCCTAGTTTAACAAAGAGGAAAAAAGTCATGGTATGTTACATGATGACACTATTACAATGCAAGCCTGACACACCCCTGCCTTAAACCATGCCAGGGAAGCAGGAAATCGGAGTAATAGCATGGGGCTGAATTCCTCATGTTGTCAGTGAAACAGCTGCTGTTGTTGATAGGAAATACTGAAAAAGTCAGATTGTTCAGGGATGAGGTACTTTGCAGAAATACAAACACTTGGCCTCAAAAGGGCACAAGATCTGGCTGAGAAGAAAAATATTTTTTTCTCAAGGGTCCAACGGAAAATCTGTGCTTGAGTGTAGGGAATGTTTCAGGCAGCCTGTAAAGGTTGCTCCTGGATTTGAGGCTTTCCTCCCTCCTGAAGTTGCAATTACTAGGGGAAAAGTCAAAGGTAGTATTCAGCATTTCTGGAAAATCAGTAGCAGAAATTTTGAGTAGTTCAGAGAACCAGCAAATACCACCTTTGACTGGTCCCACCCCCATCTATTCCCTGCCTCCCAAGTTGCAGCTGATCAGCTGGGTCTTCTTTTGTTGCTCTGCACAGGAGAATGGAGCTGTAAAGCAGGTTAGTGGGGTGGGGAGGGAATGGGATTTTTCAGTAACCTTCCCTCAGGAGTGGGGAGAGAATGGAAATTTTACAGTATCCTTTCCCTGCCACACCCACCAAGCCACTCTTACAGAACTGGTAGTAAAAATATTTGAATCCCACCACTGGGGAAAGCAGATCCTGAGAATACACTCATCATCACAGAGCCAATCCAGCAGCTGAAGAACTTCTCTCATGTTTCACTATACTGCAAAACTTAATGCTTCTTCTCTTGATAATTATAAACAAAACAAATTATGCAGAGATGGAAAAGGTGATAAATTAAGCAAAGTGGTAGAACCAGTCACAGAAATTTTGAGTAGTTTGGAAAACCAGAAAACATCACCTCTGACTGGAGATTTTACAGTATCCTTCTCTCGTCGTGCCCATCAAGCCATGCCCACAGAACTGGTAGTAAAAAAAAATTGAATCCCACCACTGCACAAAGTCATGAAGAAGGAGCAGTTTCATAAAATTGTTCCCATTACTGGTTCTAGTGGTTCATATTTCCAATTTTTAAAAATAGGCAGTAATTCATCAGGTGCTTAAGGGTATTGTGGAGTTCAACCCAGAATTCTCACTTGAGGCACAAATGCCAATATTCAAATTATTTCACTTTGGATCTACTATGCAAAGACTCAGCAATCTGGAGAAGGCTGTAATACTGAGAAGGGTGGAAGGAAAGAGAAGAAGAAAATAGTCAGAAGCAAGTGGGTGGATTTAAATGCAGTAGTGATCAGCGCACTATTGGAAACAGATTGTCATGGTGGAAATTTGTCTATGACATTGCAATGACACATAATCACTATGATATTGGGATAAAACCAGACATAAATCATTTCCAACTCAGTTGTTCAGTCCCTAGTCATTTCACGGCTGGATTATTGTAATGTGCTCTACATGAGGCTACCCTTGAAGACACCTGAAAGCTACATATGGTGCAGAGAGTGGCAACACAAGCAGTTTGGGGGACCCCAAGAATAGCCCCTGTATCACCACTGCTCTGCGAGCTACACTTTACCAATCTGCTTCTGGGTGCAATTCAAGATGTTGGTAATCACCTTTAAAGCCCTTCATGGATGGGTCCAGGTTACTTGAGGGACTGTCTCACCCCACTGGGATTGGCCCATACCATTCGTCGAGGTAGAGGATGCATGCTGCAGTTCCTGTCAGCCTGATTATTCTGGCTGGTGGATCCAGGAGAGGGCCTTCTCTGCTGTTGCTCCTCCCCTCGGGAACATCTTGGCTCAAACCCTCCTATCTTTTTATAAGGGCCTAAAGACATGGCTTTGCCTGTCAGCTTCAGACCCCAGCAGAGGAATAGTGCAATTGTGGTGGTTGATTGAGTAATAACAGATCCCAGATCCCCACCCTACTGCGCTCATCCTCCCCATGTGTCTGGTTTTAATGTTTGATTTTAACTTTTTATGTTTTAACTTAGATGTAATGGTAAGTGGTCTAGAGTTACACTATAATAAAATGGCCAGCCAATAAAATTTATAAACAAACAAACAAACAAACTCTAGAGGAAGTACTCATCTCCATTTCTTAGCTGAGGAAGTCATTGTCCGAAGACATTTCCATTGGCCAGCTTGCAGGATGGCTGTTGATTTCCAGGAGAGCTTTCTGCCTCGATTGGGACAGAAGAATTATATTGTTTGGGCTGCAAAATTTGAATGCTTCCTCAAAGCTGAGGAGCTCTGGGATATTGTTAATCCACCCCAGGCACCATTAGCAGCAGCAGATCAAAGGCAGCATGATAAGGCACTGGACTACATCATCTTAACTTTAGAAGATGAACAATTTTTGAATATAGTTGATTTAAAGACTGCAAATGAGGTTTGGCTGAAATTGAGAAGTGTGCATGAATGCTTCAGCATGCATTATTGTGCAATTATCAAGACAATTATACAAAATTTGGTTGCTCCACAAGAGAGTGTGGAGCAGCATTTGCTGTGAATGTATTTATTGAGTTGGAATAGCATGGGATAAAGATTCCTGAATCTCAGAGGGTGCTATTGGTATTAAACAGTCTTGATGGAACGGAATGTGGGACTTTGTTTCAGCAGTTTTTGAGTGCAAAGCAGAACAAGGCTTATGAATGGAAGCTCTAAAAGCCTCTTTGATTTCAGAAGAAAACAAGTGCCATTTTAGAAAAAGCCACAAGAAATGGAGGTGGGGGTCCAAGGAGTAGAGACAGGATGTCTACAAAGACTAGAGTAAGAACAGAAAACTGATTACAGCCCAGCAAAGTTTTTTTATAAAGAAAGAAGCAGAAAAGAAGACAAAAAGGTGGTGTTTCATATATGGTGATAAAAATCATTTGAAGAAAGACTTTTTGCAAGGAAGAAAGACAACTGATGGACAGGCTGCTGTTGCAAAAGTTAGCTATTGTAATAGCAGAGACAAATGGTTAATAGACAGTGGGGCTAGTCAAACAATTGTTAATAATTCTAAATTATTTTTCAGAATGGATCCAGCTGAAGGTGATTCAGTGGCATTGGCAAATGGCCAGAAGTCTAAAGTCACTGGAAAAGGCAGTATGGTGATTCTATGTCTGAATGAAAAGTTTAGTAACATATTATGTGTGCCTGAAATGGAGCATAATTTACTGAATATTTCTAGTCTAGACCAAAAAGGGTTTGAGACCACATTTGTAAACAGGAAGTGTCTCATAAAGAGAAATGGGAATGTATGTGCACAGGGTATAATGCAGGATATTCTTTATGTGTTGCAGGGACAAAAGGTTCAATATGACCAAACATTTGGAAATGTGACATAACATGATTCATGTGTTTATCTCTTGCATAGAAAGCTTGGCCATGCCAGCTTCGAAGTTTTGCAAAGGATGCAACAGTTTGCAAATGGTACATACTTACAAGAGTGTAAAGGCATACTTGGACTTGCAGTATATAAATAATCAAAGGTAGCACAAGGCAGACAACAAGATTTCTAGAGCTGGTACATGCAGATTTGGTGGGAGCAATGCAAGCTAGTTTTGGAGGAGCAAAGTATGCTCTGGTCATTGTAAATGACTACAGCAGGTTTGGGTTCTGCTATTTACTGAAGAGTAAAATAGTGCTATAAAAATTTAAGCAATGGGTAAGCTTTGTGGAAAGGAGATATAAACAACAAATATGTCAGCTGCAAACTGACAGAGGTTCAGAATTCATGTTAGCAAGTTTTCAAGAATGGTTGGGATAGTTAGGAATAAAACACAGATGCACAAATCCGTACACAGCAATTGAGAATAGTATAACTGAGAGGCTGAATGGTATCTTTCAGAAAATGAAAGACTCACTGCTGAAAGATTGTGGTCTGAACAGGTCAAATTGTGGAAAAGCCATGTTGACTGCTCATTATTTAATCAATAGGCTGAGGAGTTCTTCTTTTAACAATACTCCATATGCAGTGCTATATAGGAGAAAGCCATCTCTGGCACATTCAAGGGTTTTTAGAAATAATGCTTGGGTGCATATTCCAAAAACAATCAGGAGAAAAGGTCAACCCAAGGCTAGAAAGCTCAGGTTTACCTTCCCAACAAAGTGGTTCCTATTTTTCTACTTGCATTTTTACATGCTTTTGAACTGCTAGATTGGCAGAAGCTGGGACAAGTAATGGGAGCTCACTCTGTTATGCAGTGTTAGGGGTTTGATCTGCCGAACTGCTGACCTTTCTGATTGACAAGCTCAGTATCTTAGCCACTGAACCACAGACACATCCAGAAATGTGTTTTAACTTGCCTTGGTTTCATCCCTGAACACCGCAAAGTACACTAATATCAATTTGTTCAAGTTAGTCATAAAGTACTAAAGAAGATTAAAATTAAAACAAATATTAAAAAACCAGTTCTTTGGGGGCAATAGAGACTTCCTGCACCACCCTCATTGCAATTCTACCTAAAGTGACAAGAAAAGCTGGGCAAATCACTGTCCTTCCAACTCATCAACAGAAAGGCCATATATGGAACATAGAACAAGTAGACGGAAGATTGAACAGTATTTTCACACTAGAGCAGAAAGATCCCAAGTTAGTCAACCTCAGCCATGAGCTGAGAACAAGAGAATATATGTACTATATCATAAAGCTATGATCTCAACTATAAGGAAGGGCCCCTATAGCTGAATTCAGGGAAGCATGTTGCTATAACCTTTCTCTAAATTTGCAATTCACAGAATATATGCTTCACTCTACAGGTAATTTCTGAGTGATATGCAATAGATCATTCAATCTCCCAGTTGTCCAACAAAAAGCAGGAACAAAATATTTCCTTTACTGCCCTAAATTGAAACTAAGCTGAAATACAAAGAACCAAGAGTGGGTTTTTTTTTAATGAGATCCATTCTCTGATATGCATAGAAAACATGACTTTTTAATCAGACTTTAAAATTTCCATGTTCTGGTTAGTCAGATTCCAACTTCATTTTTGGGCAATCTTATACTTCCAAATAACTTATCTGCAATTTCATGTTGAATAAAACTAAATTCCATTAAGATCTATCAAACTACTTGTTAACTATATGTTACATGCAGTTTTATAAAATTGTTTTTAGAGGCTAAAATGAAAATTGTAAGTAAAAAGGATATTTGTTACTTTTCTACTCAGAATCCAGTTTTTTTGTACAAAAATTTAAGTGTGTATTCAGTGGAATTCTGTGTTTTCAAACTAATCATAATGATTTCTTATAAAAAAAAAGAAAAATAACTTTTCAGGTTCCATCCTTGAATCCAAGTCAATATTAGATGCAATTAAAAACAAAAAGCTTCAACCATAATTTATTTTCATTCTCAATCTGTGACTATTTCAGGGTTTAAATGACAATAAACGTTAAATTTGCAGAGCTAGATGTGGCAAAAGAGAAGAACAAGGACTGTTTATTTATTAACAGACTAAAGCATACTCACTTACATGAGCAAAGAGGAAATTTATTTTTCCTTTTCCACCAATCCTTTATTGCTATGGTGCCAAGCCAAATAGCACAGAGTAGTATGTTAGGTTCAGAAAAGCAAGATGTGGATTTAGAATTGCTCATTTGTGTGCTTAGGGGGTGGCTCTGGGCAAGTTTTTACTTGCCAGGCAATCTCACAAAATTTGCTACAAAAATACAAAGAAAGAAATATTCTTCCCTTGGAGATTTTGAAAAGAAAAAAACCAAACAAACTCCATGGCATCTACATGAAAAATGCAATAAGTGTAAAATCTAAAATGGATTCAAGCCATCCCATTTTACTTCATCTTTTAAGAGAAATGAAGTAGAATTCTGAGCTCTCTTAATTACACCAAGGACATTGTTTCGCACATAAAACAATTCCAGTCCTAGCTGGTTTGCTACTTATTCTTAGGAGTATCTTTAACTGTGATGATGTGGATGAAAAATGACTGTTTAGTACAATCCACTAAGTTAAGAATTTTTACTTGCATTTCTAACTTTACTGGATCATTAGAGTTGGACTCAGTAGAACTGAAACAATTAAAAAAGGTAAAAAATGGCATGTCCAGCTCTGATACATACATACGTATATATATATGTGCAGGGGAGGGATTCAAATTTTTTAACAACTGGTTCTGTGGGTGTGGCTTAGTTGGTGGGCATGACTTGGTGGTCATGTTATTGGCTGGGCGTGGCCAACTCAATATCACTCACATCGAGGCACGCATCTCCTTGCCTGGCCTTTCATGACTGTGGGGATGCTGCAACAGTTGTAAGTGTGAAAAATGGTCATAAATCACTTTTTTCAGTGCCACTGTAACTTTGAATGGTCACTCCACACAAGCAAAGTACCAGCAAAGGAGGGGAAAAAAACTCCAGAGAAATTCCAGAAACAGGAAGTCTAGTCCTGCCAAGAATGTAATAAGGGTTAATGGAGAGGCAGTTTCTGTAAGCAACACCAGAATGTTTCCTTCCTGTCTTTCTTACAGGATTAGGCCAGTAATTTCTTCTAATAACCAGTTCTCCAAACTGCTTAGAATGTTAACAAGTGGTTCTAGTGAATAGATGCGAACTGGAAGAATCCTACCTCTGCATGCGTGTGTGTGTGTGTGTGTGTGTGTGTGTGTGTGTGTTGTATGGAAATATATAGATTGAAAGAATATATAGATTGAAAGCAGTCCTACATTTGATGTTAGCCAACAGGTCAAAATAAGTCATCTCAAAATGTTCTTCTTGACTGCCCCACTTTTGTCCCTGCTCTCATGATTATTCACACAATAATGTAAGAGGCAGAGTTTGTCCCATATATCCATACTGTGATTTTTATCAATTTTCCTTGCTTCTAATTCTGTTTGTGGATGGCTGTGTGTTTTTATCATTTGCTAAGCAAATATATGGAAGTTATGGCTTTAGTTCAAGATATTTTTTTCAGTTTTGTAATATATCATATGTATAGGTTTGACATTTCATGGTGATCTCCCATCTATACAGTAATCAGATTTGACTTCTTATTTTCCCCCCAATTCAGCCAAGGTTAAGAGGCACTGCTATCTTGCTTGCTTTTGGTCATATTAAAAATTCCTATATTTAATTTCCTAGATAATATGTTATTCTTTTTTCAAAATCATCTAAGCCAGGAACAGAAATCATATTTTGACCCAAGAAACTGAAATTGTTCAGGAAAATGGTATTCAAGCAGCATGTTATATGGCAAATGTATTGTGAACAGCTCACAATGCATTTGCCACATGTTTACATGAGCTGTGTGAAACCAGGCTCAATATCTGGGTGAAACCAGGTTCAACAGCAGTAACTATGAGAGGGATCTTGGAGTCTTAGTGGACAACCAGCTAAATATGAGCCAGCAGTGTGCAGCCAAAAAAGTAGCCAAAAAAGCTGATGCAATCCTAAGTTGTATTAACAGAGGGATACAATCAAGATCAAGTGAGGTACTAATACCAGTCTATAACGCCTTAGTAAGACTACTGCATCCAGTTTTGTTCACCACATTACAAAAAAGATGTTGAGACTCTAGAAAAAGTACAAAGAAGAGCAACCAGGATGATTAGGGGAGTGGAGACTAAAACGTATGAAGAACGGTTACAGGAACTGGGCTTGCTAGTCTAGTGAAGAAAAGGACCAGGGGAGACAGGATAGCGGTCTTTCAATATTTGAGGGGCTGCCACACAGAGGAAGGGCTCAAGCTATTTTCTAAAGAACCTGAAGGCCAGGCAAGGAATAATGGATGGAAGCTGAACAAGAGATTTAACCTGAAAATAAGGAGAAACTTTCTGACAGTGAGAACAATCAATCAATGGAACAGCTTGTTCTCGGAAGTTGTGGGAGTGCCATCACTTGAGACTTTCAGAAGAGATTGGACTGCCATCTATTAGAAATGGTGTAGGGTCTCCCGCTTGGGCGGGAGATTGGACTAGATGACCTACAAGGTCCCAACTCTGATTATCTGTTATCTGTAAAATGCACATCCACTGACAATTGAACTACATTGAACCTATTAAAGGCTGAGATGTGAATGTGTGTTTTTAAAAAAAGGTTGATTTTTTTCATAGCTTTGGATAGAAGAGGATTAGTTATTCTCTCCATATGAATAAATCCTTTCCCATAAATACAAATAAGCTCTAAACAGCGTCTATTGAAATATTTAGTGCTTTAACATTTGATTTTTCTTTTTCAGGTCTAAATGGATAAGATGTTTTGGGACTTCTCAGAGATTACATTTGACATGTGGAATGAGATAATTCACTCACTGTATCTTGCTCTGAATTAATTATTGGAGTTGACATTGCCAATTGACAGTTCCAAAAAATTGCACAGGTTGCTTCCCAAATATAGAAGCAGGGAAAAAATATGCAGTGTTTTCCAAAAGACACAATAGCCTGAGCATAGAAGCTTCTCAAAGCCAAGGATATTCAAAAGGAGGTCATTGTAAGCATCTCCATAGGCTACTTAGATGGCAGTGTGGAGGAGAAGGAGTAAAGTAAGTGTGGTAAAGTTCCAATCTGTTACCATCGCTTGGGTTGCCACCATATTGTTGCTACTTGTAGGACTGTTCCTATGAACCCATTTTTTGAGGGCAGCATAAATCCATTTTAAGTATAACTTTATACTTATATTTAAAGAATAATCCATGTATTTGCCTGACAATATAAGAGTTTGTAAATCAATAGAAAGTAGGTCACCTATGCTGGCCCTTTCTGTATTACTCCAATTTCTATACATTAATCTAGGACATCTGAAGAAGTAAAGCCTTTACATTAAAAAAAATGTATTGGGTATCCATTTTTTTTAGCTAATGCCATCCAAACAGCTGGAACAATTCCAGTAGTTGTGAGCCAGTTGAGTGTCAGGCCCAGCCAAAAAATGACCTAGAACAAAAGCCAAAGTTTAGGTCTTTATTTCCTCATAGATGAGAGAGAGGGGATCTTTCTAGATTAAACCAGTACTTTTCTCTCCCTAAGGAATATATCCTAGGAGATTCTAGGGAGTGGTTTTACTAACTCTTTCTCTGTCTGTTAATCCAGCACTAGGTTGTTTTGTCTCTTGCCTCACCTCTTCACACACTACATTGAAAGGCACTCTCTCCTTCCTATGAAATTGATGTTTCCTGTAGTCCACCACATTACCCTTCATAAATACCATCTTTCATACATAGTCAGACTAAAATTGTGGAAGTAAAAGTCCCCACTGACATATAATAATATATAAATAACATATAAATATTTTCATAAATAAATTCAACTTAAAACTAAAGAATTGGGAGGACAAAACAGCTATCTGTTTATATTGAGCCTTAATTTTAATCACTTATAAATCTGATATTACAAAGCAACATGAAACTACTTTTTTACATAGACACTATTTTGTGATTTAGTACAATTCACATAAATATAGCTGTCTGTTCCCCCTTTTAATTCATCTGCACTGTTTCTAGGTTCCATTCTGCTACTTTTTAATTTATAGAAGTAGAAAAGCAAGAATGCAATTGAATAAAAAGGTAGCACAAATGCCAAAATAGAAATTAGAGAAGTCTTAATAATCAGTTTCCTCTGCTTTACTAATCAACATTAAAGGAAACCTAAACACTTCATAAAAATACTTGTTCAGTTCATTGGAATGTATCTTCTTCTAATAACTTTTTAAATTTCCTCAATATAAATATTGATTTTAAAAAGAAGCAATGCACACTTTAAAAAAAATGTTTTTAAGAACTTCTATTGGGCACACATCATCCAACAAGTTTGCTAGTCTTATTTCAGCACTATTTTGAAAGCAAGATTTATCTAGCAGTAACTCAGGCTGGGGTATTTTTTGTTCAAACTTGTTTTTTCTCTCGCTCTCAACTCCAATCTAAAAATCTATGGAGAGAAAATGAGACATTAAGTTCTCATTCTGCGGTCACTTTCCCATATTTCTGGTCAAATGCACCCTGAGAAAAAACAGTAATAATGTCCTCTGGATATTTCTCAAGGGAGGTTGATTGAGCTGCTTGGGGCAATAGTGCTTCTTGCCCTTCCAGCTGCTTCCCAGAATCAACAAGTGGAAAAGGAGAAAAACCTGCCTTTTGGTCAAAACTGACCAGAAAGCCAAAGCCAGCTGGGGAAGATAGTCTGCCGCATCTAGGAAGTGTGGCATGGAAGCCAAATGATACAATGCCCATTGCTTCGGTGGTAGCTTCTTGTCTTGCCTTTTGAAAAAGGAGCTCTTACCTGTTGGTGCCAGCTGTAGCTGAGCTGCTGCTCTTGTACTGGACTGCGTTCACAGTAGGTAGTGTGGCATCACTGCAAGGACTAGATTTTTTATGAGCTGTATTAGGTTAAAAAAAGAAGCCACCAATGAGATAAATAAAAACAAGTTGGACGAGTCCTGGTGACAAAAGTTTCATTATGTAGTATGATTTCAAGGGAGGAATCATAACCCTAACAGTGCCTTATGCTCTTCATTCATAATACATTCATCCAAGAATTTCTGTGACTTTACAAGCAATAATTAATTGGTCCTTGCAACAAAATTTCAGCAAGGTGAGTACTATAAAAATAAATTAAAAGAACAGTGAAAAATTTTGCAAGGAAGAATAAACCTTCTGTTTATGATTAAATGAAAAAGAATTTGGCAGAGCAAGACAAGGCATTTGATATGAGGCTGCTATTAAAAATGACAGACATTTATGTAAACTAATATATTTGTGGGTTGTACATCAGAAGATCAAGTCATATATGGTGTCCATATATGTATAAAAACAGTATAAAAACAGCATGTTTTTGCATGAACTGACATTTATAAAAGATTAACAGGAATGAAAAAGTATTGTTGGTATTTAGTTCAGAAGGATGTGTGAAAATAGTTTACTATTATACCCCAATCAGTCCATTGCAGTTTCTTTGATTAACCATTATTTTAAAAAATGCATTGTTTTATAAGCATATGTAACAGCCTTCCAAAATGAGATTATTTTAAATTCTCCAATTCCATTGAATAAATTTTCAATTATATGACAAAAAAAATTGAGCAATATAAGCCTTATAGATTATATGTATTAAATATATTATAAATGTAATCCTTGATGAGTGGTTATTGACTATATAATTAGCACTTAACTGAAAAGCTATAAATTTACAGTACTTATTTCATTCCTTGTTTAATTTTTTGACATTGGCAGATTTTAATGAGGAGGTAGAAAGCATATTGACCTGAAAAGAATTTGGTATTTGAGCAAAATATATAGCTGACATAATATGAAAATAAGAAACTTCCCCTTCTAGATTAGATTCATAATTACTTTGAATGTTCTATTAGCAATCACCCCAATAGCATAGAATTCTGCAGCAGTTTCTTTTTAATGAACCTCAGGCTCTGTATGATCATGATTATAAAAACAACATAGTTGTTTGCCATTTTGAGATGGGAAATACATGGAAATTAAATAGACATTTCACATTTAAAATCCATAATCTCTTTGGAAAAATGGGTAAAGCCATATAAAGACTTGGCTCCACCCATATTGTAATCAAGAAGCAAGTCATGAAAAAATCTCCCTCCCACCCTTGAAATAGTGATAGAAACTTATCCATCCTTCCCCCTGAGTGTCTATCAGCCCACAATAGAACATATACCATAGTGTCTTAATATTTTGACTTACAAGATGATTTCTAGATTTGATATCCTGGCTTCATGGGCATACAAACAATGAAATTGGCTCTAGCTGACACTGTAGCCTGTTGGCCAGAATGTGTCCAACCTATCAATACTGCAGTTACTATTAGCAGGAAATGTTGCAGCAGTAAAAGTGTAACTAAGGTTGGGTACTTAGTTTATACATTCTCTATCTCATTTTGAAAGTCTCTAATGGCCAAAGCCACAATGGGCAGCAGAGTTCAATATCTGAGCAAGTAATGTTCACATTTTCCATAGGAAACGTTGCAACTTGTCATGCAAGCAAGAGTAATAGGGAAGAAATTAAATGAAAGAAAGAAAAATAAATGTATTTTCTGAAACTAGGAAAAAGAGGAAGGATATATGGATGAACAAAGGTTGTCTGATTCTTAATTATAAATGAAGGAACTAAAGTGTGTGACAGAAAGTATGGACTGGTAGCATACAGGCTCTTTTGTCTGCATAGAGTCCATGCCTTATTAATGCTTGCATATCACACTCCAGTAAATGTTGTTTAAAGAAATTGTGCAACATTTTAAATGAATGCAAATGTGATTTTGTTCAGCAGAATGAATGCATAGGAGCAAGACAAGAGGCTATTTCGGGACAGCCTTCCAAACCCCTTGACAAAGGGAATGATGATATTAGAGGATTTGCTTTGGGGGAAAAATATGTTCCTTTAGAATACCGTACATTGTGTAAACATAAGTACATTGATTTACTAAGTAATGAATATCATTCTAAAGGTGTGGTTCTTTTGACTGTTTATGATGAAATATTGAGAAAAATGAAATAATTAAGAATGCAAAGGTAATGAGAGGATATGAATGCAGGACAAACTATCTGGGAGGAAGTGTTAAGAATCAACCTGACATCTGAATTTAAGATAATTTTTAATATATGCTGTGTTAGGAGGTAACTATCAGATGTAATGGCAATATTTACAGTACATTTGTTAACAAATTGACCTGCAGCATTCTCAGCTTTTGAGAGACCTGAGATTCTAGAGCAACTTATTAAATTCCTTAAAACTGAGAAAAAACCTCTTACTACAGATACTCCTCAACTACAACTGAGCCTAATATTTCTATTAAGTGAAACATTTGTCAAGTGAGTTTTGCCCCATTTTATGACCTTTCTTGCTGTAGTTGTTAGGTGAGTCACTGTAGTTGTTGAGTGAATGACATATTTGTTAAGTGAATCTGGCTACTCACTGACGTTACTTGTCAGAAGTTTGCAAAAGGGGTCACTAGGACCCTAGGACCCTGAAATTGTCATAAATAAGAGCCAGTTTCCAAGGGTCTGAATTTTGATCATGTGACCATGGGAAAGCGGCAATGGTCATAAGTGTGAAAAATGGTCCTAAGTCTTTTTTTCAGAGCCATTGTCACTTTGAACAGTCACGAAATGAACTGTTGTAAGTTGAGGACTACCTATTAGTTTTTATAGCTATTTGTTATAAATATGCAGATTCTAAGAAACAAGTGGAATAAAGAAGTAGAGGTTCTTATATTGCCTAGATGATGGGAGAGTGTTTTAACTTCTCTACCAAGTGTATCAATGGACCTCAACTTATACAGAAAAAAAACACAGCAAAAATAATATTTACAGTTTACGAGACTTTGTTATGTCATAAAATGGGGCAACATTCATTTCACAACTGTTTCATTTAGCAACAGAAATTGCGGACTCATTGTGCTTGTCAGTTGAGGACTACCTATATATATATAAATATAATTGTGCAACAAAAGCAAATTTTTCAGATGGTGATATTCTCTCAACTTTGGCAACTGGATAATGTGAATGGATGTTATGTGCCTTATTGTGGCCAAAAGACTAATTTTGCACCATTGGAAATATATTATTGTCTCTTTCACACAAATCAGTTAAAGACCTAATTGCACTTCCCATCTATGAGTGAATTACCTATATAGATCAATGTTTCTCAACCTCAGCAACTTTAAGATGTGTGGACGTCAATTCCCAGAATTCCCCTGCCACCCATTTATAGTCAACCAGCTATTCCCCAAACAGCAGTTTACCCAATCATGCTGACTAGGAAATTTTGGTAGTTGAAGTACACACACCTGAAAATTGCTGAAGAAATACTGCTGTAGCCGTAAATTTTGCATGGAATACAAAATATAATGAAATACAGAACCAATTTTTAGAAAATAGAGTAGATTAAAAACATTGTTGTTCTGTATTAGAAACATATGTATTTGAATAATAAGTACACCAGATAACTATATATAGAATTGTAATTATTCATTGCTAAAGTGGTATGTCATACTCTTTTTCCACTTTAAAAAAATAAACATACTTTCTATGTGTTTTTCCTTTTGACAGTGTATATAATTTTATCATTCTGTTTGGACTTTTTTTCCTTTTTTATCATTAATTTAAAAACAATAAAAATAAATTTTAAAAAGATTGGGGAAAGGGGGCACTGAAAAAAGAGAAGAAATCTAGAATAAAAATAGAATAATTACAGGAAAATTAAGAAATCTCTATTAGAAGATATCAGAAGACAGATTAATCTTAATGGAATGAATGGGAAGTGGACATAAATGTAAGTTTTTTGTAAATTGAAAAGTATTACAATATATTAGATGAGACAAATTGATACAAAGAAAAATAACTAGAGAAAAATTATGTATAATGTGTCAAAAAAAGGATATTTGAAAAGAATGTAATCAAAGAGAATAAGAAATAATACAACTGAAAGAGGCAATTTTGGCAAAAATAAATTTTGTGAGGGGAGAATTAGTAAGGAGAGCTAAAGGATCCTTCAAAGGAATTAACAGAATTAAGAATAAAAGTGAGGGGTTGAAGCTGGTACAGAATTGGAATGAGGGAATGTTGGAATGGCTATTTTAAAGCTGAGTATGGAAATGATAGAACATATTAAGGAGTGTAACTGAAGCACATGCTATAAATATTGATGTCCAAAAAAAATGATGAAAAAGGAGGCAGGGATGCTAACAGAATGATAAAAAATAACAATACTACAACTGTTGACGGAAAAAAAAATCAAACTGCTCAAGGAGCTGCTGATACAGTTCTACAGAGGAATTATTGAATCTATCATCTGCATCTCTATAACTGTCTGGTTTGGTACTGCAACCCAACAAGACAGATCCAGGTTCCAGAGAATAATTAGGACTGCAGAAAAAACAATTACTACCAACCTGCCTGTACACTGCACAAGTCAAACAGTGGGCTTTGAAAATATTTACAAACCCCTCACATCCCGGACATAAACTGTTTCAATTCCTACCCTCAAAATGATGCTATAGAGCATTGCACATCAGAACAACTAAACACAAGGATAGTTTTTTCCCGAATGCCATCATTCTGCTAAACAAATAATTCCCTCAATACTATTTATAAAGTCTGCATTACTATTAATCTTCTCACCACTCCTTATTGCCCATCCTCTACCACTTGTGACTGTATGACTGTAACTTTGTTGCTTGAATCCTTACAATTTATATTGACTTTTTAATAGTATGATTTGATTGCTTATTGTACCCTATGACTATTATTAAGTGTTGTACCTTATGATTCTTGACTCTTGACAAATGTATCTATTCTTTTATGCACACTGAAAGCATTTGCACAAAGACCAATTCCTTATGTGTCCAATCACACTTGACGAATAAAGAATTCTATTCTGTTCTATATATGGTTGTGTTTGTACATGAGGATTGTCCAGTTTACTTAATGTGCATGCTAAGATTGTCTTTGTAGTTGTATTTGATAATTGGAAGAATGTTATTATTATTCCCATTTAAGAAGGGAAAAGTAGCAAGATTGAGTGCAAACCTAGAAGGGGATTATGTTGTTGGTTGTCTCTGGGAAATTGTTTGGCTAATATCTGACTGAAAAGGGTACAAGAAATAATAAGTACAATGAAGGAGAAGCAGTGTAGGTTGATGTCAGAAGTTGGGGTATGGGTCAGATTTTTGCCTTTCTGAAATTAGAGAGCACCATATTAATACAAGGAAGAACATTATTATGCATTTGTTGCTTTAGAGAAAATATATGTTGAATGAATAAACTTAAATTATGAACTGTTTTGCATGAATAATATTTGATTGCTGAATGTAATAAGAACAGTTTATGATGGAAGTAAAGGATGTGTGTTAATAAATTGAGTGCTTAGTGAATGATTCAGCACTGAATATGAAGCAAGGCAAGGATGTTTGGTATCCCCTTGATTGTTTGATGTATTTATGGTGTTGAATACATGTTGTTTGGAAGTATGAGTGTATATCTTCTTTTATATTCAAATAATATCTTGTTGGATGAGAACACAAATGATATATCATAAATGTTAAAAATCTTTATAATACAACAAGGAGGGTAGATTTGAAAATTAATGTATCAAAGATTAAAGTACTTGTGCTTTACAGTAAATGGAGTGAGCAATTGCAGTTAGGCATAAGTGTTGATAAAATAGGGTAAGAATGAGTATACCTTGATAGAATGTTTACTAAATAAGGAGAACTTTATCAAGCAATTTTAAAATATGCAAATGCAAATATAAGGGTCATAGGAAGTATATGCTCTATTTTTGTTGGTTTTTTTCAATTTGTGTGTCTGATTGTCCACCCACTCATTGTGCAATTTTAAGGTGTGGAATGTTGAAAATTCTAAATATCGGGGTAGAATAGTGTACCTTAATTCATTTATTTATATGGAAAGAAGACTTGGATATATCAAGGAAAACATAAAAATAAGTTCAATGCCATGGAAACGAGTGATTTAAGAAGTACTGTAAGTAATAAAGCAAAGAGAAATTGATTTAGAATAGAGTTGAATGAATAGGTATCAGTATGAATAGGGCCAGATTTAAACATTTAGCACCCGAGGCAACATTTAGCAACCCGAGGCTGAGAAAAGGGAGTTAAAGATAAAGTTGATAGAGATCTTTCAAAAGAAAAAGGTAAAAAATTTCAATTTAATTGCAGCAAAAGCAATTTATAAATTGGTATATGGATGAAAGCAAAATTGGTTTGCAACAATAAAAAATGTACAGAGTCACAGTGAATTGTATTAATGTAAATTAGATTTAGATCTCTTTCTTTTCCCTTCTTAACTTTGCCTTTAATTTCCTTGGGTTTGTCCTTTCTAAACTTTGCGTAACATTGCTTATCTCAAATGGTAATAGCATAATGAAGATACAGATATAAAAGTAAGCCAATTGTTTGTGGTTTTGTTTGCAGACAAACGAGGACAGGAAATGTATTAGATCTATTTTTAAAGGATAAAATAGTGATAATAAAACAATATAGCACTCTGTTGAATAGGAGCTCATTTTACATAAACAGGAGTGATCTTACACATAAGCTTTTTGTGATTATTCAGTTTCTTTTAATACGTGTCACAATGGACATAATTTTAACAGGTTTGTATGCTAGTATCTGCTTCTTCGAGTTCATGTAAATTTATGCTTATGTCATTAGTAATAATACCTAATTCTTTTGTTTAGTATTCACCTCATTTTCAATTGCTGTTTATTTTTCCAAGTGTCAGATTATCTGCAATGATTGTTGACTTTTGCATTGTATCTAAAATATCTAAGCAGTTCAAATATCAATTAAAAATAAAAATTTCAACCCACTTGTAAAATGACTTCAGAAACCAGTGGGACACACAGTAAGGATCTTGATGAGAGAAATCCAGAAATATCCGTAGGACTGTCTACAATATACACAGCAATTTAAAGGTAAAAATATGTGATATCATAAAGGAAATAGCATTTTCCAGGTAACAATGACCCAAACAACATGGTATGTGGTAAAGTCACATTTCTGAACAGGTGAGGTTCTCTAAAATATAATAACCTGCTTACTACTGAATCATAGTATTGGTCCATCTAGCTCAGTATTGTTTTTTCTGATTGGCTTTAGCTTTTAGGGAGGCCTTAAACAAAACCTCTTCTAATTTCTTCAAATTTTCCAGGGACACCAAAGACCTAAGTGGAAGTCAAAAACAGTTCTTCTAATAAACTGTAGTCCTGCCCTAGAAAAACTGAAACAAAGGCCTTGAACTTTGCAAACCCAGATGCCATGGGGCCCCTTAGTTTGTGGCCAGGCACAGGGCAATGAAATGACACAAGAGATGCTAGAGGATGAAGCCAACTGAGTACTGGTTCATTGTTAGGACATATCTTGTGGCAGGAAGAATGGAAACTTACTTCTCCACTCTTATTGCATCCGTAGATGGCTACCCAGAAGCTCTGTTTCAGAACAGGGGAGGTTTACTTTATAGGGTCACAGTGAGGCAACTCTAGGCATCTGTTGTTCAATATTGTTTGGAGATAGACTCTGCTGGAGCCTGAGATATGCTTGAGGCCTATTCTAACTAAATATTTGGGAAGAATTTGAGTTGGTCAATTATAAGCAAGTAGTCAGGATCTTTACTGTTTTGAGCCCTTCTGCCTTTAGTCTGAACCCATGCCTCTCCTGTATGGTTAAAGCCTCCTATGAGGTACATGCAGTTGGTTCAAGCAGGAGATCCCACTGTGGGAGGGGGTGCTCAGCCAGCCTGAAAGAAATACTGATTCACCTACTCCTCAAGAGGCCATCCTTGAACTCTATGGTTTTGGATAACTTCTATCCAGTCTCCAACCTTCCCTTCATAGGGAATTTAATTCATAACAATTCATGGGCATTTAATTAATAACAACACTAGCTAAAGTTGAAAGAATTTGTGATTTGTTATTTAGCAACATTTGAGATATTCCTCTCCTTCTCTTACAGATAAATGTCTGGATATTCTCAGTCATCTAGGCCATAGTTGTCTCAAAGGTGCTTTTTTCTTCAAAAGGCAATTGGACTGTATTTTTTTTCTTGGGGAAGAAGAAAAAAATTGCTTCTCATCCAAGAAACTTCATCATTTCTGATGGTAGGGACAAAGCAGACTTCTTGGATGAAAAGCAAAATACTTCCTTCTTCTTTCTCAAGGTCCAGTTGCCTTTTGAAAATAGAAGGACCTTTGAGTAAACTTAGCTAGCATTTTAAACTGAGTCTCGGTAATCTCTATGGGATGGAACAGGCACTGACATTCTCCTTACCTCAAGAAAAGTATCTCCCAATTTATCATGCTCCTGGCTATAGCTCTGCTCCCCAAAGGGGGAGTGCATCAGCTCCAGGTGGGAGTAGATTTCTTTTGTCAAATAGCCTAAGGAGGAACACCCTACAGCAGAATTCCTGACTGAGCTCTTTCAAGGTGGGGCAGTATTGCTGTTGCAGCCTGCCTAAAAATGGGTAGGGCACCTAGTAGCACAATCCAGCCCATGGTGGAAACAAAAGGAACTAGGAATAAAAATTCTGAGCAAGGTGTGAAATATGGGGAGACAAGGTGCCATATCCCTCCCAGAATACAAACTTGTGCATCAAAATATCACGTACTAAAGCAAGTTTCTCTCAACAGAACAGAATAACAGAGTTGGAAGGGACATTGGAAGTCTTCTAATCCAACCACCCGCTGAAGTGGCTGCCCTGTCTCTTAAAACCCTCCAATGATGGCAGACCCACAACTTCTGAAGGTTGTTTTACTGATTTCCCCTTCATTTCCCCTTCATTCTAATTTCTTCTCTCTTTGATTAGTTTCCATCCATTGTTTCTTGTTTTGCCTTTGGTACTTTGTAAAAAAGGTTGACTACCTTTTCTTTGTAGCAGTTCCTCAAATACTGGAACATTGCCCTCATATTATCTTAAGTTCTTCTTTTGACTAGACGGATAAACTTAATTCCCCAACCATTCTTCATATTCAATAGTTTTAGCCTCCAGGCCCCTAATCATCTTTGTTACTGTTCTCTGCATTGTTTCTATAATCTCAACATTTTTTTATAATATGGTGACCAAAAGTGGATGCAGTATTCTAAGTGGTCTTACTCAGGCTTTATAATGTGGTACTAATACTTCAGATGGTCTTGATTCTATCCCTCTGTTTATATGTTGTGGTTCACCAGCAGCAGGTGTGGATGGCTGAGGTCTCAGAGAATGATGACTCAGATGAGGGGCCTGTGTGTGATGCAGGGATGGGGCCAGGACCATCGGGGAGTGGAATGCTGCCTTTGCAGTTGGCAACAATGAAGAAGAGGCCCACGAGGAACCAGTGCCCAGCGCACATGCATGCAGAGCTGCTCGAAGGAAAGAGCAGCTACAGCAGCACGGGCAACTCAGGAGTAAGGGTACAAAGTAATGGCCCCTCCCTGAGAAGATAAAAGCCAGCTGAGAAACCGCAGTTCTTTGCAGAAGGCAAAGAAGTTTGATACTGGAGACTGGTGGACATTAGAATATCTGTGTTGGTGTTTGGAGACTCTTTGATTTACTATTTAGTAACTTTATCTGGTGTACTTGGCAGCCTTGCAAAAACTTGGCAAGGCTCTGTCTTATTGGAGCTGATTAGTTGGATGCAGCCTTTTATCTGTGAAGAAACAGGATTCGTAAATGAAACATTAAAAGGTGATGCTGTTACCTTTGTCTCGTGTTTGCTCTCTTGGAACCAGGTTTGAATCAGAACATTATGCAATCTAGGATTGCGTTCACTTTTTTGGTTGTTGCTACACACTTTGGTTCATATTTAAATGATTGTCCACTAGGACTCCAAGATACCTCTCACAGTTACAGCTGTTGAGTTAGATTTCACCTAATCTATTCCTGTACATTTGATTTTTCTTGACTAAGTGTAAAACTTACTTTTCTCATGAATAAAGGCAAATATACATGTCCCAGGATAATATTGCAAGATTGAATCTAGGCCAAACACAAGGACCAGAGGTTTTACTTTTCTGAACTTTCAGGCTCATGCTAGACTTCATCTACAGGGAATCTTTTTCTACTGGAATATGTGCTTTGGGCTATTCTGTAAGTCATATTTATCTGGTGCCAACCAAATTGGATGATTGATATGTTGATGGCTGATAATTGGCTGTTGTTTCCTTGTACTGTCAAGCCCATATTTTTGAAAATAAGGTTAAAATATACAATACATATTATATCCATGTACAGTATGATATGCTAACTCTGTATGCTAACGAGGTGCATAAATAACCTAGAAGGCAATCAGAATCTGGCTTTCTCAATAAATCTTGAGGTAGAAATGTTGTGACCTGTTTCCTCCTTTTTTCTTGATAATTTACAACACATTGGTTTTTTAGGCAAAAAAAAGGACAATGTCCTCAATGCCCTATTTATTCTGACTTAGGGGACAGAGAAAATTACTATATTATCTGCAATTAACAAAACTGGAATTGCAGTTTGCTAATATTGGAAAGTGTTTATTAGAAGATGAAAGAACATAAATTAATGAATTAATGTACAGACTGAAAAGGGAGGTAGAATATAATTTTGGCAAAAATAGCTCCAGAAAGATGTTTCCAGGGGAAACATCAAACTCTATGAGAAATTAGAATAAAACTTATGTATAAGAAAGTGCTATCAATTACTGATTGGCTATCCCTGCAATTTTTGCCTTTAAATAAAATCAAAAGCTGATCTGAAATACACAAAGACAAGAAAACAGATGTATTTGGGTGGCAAGATATATATTGCAGCTAAATGGTTCAAGATCAGAAGTTGAATGGTTCCCTCGAAATCCTACCTGTTTCCCAACAAGAAAGTGAATAAACAAAAAAATTCACTTTGGACACAGTCCAGTAGTTTCAATAAAGATATTTTGCATATAGTTTTCCCATTGTATGGAGCACTTAATAGATCTGTAATTGGCAGAATTAAGTTTATTTCCTATATTCTAAGTTCTGAAGGAGCTGGCAGTTGTTAGAATCATTGGACCATATCTTTCAAAAATCTTGGAACACTGGGGAATTACCCAAGGATTGAAAAGAACAGATGTGGCTCCCAACTTCAAAAAAGGAAGAAAAAACATACCCAGGAAACTAAGATCAATCAACTTAACATTAATATCTGGGAAAATACTGGAAAAGATTCTGCAAACATTTAGAAACAAAAATTTATAATTAAAAATCAGCATGGGTTTGTTAAAACAGATCATGCTAAACCAATCTAATTTTATTCTTTAACAAAGTGACTAAATTAGTAGACCAGCAAAATGTGGTGGACTGGACATAAAAGAAGACCACAAAGTACTTATGGTAGAAAAATATGGGATAGACAACATCACCACCAGATGGATTGACAAACTCTATTTAATGAGTTGTCCTGAATGGTACTACATCTACATGGAAGGAAGGAAGCAGCATGGTGCCACAGAGATCCATTTTAGGCCCAATACTCTTCAATATCTTCAAAAATGACTTTGATAAGGGAATAAAAGGGGAAGTCATAAAAATCTGCAGATAACACTAAGCTGGCAGGAACAGGCAACACCCCAGAAGATAACCTCAGGCTCCAAAAAGATCTTGACAGTCTTGAAAACGGGCCCTATCCAATAAAATGAAATTTAATGTGGAAAAAAGCAAAATTTTTATACTTTGGCAGGAAAAGGTCCAAGTACAAAGTAGATGAAACCTGGGCCAAAAACAGTGAGGGGGACATTGTAGTCCTGGTGAACAATCAATTAAATATAAGCTAGCAGTGTGCGGCAGCAGCCAAAAGAACTAATACAAATCCTTGGTGGTATAAACAAAGGCATAGAATCAAAACCATGTGAAATATTAGTACTGCTTTATAAGGCCTTAGTAAGGTGACATGGGAATACTGCATTCAGTTTTGGTTACTACCTTACAAAAAAGATGCTGAGACTTTGGAAAAACTGCAACTAAGATGATTAAAGACCTGAAGACAAAAACATATGACGAATCTTTGCAGGAGTTGAGTTTGGCTAGTCTAGAGAAAAGAAGGACTAGGAGGGACTTGATAGTATTCCAGTATTTGAGAGGTTGCCACAAAGAGGAGGTGTCAACTTATTTTCCAAAGCACCAGGGGCAGGACAAGAAACAATGAATGGAAACTATTTAAGGAAAAAAGCTATCTGGAATTGAGAAAATGTAAAGAAGAGCAACTAAGATGGCTAAGGACCTAGAGACAAAAACATATGAAGAATGGTTGGAGGAAAGAAAGACTAGGGGTGATATGATAGCAGTATTCCAGTGTTTGAGGGGCTGTCACAGTGAAGAGGGATCAAATTATTTTCCAAAGCACCAGAAGGCAAGTCAAGAAACAATGGATGGAAACTAATCCAGGAGAGAAGCAACCTGAAATTAAGGAGAAACTTCCCAACAGTGAGAACAATGAATCACTGGAACAGCCTGGTATCAGAATTTGTGGGTGCTTCATCACTGGAGGTTTTTAAAAAGAGACTGGATAGCCATGTATCTGAAATGATATAAGGTCCCCTCTTTGATCAGAGGGCTAGACTAGAAGATCTTGAAGGCCCCTTCCAGCCCTATTCTGATTCTGTATTCATATAAAGGGATAACTATGGCCTCATCTATATTCTCATAAGATATGCCTCAGCAGAGTAGTGACTATCTGGATCTCAAGGAGAATGCCATTTCAAATAAATAGTGGAAGCAATTATAAAACCCACATTCAAGGCCTCTAAGTATGGCAATCTGTGAGTGAAGAGCTATGAAGAAATTCCTTTCTATATTATCTTATGTGAGAGCAAAAATAATTGAAAGAAGGCAGTCTGAAAAACAGGCCCTGTGATATGAAGCAGTTTAACGATGATAATTACCACCCCGACAGTTCTTGAAATACATGGACAGAAACACATGGACAGTTCTTGAAATATCCAAATGCTGCATTTTGCATCAATCCAGTTTTCAAGCAGTTTTCAACAGCAGCATCACATAAAGCACATTGACTTCATCAATTTGATGAGTTTTTCTATCTCTGTGCATATAACAATCTTGTTGCATTAATCATAGAGCGAAAGAATCTTCCATGGCCTTTTTCTAAGTTTGTATCCATTAGTCCTAAAAGAAAATTTTTTGGCTTCAACTGAATATTAATCTTTAAAATTCTCTGTATCAAAAAATCAAAGACATTCTCCCCAACAGTGATAATTTTAATTTCTCACATCTTTCCTTATTTCATATTACTTTGAAATAATGTAATTCATGCTTGTCATGTAATATCTAAGAATTTTACTATTTTCTAAATCTTAGAAAACATTTTTCTCCATCAGTTCTTTTGGATCTTCTAATTTCATATTTTTATTAACATCCTTGTCTTTCAGTTATTAATTTTAAAATCTGCTAACACATAAAGTCCTGTAACTTTCCCACTAATATTTCTACATCCTCTCGTGGATCTTATAAAACTAAGAAAAAAACAATCCACAAATGCTCTTAATTTATATGTTTCTTTTTTAATTTTAATTCTCTCATTTAACTTAGATCTCTACACAACAGTATCTCAAAAATTAAAACAGTGGACATCTTTATCTTATCCTTTTTTTAATCTCATAAGATTTTGTTAGCTTTCCATTAATAATTATTTGCATTCTGAGAAGTATAAATTACTCATTTAATAACATCCCCAAGGTTTCTATATAAACCCTAAACAAATGAATGCAATTGTCAAACGTTTTCTCTTTATCTTAAGAATATAAGTGCATCTTATTTTTCATTATATTTCTCCAATAATTCCAAAATACTCAAAACATTTCTAATCTAATCATTGTCTTTTCGATAAAATCCCCCACTGAGCTTCATGAATAAAATAATAGTCACCATTTGTTATAAACAGTGTAACAACTAAAGGCTACGTCACACTGGCCAATGGATGCAAAACATATGTAAAAAGGACACAGCGGATGAGCAAATTTTCCATCCGTTGTTATCTGCTCTCAAAAGAGCCCCAAATTTGCATGAACAGAGTGGACAACAACAGAAAGGAATGGACGTGGGGAGGATGTAACGGGGATGTAAAGCGGATGTTCGTAGGAAACCTAGCGGATGAAAGCGGATGGAAGCGGATGACACATCCGCAGGGCTTCCAGGGGAGAACAGCGAAGCAGAGGCGTAGCGGAAGGAATGGATGCGTAGTGGATGCGTAGCGGATGATGCGGATGCATCACGGATGCCTATAGGATGCCTAGCGGATGCCTAGCGGATGCAAAGCGTTCGCTGCTCATGCGGGGAGGATGAATTGCGGAAGCTCCGCAGATATAAAGGAGGCAGCTCGCAAGCAGGTCACCATTCAGAGGAAAGACTTGCTGCCAGAGACATCTTGAGGGAACACCATGGGGAAGAAGAGGAAGCCTGTGCCTACTCCTGCCAGCCCTGGCAAGAAGGACAGAACCACCATCCCACCCCCTGGCACTGACTCTGAAGCTGCTGGTACTTCTGCTTCTGCTCCTGGTGCTCCTGGTGTTGCTGCTTCTGGTGCTTCTCCTGCTGGTGATACTGGTGCTTCTCCTGCTGCTGGTGCTTCTGGTGCTTCTCCTGCTGGTGCTGCTGGTGCTGCTGTTTCTCCTGCTGCTGCTGCTGTGGTGGACCAGCCCCAAGGCCCTCAAAGCCCTGCTGCTGAAGGCCCTGAAGCCCCTGCCAGATGGAGGAAGAAGCAAGGCAAGGAGAAGGGGGAGAGAAAACAGTACTCCATTTCCGAGGACCATGAGGAGGAGGTGCTGGAATGGCTGAGGGAGAACAAGTACCTGTGAAAGAAGGGTCCCAGGCTCTATCATGACACCAAGCAGAAGCAGGCAGCATGGAGACAAAAGGCGGAGAGCCTGGACTACACTTCAGATGTTCTACTAGGGTGGTGGAAGCACATGCACACCTGGTATGGCAAGCTGCACCTGAAGAGATCCTGGCAGGCCGCTGTCAAGCTCACTGACCGGGAGACCTATGTCATGGCCAGGTGCAGCTTCCTGGAGGGTGAGATCCGACACCGAGGAGCAGCCCCTCTGTCAACCCTCTCCCTCAGACAGCCCACACAGAGCCACTCCTCTTCCAGCCAGGAGACAGCTACAGTGTCCAGGCAGGTGTCTTTGGAGGGCCCCATGACAGAGATCCCACACACACAGCTGCACTCCCCATGTCAGAGGACGTGGAGGATCCCCTGTCTCAGATGGAGCAAGAAGAAGCAGCAAGAAGAAACACCCAGCTCCACCTCCACAGAAAGCAGGCAGAGAGGCAGACCAGAGGGACAGAGCCACACTGTCCTCTTGGAGATCAGGGACACAATCAAAGCCAGCACAGAGGCCCTCTCCCAGCTGGTCCACTTCGACATACCATCCTCCAACCGCAAGCCCTTCATCACGTACATGGGCCAGACCCTCATGGACATGCCCGAGGCCCAGTACCAGGTGATGAAGGAGAGGATCACAGCTCTTCTGCACCACCCTCCAGGCCAGCTGAACCTGCTCCTACCCACACCAGGTCTGCTCCTCCACCCCAGGCGATGTCAAAGCCCTTCCATGGATTTCAACAGCCCCTTGCCTACCAAGTCGACCACTACCAGGACTTCCCACAGGAGAGGCAACCCTTCCCAGTCCAGACCCAGGTTCCTCGGATGCCACAGACACCACTATCATTACCCATCCCACAGCTATCCTTACCAATCCCACAGCTATCCTTACACATCCCACAAGCTATCCATCCCACAGCTAACCTTACCAATCCCACAAGCATACAAAGGCTTAACCCTTTTTTCAAAGTTTTCCCCAACACTTTATTAAGTAAAAAAAATGAACCAAGTTTGTGAAGCAAAGATAACCTTTATTCATAACAAACTGTATGATTTTATTAAAAAGCAAAATGACCCAAGTAAAGTGTCTTAAGCAAAGATAAAGTGAGCAGGAAACAACTCAGTCTCTGCCACTCTTCTCAGACACTCTGAGGCGTGCCCATGGTCGCAGATGTAAAGGGGCCAGGCACTTTGGAGGTGGATGTTGCTGGAGTGCTGGTCTGAGGTGCCATTGGGGTGCCTGGCCCCAAGAATACAACAGGAGATGGTGTGTGCAGGAAACTCTGAGAGCTGACTCAGTCCCATGAGGTTGAGAGGCATTTTCTCAAGGACCTGGGATGTGAGGCCCAAGACTGATGACAGATGTTCTGAGGAAGGGCTTGGCTGTGGAGTGGAGGAAGGAGGAGTGTAGTGGGGCTGTCTGGTCTGCAGCTGGGTCAGGTAAGGCGTCTGTGGCATCTCACCACTGGTTCAGAGGCCCCATGCAAATCATATCACTTTAATGCCACTCTGCCATTTCAGCACTTTGTTGGAAACCAATTATCAGTCCAAATGATCGAGCTATTTTACAAAATGTCTAATAAATTAAGAAGCCTTGGGGTTTTTTCCCCCCTGAAGGAGACAAAAAGACCACAATAAATTATACTAGAGGCCCCTGGGCCAGAGATACCCCCATGAAAACCTTGGATGAGAACTCAAGAGCCTCCTATCCCATACCAATTTCCAGAAATTCATTTCCTATCGATTAAAAAAAATGATTAAATAAACCAAAAGTAATTGCATGAACAACACTGAATTCACTTTATGGTAACCTATCTTAAAGCAAGGTGGCTCATAATTCCCCCTCCTCAAAAAATAAAACCCCATAAAAGAAAGATGCAAACACCTCAGCCATCCTCCTGGACTGTTCCCAACAGCCAAGCTCCAATACCCTAATTCTAACCCAGCACCTGGGGGAACACCTAATTCTTTATGACCTTTGAAAAGGTTAAAAGAATGGGGATGCATTGGATTGCTTGGGGAAGGGAAGTGGAAAGAGGGAGGAAGCAAAAGGTATGCAGGTTGACCAAGGCAATCACCAACTTTGTCCCAGCCTGGACCCCGGACTGAAGGTGACACTGACTCTGCGCCACCTGGCCTCTGGGACCATATACAGAAACATGCAGTATGAATTATGCCTGGAGGGTGCCACACAACACCATCAGCAAAGTGGTCAGAGAAGTGGTGCAGGCCATCATCGAAGAATACGTGGAGGAGCTCCTCCAGTGTCCCACCACTGAAGAAGGCTGGAGGAAAGTTGCAGAGCAGTGGTATCAGAGGTGGAACTTTCCCCACACCGTTGGAGTCATAGATGGCAAGCATGTGGCCTGCAAAGCTCCACCCAACTCAGGGTCCAATTATTTCAACTACAAGGGCTTCTTCAGCATCATCCTCTTTGCCATGGTTGATGCTGACTACAAGTTCATGTACATCGATGCTTCAGGCAACAGATCAGCTTCAGATGCCCAGATATACAACACCAGTCACCTCAAGGAGGGGCTGGAATGCAACCTCATCATGGGCTTCCCAGATCCAGACCCCCTGCCTAACAACACACAAGATGTGCCCTACTTCATTGTGGGTGATGATGCCTTCTCCCTCAGAACCTACCTCATGGAACCATACACTTCCAGACTCCTCACCCATGAAGAGAGGATCTTCAACTACAGGCTGTCCAGGGCAAGACGGGTGGTGGAGAACGCCTTTGGCATCCTGGCCAACAGGTTCCAGGTACTTCTCACCACCATGCAGCATCACCCACAGACCGTGAGGAGCATTGTGGAAGCTTGCTGCATCCTGCACGATCTCATGCGCACCCGCTACCCAATATTGCAGAACAGGCTTGTGGACCGTCAACAAGGCAATGGGGACATGGAGCCTGGGGAATGGAGGCACGGACAAAACCTGATAGACACTGTGGATGTGCAAGGCCCCAACAGAGCTTCATGTGAAGGGAAGAAGCAGCGCAACCTCCTGAAACACTGGTGCAACTCCCCAGCTGGAGCAGTGGAGTGGCAAGACATGATGGTAGATGCTTAATGGATGCTTCCTTCAGCCTGTCTCATCACACTGATGACATTGTGCCATGTATGTTGAGTGGCCTTACAATAAATAGGGCATTAATAAAGAGTTTGTTTATGTTGAAATGTGTTGCCTGCTTCCTCTTGGTGTCGCGATAGAGCCTGTAGCCCTTTCTCCACAGGTACTCGTTCTCCCTCAGCAGCAGCAGCAGCATCACCAGCAGCTTCAGAGTCAGCACCAGGGGGTGGGATGGTGGTTCTGTCCTTCTTGCCAGGGCTGGCAGGAGTAGGCACAGGCTTCCTCTTTTTCCCCATGGTGTTCTCTCAAGATGTCTCTGGCAGCAAGTCTTTCCTCTGAATGCTGGCTGCTTGCGAGCTGCATCCTTTTATATCTGCGGAGCTTCCACAATTCATCCTCCCCGCATGCGCAGTGAATGCTCTGCATCCAATATACATCCGCTACGCATCCGCTATGCATCCTATAGGTGTCCGTGATGCATCCGCGTGATCCGCTACTCATCCGCTCCTTCCGCTATGCGTCCGCTTCGCTATTCTCCCTCGAAAGCCCTTCGGATGTGTCATCCGCTTCCATCCGCTTTTATCCGCTAGGCTTCCTATGAACATCCGCTTTACATTCCCGCTACATCTTCCCCACGTCAGTTCCTTTCTGTTCTTTTCCGTTCTACTTATGCAAATTTGGGGCACTTTTGAGAGTGGATAACAATGGATGGAGCCACCCCCGAAATTTTGCTGGTCCGCTGTGTCCTTTTTGCATACGTTTTGCATCTGTCGGCCAATGTGACCTAACCTTAATTGTGTTGCTTATTTGGACTCTCTTTGCTTATGAGTAGATTGGCCCAGTCTTTCTAAATGGTTACAAAATCTCCATTCCAAAAGTTCAACCTCTTCTAGCTTCTGCTTTATGCTATTTTCCTGTGGTAGGAAGCCTTGGGGTGCCTTTAAGAACATATTTCTCCTCTTTTCCTTTAGGGGAAATAAACACTCTGCCTCTTTTAATATTTCCCAAAATATTTCCTTTTCAAGGCCCACATTGCCATAACCTTGAAGGGGGCAGGGAGGAGAAGCCAAAATACAACGGGAGAAAAGCCAGAAACCAAAATTACACCAAATGCTTGACAGAGACATTAGCAAGCATGGAATGGGGAGCATCATGAAGCCCACCAAGAAATAGGACTGTTACCAAAACAATTTGTTTGAATTCCATTGGACAGTAAACAGATAATGTGGGGAGGGAATCTGGAAAAAAGGAAAAGTCAGTGGGCAAATTTTGAGCACAAACCTCAGATCTGGCTTTACCTAGCTTGTAACCATGTGGCTTTAGTAAAGTTATACCTTTCACTATAAATGCAGTTGAAGAACTTTCAATGCACTTTCACAGATGGTCATTTTGATGTTATACAAAGGTCAAGAAATTTCCTCAAAGTGGATGAATATTTTAATAAACCGAATTTACCATAGGTTACAGAGAAGAAGAGTCAATTTTTCAATGAACCTAAAACAATAAGGAAGCTGTGTAAATCTATTCAAAAGATGAAAATTTAAACATCCAAGGAATAATCTTTACTTAAAAAGATTAGGAGAAAATTAACTGTGGAAAGATCTTCAAGAGGAAGAGAGTGGTAGCCTGAAGACACAGGACTGAAAAGCTCTCCTGAGCAAAAATTGGCAGAGGAAAAAATTTGACCATTTTGTAGCTGTTAGAACTGCAATGTAAGTTTCAGGAGTCCTATCAAAGTGTTATTAAAGGCCCTGTCACACTGCCCAACGGATGCAAAACGGACACAACGGACGAGAAAAATGTTCCATCCGTTGTTATCCGCTCTCAGAAGGGACAAAAATTTGCATAACCGAAGCGGATAACACGGATGCGGGGAGGACGCAGGGCGGATGGAAAGCGGATGCGGAACGGAAGCCCAGTGGATGGAAGCAGATGGGAGCGGATGGCACATCCGCTAGGCTTCCGGGGGACTTCAGCAAAGCGGATGCGGAACGGATACAGCGGATGCAGAGTGGATGCATAGCGGATGAAGTGGATGCACAGCGGAAGCCTAGCGGATGCCGAGCGTTAATTGCGCATGCGGAGAGGATGCATTGCATCAGCGCCGCGGATATAACGGAAGCAGCTCAGAAGCAGGTCGCCATTCAGAGGAAAGACCTGCTTCCAGACACATCGACTGCCTTGCCTGTCCTGCCTGCATGTCTGCCTGCCAGCCTTGCTGCCATCCTCCCTGCCAGCCTCCCTGCCAGCCTTGCTGTCTGTCTGCCTGCCAGCCTTGCTGCCAGCCAGTCTGCCTGCCAGCCTTGGTGCCTGCCTGCCTGCCTGCCAGCCTTGGTGCCTGCCTGCCTGCCTGCCAGCCTTGGTGCCTGCCTGCCAGCCTCCCTGCCAGCCTCCCTGCCAGCCTTCCTGCCAGCCTTGGTTCCTGCCAGCCTCCCTGCCAGCCTGCAACCCCACAACCATGCTGAAGCACAGCAAGGCTCAGCCATCTGCTGCCAGCCCCTGCAAGAGGGACAGGGCTACCATCCCGCCCCCTGGCCTTCACTCTGGTTCTGCTGGGGCTTCTGCAGCACGGGCTCGCTCTTCTGGGGCTGGGGCTTCTGCTGCTTCTGCTTTTGGAGGAGCTGATGACAAGCACTCCAGCATCAGCCACCTCCACAGCACCTGGACCCTTCACCCCTGAGACTGAGCGACCAAGAGGAGTGCCAGAGACTTATTTTTGTTTTATAGCTTCTTGTTAATAAAGTCTATTTTTGATTCATACACTTGCTTCGTTTCTTTTTTTGAATAAAGTCTTGGTGGAAACCTTTAGAAATGGTTTAAGCCTTTGCATGCTTGTGGGATGGGTTAAGATAGCAGTGAGATGGGCAGGGATACCTGTGGGATGGGTAATAGCTGTGGGATAGATAAACCTCCAGTGCAAGCATAGTGGGACTGTATGGTCCACCCCTCCCAGTTGCCACACCTTTGGCCCTTTATTATCAATAACAATGTAAGCATTGATCCACACATTTGAACATAAACACAACTCTTTATTAAATGCCCTGTTCATTGCAGGCCCACCCAACATACATGGCCCAATCCCATCCGTGTGATGAGACAGGCTGAAGGAAGCATCCATTAAGCATCTATCATCCTGTCTTGCCACACCACTGCTCCAGCTGGGGAGTTGCACCAGTGTCTCAGGAGGTTGCGCTGCTTCTTCCCTTCACGTGAGGCTCTGTTGGGGCCTTGCACATCCTGAGTGTCTATCAGTTTTTGCCCTTGCCTCCATTCCCCAGGCTCCATGTTCCCATTGCCTTGTTGGAGGTCCATGAGCCTGTTCTGCAAGACTGGGTAGTGGGTGCGCATGAGATTGTGCAGGATGCAGCAAGCTTCCATGATCCTCCTCACGGTCTCTGGGTGATGCTGCATGGTGGTGAGAAGTACCTGGTGCCTGTTGGCCAGGATGCCAAAGGTGTTCTCCACTACCCGCCTTGCCCTGGACAGCCTCTGGTTGAAGATCCTCTCTTCATGGGTGAGGTATTTGGAGGTGTAGGGCTTCATGAGGTAGGTTGTGAGGGAGAAGGCGTTATCCCCCATGATGAAGTAGGGCACATCTTGTGTGTCGTGGGCAGGGGTTCTGGATCTGGGAAGCCCACAATGAGGTTGCGTTGCAGCTCCTCCTTGAGGTGACTGGCGTTGTATACCTGGGCATCTGAAGATGAGCCGTTGCCTGAAGCATCGATGTACATGAACTTGTAGTCAGCATCAACCATGGCGAAGAGGATGATGCTGAAGAAGCCCTTGTAATTGAAATAAGTGGACCCCGACTTGGCTGGCGCTTTGCAGGCTATGTGCTTGCCATCTATGGCTCCAACAGTGTGGGGGAAGTTCCACTTCTGATACCACTGCTCTGCAACTTTCTTCCATCCTTCTTCAGTGGAGGAGCCCTGGAGGAGCTCCTCCTTGTATTCTTCGATGATGGCCTGCACCACTTATCTGACCACAATGCTGATGGTGTTGGGTGGCACCCTCCAGCCATACTGCATGCTCCTGTAGGTGGTCCCTGAGGCCAGGTGGCGCAGAGTGCCACCTTGAGCTCAGGTTCCAGGCTGGGCCAGAAGTTGGTGTTTGCCTTGTTCAACCTGGGTGTCAGTCGCTGCACAAGTTCGTCAAACATGGCTGGAGGCATCCTCATGAAGTTCTGGAATGCCCGAGTGTCTTCGCTCCTGAGCTCCACCATCAGCTTGTTGTACAGTTTGTCCTCTGCTCTTCTGGTGAACCATCTTCATACCCAGATGCTTCTTGGCCGCCTCTTTTTCTTCCCGTAGTAGAGTTCACAGAGCCTGTAGATGGCTTCGCACTGTTGCAGATGGATGGTGGCTGCCAAAAGGACTGTGTTACGATCCACGGTGGACATGACTGAATGCTGTGGAAGAGGAAGAGTCAGATGAAGGCTGCAGAGGTCTGCAGCAGGGCTGCTGGTCTGAAAGTGAGATGCAGATGTGTTGCTCCCCCTTTTTATAGGCAGTATAGGTGTCCCTTTGCATCCTCTAGGCATCCTCTAGGCATCCTCTAGGCATCCTCTAGACATCCTCTAGACATCCTTAATATCTGAGATAGGTCCCCTCTGCGGACGTTTTTTCCATTTTACATGCTTTGTTTCCACTAGGCATCCATTCTGCATCCGTTCTGCATCCGTTTTGCGTCCGTTCCGCTTCCTCCCTGTGTCCGAGTGGATGCGAGTTGTGCGGATGTGCAGCGGATGCCTAGCGGATATAGCGGATGTGTAACGGATGCGTAGCGGATGCAGAACGGATGAATTGGATACATTTTTCGCGCAAAAGTTTTGAGCAGCTCAAAACTTTCTGAGTGGATGAAACGTCCATAAATGGATGCTAGACAGATAGAGAGGAAGCAAAACGGAGGCAGTGAGTATATCGCGTTAACCAATGGATGGCAAGCTTTTTTGTCCGTTTTACATCCTCTTTGCATCCGTTGGTGCAGTGTGACATGGGCTTAAATGACTTCTCTAGTTGTGCAGAGATGCAGCAATATTCTGAACAAAGCCCAGCAGATTGCCCTTACATTATTCACAATGACCAGGCAAAGAAAGCCTAAGGCAGGAATCAAACATTAGCCCTGCCAGCACAATGGCACAACCTACACAAGAACCAGACAATTATTTGAATGCTGAGAGGACACTTTAATAAATACTCATCTTGGAGACAATGTTATATGTAGTTTTCAATTTACATTGCAGTTATTATGTAAGGCATCATGTGACCACACCCAATTTTATAACCTTTTTGCAATTGTCATTGAGCAAATCACCCACAGTCAATAAGTGAGGCATCACATAACTGTGACTTGCAATCTCCTACTGGTCTTGCCATTAGCTTTGCTTGTCAAAAACTGGGTGGCAAGGTTTCAAATGACTTCAGGATGCTGCAAATTTCATAACAGATTACAATCATACAATTCCAAGAATGCTGCAGTTGTCATAAGTCTGAAGACTTGTCATAAATCATTGTTCAGTCCCAATGTAACTTTGAATGTTTGCTAAATAAATGGTTATAAATTACTTGTATTTTTATACAAGTATATAGGTATATCCAGTAAAAGATTCCACTTGATATTTCAACTGCTTTCAGTTGCCATCAATCACAGTGTTCTTCTGGAGTATTCCCAGAATTGAAAATGGGAAAAAAAGTTTTACTGTGGTTTCCTTCCTTCCTTCCTTCCTTCCTTCCTTCCTTCCTTCCTTCCTTCCTTCCTTCCTTCCTTCCTTCCTTCCTTCCTTCCTTCCTTCCTTCCTTCCTCCCTCCCTCCCTCCCTCCCTCCCTCCCTCCCTCCCTTCCTTCCTTCCTTCCAAATTGGTTCCAGTCAGTGGAGGTAGGAGAAGAGAAATTTTGAAACATTGAATTATAGGGTGGGAGGGACCTTGGAGGGTTCCAAGGCAGGAGTCCTTATACCATCCAGGACAAATCCAGGCTGTCCAATCTTGAAAACTCCATACCTTTATTAACTGAATGACCATTTACTGTAGTGTTATGCAGACTTTCTCTTTTCTGCAATATAACTTCTATATGAAGCCATTGAGACAGGTCATGAGACAGGTATGCAAGCAAGCTTTATCACTGCTAATTATCTTCATTTGTTAACCTTATACAAGTATAGATAGGCTGAACAGAAGATATGGCCAGAGTGTTTCCTCACAACTTGGAGACTGTTGAGGCCTATGTGGGGTGGAAGAAACTCAGAATTAATCTTCAAAATATTGAGTGGCTGTATCTGGGGATATTCCAACACTGTCTCTCAGTGGGGTTGTCCTCACCTATTAAAAATTATAGTTTAGCGGTCCTACTACTCTTCCAGTTCCTACTCCCTGATCACATGACAACTATAGGCAAAACAGCCCTTGTGGAACTCTTATCATATATACCAGTTACAAGCTTTCAGGACCAGTAGACATTCATACAGTCACTCATGCTTGGGTTATCTCTAGGCTGGACTACTTCAGTGTGCTCTACATGGGTCTATTCTTGGAGTTCATTAAGAAACTTTTCAGAACACAGGCCTTCAGTAGTTATGGACAATCTTTATTTTGCCCTATTCACTATTTGAAAAGTTGCAGCAGTAGACTTCCAGGTAAACTTCAAGTTGCTGTAGACAAGACGCATACATAGTTTAGGAACTGGTTATCTCTGGAAACTTCTGTTACATGATGATATGAAAGAAGGACTCTTCTCAGGTCCTTACTCTATGAACATGCCAGAGACCTTAAAACCATGCCCTTTCAGTTTCCAGCCCTCTCCTGTGGAACAACAACACTCTTCCTGCAATCAGAAAAGGCCCAACTTTTAAAAAATTCAGAACACCTATTCAGACCTGGTTGTTCCAGGAAACATTTGAGGTGATATTGTTTTGCCTTGTTGTACACCTTGTTCTATGTTAGTTTTCATTTAAGATCAGTAAGGCAAATTGTTGCCATTGTTTTTTTCATGTATTGATTGTAATAAGTTTATATAAGCAGTATCTATGCCTTTGTTGAGCAATGCATTAATTATTGCTTGCTGGAATACTGAATCAAGCCTTTTCATAGTCAATGAAAGCCATGCACAGAGACATGGTGCACTAGTTGTGCTTTCAATGATTTGCTAAACAATCTGGATGTGATTCATTGGGCTTTATCCACTTCTAAATCCTGCCTGCTCCTTTGATTGTGCATTATTTAATGTTCTCAATATTCTTTTTGCTATTCTCTTATAGATGACTGAAAGAAGGTTTATTGGGTGATACTTCTTTAAATCATCTTGGACCTCTTTCTTCTGTATAAGAATAACTTCAGAATTTTTCATGCACTGGGTATTTTTTTCTTCTCTTGGGCATCTCAAGTTAGTTTTGCTAGTATCTTGTGTAAACTGTGACCACCAGCTTTCAGCATTTTAAGGCCCTGTCACACTGCCCAACGGATGCAAAACGGACACAATAGACGAGAAAAATGTTCCATCCGTTGTTATCCACTCTCAGAAGGGGCAAAAATTTGCATAACCAGAGCGGATAACACGGACGCGGGGAGGACGCAGGGCGGATGGAAAACGGATGCGGAACGGAAGCCCAGTGGATGGAAGCGGATGGGAGCGGATGGCACATCCGCTAGGCTTCTGGGGGGCCGCAGCAAAGCGGATGCAAAACGGATACAGCGGATGCAGAACAGATGCACAGCGGATGAAGCAGATGCAGAGCGGATGCAGAGCGGATGCACAGTGGAAGACTAGCGGATGCCTGGTGTTAATTGCGCATGCGGGGGGGAAGCATTGCGCAAGCCCCGCGGATATACCGGAAGCAGCTCGGAAGCAGGTCGCCATTCAGAGGAAAGACCTGCTTCCAGACACATCGACTGCCTTGCCTGTCCTGCCTGCATGTCTGCCTGCATGTCTGCCTGCAAGCCTTGCTGCCAGCCTCGCTGCCAGCCTTGCTGTCTGCCTGTCTGCCAGCCTTGCTGTCTGCCTGCCTGCCAGCCTCGCTGCCAGCCTTGCTGTCTGCCTGCCTGCCAGCCTTGGTGCCAGCCAGTCTGCCTGCCAGCCTTGGTGCCTGCCTGTCTGCCAGCCTTGCTGCCTGCCTTGGTGTCTGCCTCCCTGCTAGCCTTGCTGCCTGCCTTGGTGCCTGCCTGCCTGCCAGCCTTGGTGCCTGCCAGCCTTGGTGCCTGCCTGCCTGCCAGCCTTCCTGCCAGCCTCCCTATCAGCCAGCAACCCCACAACCATGCTGAAGCACAGCAAGGCTCAGCCATCTGCTGCCAGCCCTGGCAAGAGGGACTGGGCTACCATCCCGCCCCCTGGCCCTCTCTCTGGTTCTTCTGGGGCTTCTGCAGCACGGGCTCGCTCTTCTGGGGCTGGGGCTTCTGCTGCTTCTGCTTTTGGAGGAGCTGATGACAAGCACTCTAGCACCAGCCACCTCCACAGCACCTGCACCCTTCACCCCTGAGACTGAGCGACCCAGAGGAGTGCCAGAGACTTATTTTTGTTTTATAGCTTCTTGTTAATAAAGTCTATTTTTTATTCATACGCTTGCTTCATTTCTTTTTTTTAATAAAGTCTTGGTGGAAAATTTTAGAAATGGTTGAAGCCTTTGCATGCTTGTGGGATGGGTTAAGATAGCAGTGGGTTGGGTAGGGATACCTGTGGGATGGGTAGGGATACCTGTGGGATGGGTAATAGCTGTGGGATAGATAAACCTCCAGTGCAAGCATAGTGGGACTGTATGGTCCACCCTCCCAGGTGCCACACCTATGGCCCTTTATTATCAATAATAATGTAATCAATCATCCACACATGTCAACATAAACACAACTCTTTATTAAATGCCCTGTTCATTGCAGGCCCACCCAACATACATGGCCCAATCTCATCCGTGTGATGAGACAGGCGGGAAGGAAGCATCCATTAATCATCTGTCATCCTGTCTTGCCACACCACTGCTCCAGCTGGGGAGTTGCACCAGTGTTTCAGGAGGTTGCGCTGCTTCTTCCCTTCACGTGAGGCTCTGTTGGGACCTTGCACATCCTGAGTGTCTATCAGGTTTCGCCCTTGCCTCCATTCCCCAGGCTCCATGTCCCCATTGCCTTGTTGGGGGTCCATGAGCCTGTTCTGCAAGACTGGGTAGTGGGTGCACATGAGATTGTGCAGGATGCAGCAAGCTTCCATGATCCTCCTCACGGTCTCTGGGCGATGCTGCATGGTGGTGAGAAGTACCTGGTACCTGTTGGCCAGAATGCCAAAGGCGTTCTCCACCACCCACCTTGCCCTGGACAGCCTGTAGTTGAAGATCCTCTCTTCACGGGTGAGGAGTCTGGAAGTGTAGGGCTTCATGAGGTAGGTTGTGAGGGAGAAGGCGTCATCCCCCACGATGAAGTAGGGCACATCTTGTGTGTCGTTGGGCAGGGGTTCTGGATCTGGGAAGCCCACGATGAGGTTGCGTTGCAGCTCCTCCTTGAGGTGACTGACGTTGTATACCTGGGCATCTGAAGATGAGCCATTGCCTGAAGCATCGATGTACATGAACTTGTAGTCAGCATCGACCATGGCGAAGAGGATGAAGCTGAAGAAGCCCTTCTAATTGAAATAAGTGGACCCCGACTTGGCTGGCTCTTTGCAGGCCATGTGCTTGCCATCTATGGCTCCAACGGTGTGGGGGAAGTTCCACTTCTGATACCACTGCTCTGCAACTTTCTTCCATCCTTCTTCAGTGGAGGGGCACTGGAGGAGCTCCTCCTTGTATTCTTCGATGATGGCCTGCACCACTTCTCTGACCACAATGCTGATGGTGTTGTGTGGCACCCTCCATCCGTACTGCATGCTGCTTTAGGTGGTCCCTGAGGCCAGGTGGCACAGAGTGATTGCCACCTTGAGCCCAGGGTCCAGGCTTGGCCGGAAGTTGGTGCTCTGCTTGTTCAACCTGGGTGTCAGTCGCTGCACAAGTTCGTCAAACATGGCTGGAGGCATTCTCATGAAGTTCTGGAATGCCCGAGTGTCTTCGTTCCTGAGCTCCACCATCAGCTTGTTGTACAGTCCGTCCTCTGCTCTTCTGGCGAACCATCTTCATACCCAGAGGCTTCTTGGCCGCCTCTTTTTCTTCCCGTAGTAGAGTTCAGAGAGCCTGTAGATGGCTTCGCACTGTTGCAGAAGGATGGTGGCTGCCAAAAGGACTGTGTTACGATCCACAGTGGACATGACTGGATGCTGTGGAAGAGCAAGAGGCAGATGAAGGCTGCAGAGGACGTTTTTTTCCATTTTAAACGCTTTGTTTCCACTTGGCATCCATTCTGTATCTCTTCTGCATCCGTTCTGCGTCCGTTCTGCTTCCTCCCTGCGTCCGAGTGGATGCGAGTTGCACGGATGCGGAATGGATGCCTAGCGGATATAGCGGATGCGTAACAGATGCAGAACAGATGCCTAGCAGATGCGTAGCGGATGCATAACGAACGAATTAGATACATTTTCCGCGCAAAAGTTTTGGGCAGCCCAAAACTTTCTGAGCGGATGAAACGTCAATAGAAGGATGCTGGACGGATAGAGAGGAAGCAAAACGGAGGCAGTGAGTACATCACGTTAATCAACGAATGGCAAGCTTTTTTGTCCATTTTACATCCTCTTTGCATCCGTTGGTGCAGTGTGAGATGGGCTTAAACTGTAACACAGTCATTTCCTGAAGCTTTGCCATTTTCATTGATTTTATGGCACTTGATACTTCCTGCTCTAGATATCTGGCATTTCCTTTCATAGGTGTTGTTACTTTTGAATGGCCTTCATCTTTGTATAGCTCTAAGTAAAATTTTCCAATTATTTCTAAAATTTCCTGTCTTGTTCAACACACACAGAGCCACATTCTTCACATTTTAATGCAAAAAGCTTCTTTCTTGTATTTATAATCTTGTGTTTTGTTCTATTTATCATTTTGTTTTCTTCAGTTGCCTTTAAAAGCAAGCTTCATGTTAAACGGACATGTTTCTTCTTGGATCTTTTCTTATGATCTTGCAAAGTTCAACATATTCCAATTTATTAGTGAAATGTCTGGTATTCTTCATTGGCCATCGTTTTTTCATTAAATCAATAGTTTCATCAGAGGTTTTTGACTGTACAAAATGCTTTTCTGGCGGTGCTATCTATATACCAGATTCAAGGATGTTTTTGACTATTTGTTCATTTTGGTCCAAAATATTAATCTCTTCCAAATCCTTCAATACAATAAAGCAACTTGATAGATTAATCTCAAAATCACTGTTTTCCTCCAACAGCTTTTCACTCTTTATTTTCATTTTTTGTGATGTCTTTATCATTTTCATATGCTCTTTTTGATAGTCTATCTTCACTTTAGCTCATACCACTCTATGGTCACTTCCAATATTAAAACAATTGATGACAGTACAATTGCAGAATATGATTTTATCACTTGACATGATGTAGTCAACTTTGCTTGTCTACCCAGGTGTACTCTGACATATCTGTTTTCTGCTAGCCTTTTTCTTGTAAAATGAATTCATGATATAAAATTCCTGTTCTTCAGCAAAATATTTTAGTCAGTTACCTCTATTATTTCATTCACCACTTCCATACTTTTATACTATGGTTTCTTTTTCTCCAGTTATTGTTCTTCCTATTCTTGCTTTAAAGTCACCCATTAGTATTTTGTATTGGCATTCTTCTTTGTCTTGAAGGAAGGCCACTTCAACCTCATCATCACTATAGCTTATTGTTAGCTCATAAACTTGGACAATTTAAAGGTTTGTTTGTTCAACTGAATGATGCATTAGACTACTCTGTCTGATATACTTTCAAATTTTACTAGAGAGTAAAATTTCAGCTTTTGGTTGATGAGAAAACCAATTCCACCACATCATCCATCTTTGGTTCTTCTAAATTTCCAGCCTTTCACCATGCTTCACATAATCCAATGACATCTCAATGCAAATTATTGAGTTCAACCAGCAGTTCTTGAAGTTGAGCATCGGTTTTCATTGTTTGAATGTTGACCATTGCTTTTGTTATTTGAATGTTGACCATTGTTTAAATGTTGACCAAAGTCTAAAGGCAGCCTGATTTAACCCAGTGATTCTTAGCACTCTTTAGTCAGGGCTTCCCACTGCCAAGGGTAGTTGCCCTAGGCCATGGTGGCAAATCTATGGCAAGCATCCACAGGTGGCATGCAGAGCCCTCTCTGTGGTCACGTTCACTGTCACCCCAGCTTGGTTTCGCTGTGCATGCACACATGCCTCCCCCAGCCAGCTGGTCCTTGGGTCTGTGCCACAGGGAGCACATGCAGTGGGTGCATGCACAGAGTATGTTGGATATTTTGGATATGCATGCATGAATGCACGCTTTGGACACTCAGTGCCAAAAAGGTTTGCCATCACTGTCCTACATCCTCCGGGGAATGAGGACCATTTCTGAGGTTGTAATGGCATGTGAAGGAACAGACCCTAACCTGCCATGCTGGTCCATTGAGTGCTTGTTTACTACATAATTAATATTAAAAAGATACATGATTTTTCCAAATACATTTTTCAATTAACTTAGAAACTTATTCATTCCTAATATCATTAAACTAGACAGAACTTAAGCTTTCTGCTATTTTAAATTCATATTGAAAATGACTTTGATTAAAACAGACATATTGAACATTTGCACCTGTTATGTTTTAATAAACAGCAGTGAAGGTATGAAACTTATTTGAATTGTTCCAATTTCTGGGTGTATATATATTTCCCCCCACAAATATTGCACTTAAATCTTTCTTTAGTGATTAGCCTCTGTAAAGGTGGTCATTCATTACCACCACCATCCTGTCCCCTCTAAATCTCAACAATTCATGAAGTAGAATCCCAACATCCTCCTGCCTTTGAGACCTGTGAAATTTACCCTTCCTCAGCCAGTTTGGTCATAAGCTTCACTGCTATCCCAGTGGAATAGCATAATCTCAATATTGGAATGGCATAATCTCCATATTGTACAGTAGCAGCTCATGGGTGGAGCTGCTTGTCTCATTGTGCAAATGTGACAAGTGCAAATTGTGACAAGAGTTTGTTGAACCCCTCCCTTGTATTCTGGCTATTCAAGACACCAGGGAGACTGGGACTCAAATAGGTATTACAGCCCAAGTCTTAATTAAGGCTACACCTCTCTTCCCATTCAAACACCTTGGGTAATAAGTCTTCATACATTAATCCTGGGGACAGGATCTGATTCATGAACTTAGTTGTTAGAATGGGACAAGCAAAGCATGTCAGCTGAGGAAAGGGACAAACACAACTGTTGAATAACCTATCAGGAAAATAAGAGATGCTATTTGTATAAATTAATTGAGAAGGCAACAAAATAGACATAACAGCTGAATTTATTTGGGCAGTGGCATGGGAGGCATGGTTACAGTGGTCCTAAGGAAACAACCTCAGGAATTTGAAGCAAAATTTTGAGGTGAACTGTACCCATTGGTCTGAGAGTATGTGTTTTAGAATGCCATGCAGCTGATACATATGCTGTATGAAAAGTTTAGTCATGGCCCGAGTGGAGGCAACCCTAGGGAATGCCACAAAGTGGGTCTGCTTATAGAATAAGTCTTTAATGTCCCAGATCACAGCATTCCAAGCACTCTCCAGCAGCTCCATGAAAACATCCATAGATATTGTTGAGATAATTCCCCGTTAAGAGAATGAGTGCATACAGGGAGATGTAGTGAGAGTAGGGAAGAATAATACACACAAAGCACACAAATACACTGTACAGTAAATGTAGGTTTTTATTTCCAATAAACATTTTAGCAAAGTCCAAGATAAGCAGTTCAAGTCATTCACAGGTAAAGCAGTCAGTGTTCAGTTCAGGGATAATCAAAATATCAAAGTCCAGTATCAAAAAAACAGTTCAATAACAGACTTACATCAAATCCAAGAATAACAGTCAAAAGGGAAAAATGGAGGAATGGCAACACTCTCCAACAGAAGGAAACAGAGACTAAACAACCCAGGTTTCTGGCTCCATCTTATGGCCGTTTGAGAAACCACACCCAATTACAGTTTTAGCATTCTCTTAAAGACATAGAGTATTAAAATGTCTATCCCAGTTTATATATTTCCAACCCAAAAAACTGTTAGGTGACTTACATTCTTTACAGATATCTCCCTCCAGGGAGCCATGGGGCTGGCCACAGTCTGCAACCATCCTGGAGGCTTGACAGGCAGGGTCTTTACAAATCCAAAATGCCTCTCCATCTTTGTGATGTCGCTCTGCTGCAGTACTGAAGTCCTCTGCCTCCCTGGGATGTTTAGTTATCATTTAATGACAGTTTACTCTTGCATTGTTGGAACCACTCATTCCCTGCAGAGCTTCTTTTAGTGGTCATGTTAGGTCCTTGATCAATATTGATGATGACACTTTCTGTTGTCTTCTGAGGGCCAGTGCTGCTATTTACTTGGCAAATTGGCATTAGTTATCTCTTCTCAAGCACTGTTGTACTGTGGCATTTGAGAAACCACAACTTGCAAGAAATTTCATCCTCCCAATAGAAAGCAGAAAGTGAAGTTAAAGCTGTTGAAGTACTGAGCCCACTGGAGCTGTTTTCAGGGAGCCTTCAATGCTTCCAGGTTTTGGTGGTCCATCCACACCTCAAAGGGATGGATGAGTTCCTGAAGTCGCACAAGATCCTGGCCCCCAGAAGCTTCCAGTCTCCGGACAAAAAGTGTTTAACACCTCAAACAATGTTTAGCCGGAGACTGAAAGCTCTGTCTGTGTGCCTACTGGGCACTTTGAGACAGTGCTGCCTCAAAGCACCCCAAAGGCACTCAAATATTTTTTGGCTGGAGAGTGGAAGCTTCTGGTAGCCATGAATTCATATAATTTCAGGCACTCATCTGCTTTTGCAAAGAATGTGTGCCTGATGTCCCATGAGTTCAGGGCTTCCAGAAGCTTCCAGTCTCAGGGAAAATGCCAATGAGATATAAGGTTTACAGCTGACAAAAACTAATAATGTTGTTGTTGTTGTTGTTGTTGTTGTTGTTGTTGTTATTATTATTATTATTATTATTATTATTATTATTATTATTATTTTCATTTTAAAATACTTCATAGTGTGATTGTGATGTAGTGTTTGGAGCACTGTGCTGGAGTAGCTTTCAAATTTCATTGCATTCGTGAAATGCAGTGACAATAAAGGTATTCTCTATTCTCTCTATATCCACCCACACCTTTAGGCCTGACAGTCTAGGTACACTCCAGATCCTTTCCTCAAATGTTGCCACTTAGCAAGACCTAGGTAGTGGGTTTTCTTGGTAGCAGCTCCTGTCCACTGCAACACCATTTCCCCATGGATATAGTTGGCCCCCATGCTCATGACTTTCCAAAAAGGTATGGAGATATAGCTTATCCAGAAGCTTTGGGATGATGTGAGTCAGGAGGCCACAGATACTCTACACTTTCTTATGCATAATTGGGTGTGTATTGTGTGTATTAAGGCACCAGGAAAATTATGTTTTGTTTCTTTTATGCATTTTATTGTTTTTATTCTTTTATCACTGTCTATGAGCCACCCAGGCTTATATTACATAAGATGGGTGGCTATAAAATAAATAACTGCTACCACATTCTAGACCAGATACAGCATCTATCTTCAAGAGTAACCACAAATAGAATGCATTGTAGTCTATTTGGGAGTTAAATAATGTATGAATGACAGTTAAAAATGCCTCTTGGTCCAGGAAAAGGCACAATTGACATACAAGAAGAATCTTTGCAAATATCCTCCTGGCAATGGCTATGACCTGTTTCTTGAACAGAAGCATCAATTCAGAAGTCATGACCACTACCCAAAACTAGGCACCAGCTTTGTCTGAGGTAGCACAATCCCTTTGAGAAAAAAAGATTAAACATCTCCAATTTCTGGGCACTTTAAAACCCCAAGCCATTTAGTCTTGCTAAGGTTGAATTGAAACCCATTCTTTTCCATCCATACTCCCACAGTCCTGGATGGCATCACTTCAATGGCCTGAAGTAGAGATGTACAATTGCCATCAACACAACCCATTCTGGAAGACAGACTCTTCCAACAGCTTTGTATACTGTGGATATTGAATAGGGCCAGAGAGAAAACAGAACCTGAAAGGACCCTCCAGAGAAGTGGCCTTGGCTTAGATCTGCCTGCTCCTATCAGTACCAACTGGAACTAGTGCCATGTATATCTGAGGGATGAATACATGTTTGGAGCAACTAGCTCTTACCCATTATCTCTAATCAACTAGACTACTCCTTTGCAAAAGCAAATAAGGGATAATAATTAGTTTGCAGTGCAAAAATGCACTTTGAAAAAAATAGATGACACCAAGTAATCAGTAGACAGTGTATGAAAAATACTATTTAAAATTATTTACAAATACTACTTAAGACTGGAATAATAGAAAGCTTTTCTATTGGACTTTGGTATTTTTAAATTTGAATGATCTGTAAAATATAGAAGCAATTATATTTGATTTTAATATGATAATATATTAATCTTCTTTCTTCTTCTCATTTTAGTTGCTCTTCTTTGCACTTTTTCCGAAGTCTTAACATCTTTTTTTGTAATGTAGTGACCAAAACAGAACACAAAATTCCAAAGATGGTCTTACTAAGGATTTATAAGATGGCAGTAATACTTCATATGATTTTGATTCTATGCCTCTGTTATAGAACCAATTATTGTATTAGCTTTTTTGGCAGTGGCTGCACAATGCTAGCTCATATTTAACATTGTCCACTAGAACTCCAATGTCCCTCTCATAGCTACTGTTTTTGAGCCAGGTTTCACCTAATTTGTTTTTCTTACCTAGATGTAAAACCTTGTTTTGTCCACATTAAATTTCATGTTGTTGAATAGGGCCTATTGTTCAATTCTGTCAAGATCTTTTTGGATTCTGAGCTTATCTTCTGGTATGTTGGCTGCTCCTGCTAGCTTAGGGTCATCTACAAATTTGAGGAGTTCACCTTTATTCCCTCATCTAAGTCATTTGTAAAGATACTAGCTGGATACACGTGCTTTGCAATGACACTATGTGATTGGACTATTCAGAAGAAATCTGGTTCACAATCTGTTGGCTCAGTGGTAGTCAGTGATTGAAACATAAGGGAATATTGCTCCCACCACCTTGAGTCCGGAAGCAGTTCCATAGGTGGAAGGTGTAGACATTTTGGTGAGGTACCGACATTTAGTACTGTAAGGAGCCTGTTAGGAATATGAGTCACCTAACAGCTATTTGGGTTAGAAATGTATAAACCAGGATAGACATTTTAAACTGTATCTTTAAGAGATTGCAAAAACTGCAATTGGGTGTGGTTTTTCAAACAGCCATAAGATGGAGCCAGAAACCTGGGTTGTTTTAGTCTGAGTCTCAGAAGAGAGTGAGTGTATCTCTGTTTCCTTCTGTTGGAAAGTATTGCCATTCTTCCATTTTTCCTAATTGACTGATATTTCTGGATTTGATGTAAGTTTGTTACTGAATTGTTTTTGACACTGGAATTTGTTACTGAATTATCCCTGGATTGAAAACTGACTGATCTTACCTGTGAATGACTTTGGATTGCTTATTTTGGATTTTGCTTAAACCTTTCTGGAAGTAAAAACCTACATTTACTGTACAGTGTATCTGTGTACTGTGTGTGTATTATTTAAACACTTCTCTCAAATACATCTCCCTGTATGCGCTCATTCTCCTAGTGGGGAGTTACCTCAACAGAGCTCTCCAGTAGATCACTCCTGAGCTCTCCAGTACCCTCTGATGTTCTGCTGCGAAGAAGATGGCTATTATATCAATAGACCTCAGTGTGGTGCAAAGACCAAGGATCCTCTCAAGAAGACCATGTCTAGTGCTCATTTTTATAGCTACAGGAAATTGGAGTGTGATGGTGAAGAATGTTACCTACTGCTGTTCCATAACCTTGTGAGGCAACTGACAGTTGGAACAGAGTTATTTTCAGGTGGGGAGAAAGAGTAGAACTCCTTCAGTATCAGAGTGTGTTAATTGTTGTCTTAAGAAATAGTAATGATTATTGTAGTAAGAAATAGTAATGATGATCATTTCAAAAAATCCTAGAAGCCAAGAGGAACATACGTGCCAAATTTCAAATTTGTAGTTTATGGTTCTGGAGATTTTGCGATGAGTGTGTGGCTTTTATATATAGAGATTAAAAAGTATTGGGCCTAAGGCAGAACTTGTGGTACCAGCTTCCTTCCTTCCATCCATGTAAATGTAGTGACATGGATGGAAGGACTACTCATTCAGTATGGTTTGTCAGTCAGTTATAAATCCATCTGTCTATCCCACATTTTTCTAGTTTACCAAGGTTGTGGTGTATGTTTACTAATTTAGTTTTATGGTAATATCCAGAAACTTAAAACTGGCCACTTGTTCCACTTTTTCTCCATTTAAAAAAAAAAGTTTTTAGTTTTTTTTTTTAGACAAACATACACAAACAAAACATAAAAACATAAAGCCATCTTCCAATTACGTACATACAGTGTGTTGGTTGGTTACAATTTTTTTTTTGTGCTCTCTCTTCATAGTCCTCACTTAGAATTTTTTGTATATATTCTCATATTATCAGTCAAATATTGTTGTTGTTCCATATTTTTAAATTGGTTTATATCATAACAATTCAAACTATCATCCCAAATCTTTCCAATAATAATACATCTTTATGTTATATTCTAGATAATTCTATTCTCCTTATATTGTAAGATTCTACATATTCATTACTTTATTTTATTTTCTAACCATTGATAAAATAGGTCCCAAATCTTATAAAATTGTTTATCTTATCTAATTTCAAATGTCAATTTATTCATTTCAGCACGTTCCATTATTTTCTTAATAACTTCCTCCTGCGTTGGTATTTTCTCATTTTTCCAATTTTTAGCAAATACAATCCTAGCTGCTGTTAATACATTTACAATCAAATATTTCAATTCCCTACTGCATATTTCAGGTAAAATTCCCAATAAAAATATATCTGGTTTCAAGTCTATGTGTTTCTTTGTCATTTTTTCCAACCATGTGTGGATTTTAGTCCAATCTGTTTTGGTTTTGTGCACGTCCACCACATATGGTAATATGAGCCTGGTGTCTGATGACATTTCCAACATTTTTCAGATTTGTTCTTGAACATTCTTGCTATTCATGTTAGGGGTAAGTGCCACCTGGAAAACATCTTATACAAGTTTTCTTTATATGCTGTTGACATTGTCATTTTGAGACCACAATTTTTGCCATTTCTCTAATTCAATCCCATATCCAAAATTTTCCCCCAAGCAATAATTGTTTCTTTAACTTGTTCTTCTTCTAGAAGGCTTAATTTTTAATGTCCATATAGTTTTTAATCACCTTTTCATCAGTACCTGTCAAAATTTTATTTAAGTCAGTCAGTTTATCTTAAAAACCTTCTGTTTTAAAATCTTTATCATATTTGGAGTGTATTTGCACATATGCAAACCAGTTCATCTTTAAACCTTGTTCTTCTAATTCTTGCATAGATTTAAGTTCACCTTTTTCATTCAATATTTCACCATATCTAACTGTTTGTTCCTTTTTATGTGTTATAGGATAAGAAAATGCTTCAATAGTCGATAACCAGACTGGAATTTTTAAATAGCATTGCTTTTTAGTCTTCTCCCAGTTTAATGACAAAGCCTCACGTATATATCTTCTAAAATACCCCTGTGTTTTAGTTCCCTTGTACCATAGGAAGGCATGTCACCCCTACAACAAATTATGTCCTTCTAATGTCAAACATCTAATATTTCTTAGTGTTATCCATTCCTTAAGCCACATCAGGTTTGTTGCTTGATAATATAATTCCCATATAGGCAAGCCAATTCCTCCTCTTATTCTGGCAACAGTTTTAATTTTATTTTCTCTTTCTACTTGGTCTCCATTGATAAGCAAGGGCTGGATGTTTGATGTGATGACCCGGGGCATGACACAAAAATAACCAAGTCACAAAAATAGAATAAAGTTTATTTAATGCCTCCAACTTGGTCCCAATATCCAATTATCCTCGGCTGGAAATCAAACTCTTAAAGAAAACAGTTTACGAAGGGAGTAAATGCAGTGTGAACCCAAAATAAAGTTAATTCGAAATAAAAAAACCACACACAAACCACACTGAAGGAATTACTACGGCAGACATGGATGATTAAGTACAGAATTCTACCAGATAACGCAGCCACACCAGTTGGGAGGAAGCCAAAATACAGATAAGCTCTGACAAAAATAAAACACGCTTTGCTTCCAGCCCTTGGACATGCGCAGTTTGTCCTTATAAACAGTCCTCACAGCTGCAGCCCTTGAAGGGGATCAAAGCCCTTTCCTCCCCTGTAGGACATACCATTCACATTTCTCCCTTATCCTCTCCTCCCTGTGTGCCCTAGGATGAAGAGAGGATTGGCCTGGGTCTTCCTCGAACTGCCCAGCCAAGCTGTGCCCTTCCCCAGTTTCCATCACAACCTCTGGAGCCGCATTTCCACTTCCTGTTGGCTGTTCCTCCTCTCCCTTGGAGCCAGATTCCAACGGGGGTATGACATCTGATCTGTTCCTTCTGTGGTCTACTATAAGCTCCTTGGTCTTATTGGTGTTGAGGACCAAGTTATTGTCTCCACACCACAAAAGCAACCAGTCCACCTCATCTTGGTAGGCAGAGCCATCCCTCCCGGAGATGAGTCCCACCACTGTTGTCCCATCTGCAAATTTAGTAATAATATTACTAGCATGAGTGGGAATGCAGTCATGCACATAAAGGCTATAAAGTAAGGGACTCAACACACAACCCTAATCTTACCCTCTGTGAGCGGCCAGACAGGAAATCCATAATACAAAAGCAGATTGAATAAGAAAGTCCATGGTCCAGAAATTTAGACACTAGTCTATGTGGAAGAATTGTGTTAAATGCAGAACTAAAATCTACAAAAAGCATCCTTACATAGCTCCTCCCTCACTGTTCTAGATGAATCAGAGCAGCGTGAAGAGTGATGGCTACACTGTTCTCTGTAGATCTGTTTCTTCTGTATGCAAACTGCTGTTTATCAAACGTATGTAGAAGACCAGAAATGATGTGCTGGCAGATCAATTTCTCAAAGCATTTCATGATGATAGGACTGAGTGCCACTGGTCTGTAATCATTGAGATTATTGATAGAGAACTTTTTTGGCAGTAGAAGAATAGTAGAAGCCTTCAAACAAGATGGAATAGTGGACTGGGATAAAGACCAATGGAAGATCCTGGTAAAGACTCCAGCCAACTGATCAGCATAGTCTTTAAGCACTTGGCCAGAGATACCGTCAGGACCGGCAGCCTTTCTAGGGTCCACAGCCCTCAGAATGCTACTCACCTCCTGTTCCTCCACAGTGAGGTGGAGGCTACAAGTGGTTGGTGGCTGCATTTTAGCCGTCCCTGATGTCACTTCAAAGCGAGCAAAGAGATGATTCAGTTCCTCTGCCAATGAAGCATCCCCCTCAGCAGGGATGATATTGGTCAGTTGATAGTTGGTAATTTGTTGAATCCCTCACTACACCTGCCTCATGTTATTGCCATAAAAATTATCCTCAATCTTCCTCTTATAATCAGCCATGGCCTTCCAAATACCTTTCTTCAGATTAGCTCTGGAAACACTGTATCTTTCCCCATCACCAGACCTAAAGGCCTTGGTCCTTGCAAGAGGCACTGGACTTCCTTGGTCATCCAGGGTTTCTAACTGGGATAGATCCTAATACATTTATCCACAGTGATAGTATCTGTGCAGTGTTTGATATAGTACAGAATAGTTGCAGTGTGTTCCTCTAGGTCAGGGTGGAAAAAGATGTCCTTATTTGTGTTCTCAAAACAATCCTGAAGTTGTTGGGAAGCATCTTCTGGCGAAGATTTCACTGTCTTTATTATAGATAGAGCCTGTCTCCTAAGAGGGATGTATGGTAAAAGCAGTGACATATGGTCTGATTATCCCAAATGTAGTAATTGTATAAAGGCCCTGTCCCACTGCACTTACGGATGCAAAGAGGATGTAAAACATTAAAAAAAGCTCGCCATCCATTGGAAAACGCTATGCATCCGTTGTGTACTCACTGCATACGTGTTTCATATGCTCTATCCCTCGAGCATCCATCCACTGCAATTTCATCCACCCAAGAAGTTTTGAGCTGCACAAAACTTTGTGAACGGATGAACTTTCTGCCGCGTACGATCTACATCCGCGACATATATGGGCAACAAACGTTCTATGTCCGTTATCATCCATTAAACCTCCACTGTATCCTCTCTGTATCCTCTGGCCATCCCCACAACTCACATCCACTGCAGCTGAAAACGGAAAGGGGGAGGAAACAAAAGGTGCATGGAACGTCTACACAGCATTAGTAGCACGGAAATAGAAAGGATGTAAGCGTATGCATCTCGTATATAAAGGATTAAAATGGACAAAATGTTTGTATCTGGGATGTATCTTGGATATTTAGGATGTCTGCAGTATGTCTAGAGTATGTAGAAGGACACCTAGCGGACAACCGATATTTCCTATAAAAAGGGGGAGAAAATCATCTGGATCTCAGTATGAGTCCAGCAGCCGTGGTGTACAGACCTCTTCACCTGTCTTGGTCTTCCACATCATCCATTGCTCTCCACCATGGATCATGACACAGTCCGTATGATAGCTGCGCTCATTCATAACCAGAACCAAAACCTGTTCAGACTGTTTCACCTTTTATACAGAAGGAGAAGAAGGAGACATCCAAGAGCTGCGTGGGTCCGAGGATGGATAGTGAGAAGAATGGAATTTGGACTGTATGACCAGTTGATGGTGGAGCTGAGGAATGAAGACCATCACTTCATGAGGATGCCACTAGCCATGTTTGACAAATTGTAGAGCGTCTGAGACCCAGGTTGACCAAGCCTAGCACCAACTTCCATCCCAACCTGGACCCTGGACTAAAGGTGGCACTGACTCTGTGGCACCTGGCCTCTGGAACCACATACATAAACATGCAGTATGCGTGGAGGGTGCCACACAAAACCATCAGCAAAGTGGTCAGAGAAGTGGTGCAGGCCATCATCGAAGAATATCTGGAGGAGCTCTTCCAGTGCCCCTCCACTGAAGAAGGCTGGAAGAAAGTTGCAGATCAGTGGTATCAGAGGTGGAACTTCCCCCACACCGTTGGAGCCATAGATGGGAAGCACGTGGCCTGCAAAGCTCCAGCCAAGTCGGGGTCCACTTATTACAACTACAATGGCTTCTTCAGTATCATCCTCTTTGCCATGGTTGATGCTGACTACAAGTTCATCTACATTGATGCTTCAGGCAATGGGTCAGCTTCAGAGGGCCAGGTATACAACGCAAGTGACCTCAAGGAAAGGCTGGAATGCAACCTCATCATGGATTTTCCAAATCCAGAGCCCCTACCCAATGACACACAAGATGTGCCCTACTTCATCATTGGTGATGACACCTTCTCCCTCAGAACCTACTTCATGAAGCCATACAGTTCAAGATACCTCACCCGTGAAGAGAGGATCTTCAACTACTGGCTGTCCAGGGCAAGACGGGTGGTGGAAAATGCCTTTGGCATCCTGGGCAACAGGTTCCAGATACTTCTCACCACGATGCAGCATAAGCCACAGACTGTGAGGAGCATCGTGGAAGCTTGCTGCATCCTGCACAATCTCATGTGCACCCGCTACCCAGTGTTGCAGAACAGGCTTGTGGACCATTAAGAAGGGAATGGGGACATGGAACCTGGTGAATGGAGGCAAGGACGAAACCTGACAGACACTGTGGATGTACAAGGCCCCAACAGAGCTTCATGTGAAGGGAAGAAGCAGCGCAACCTACTGAGACACTGGTGCAACTCCCCAGCTGGAGCAGTGGAGTTGCAAGACAGGATGATAGATGATTAATGGATGCTTCCTTGAGCCTGTCGCATCACACTGATGAGATGGTGCCATGTATGTTGAGTGGTCCTACAATGAATAGGGCATTAATAAAGAGCTTTGTTTATTTTAAAATGTGTTGATCAATGAATAAATTGTTATTGATAATAAAGGTCCATATGTGTGGCAGCTGGGGGGTGGACCATACAGTCCCACTATGCTTGCACTGGAGGTTTATCTATCCCACAACTATCCTTATCTATCCCACAAGCATGCAAAGGCTTAACCATTTTTTCAAAGTTTTCACCAACTATTTATTAAGTAAAAAAAATGAATCAAGTGTCTTAAGCAAAGATAACCTTTATTAACTTTTTTAGGTAAACTTTATGACTTTATTAAATAAGCAAAATGAACCAAATAAACTGTCTTAAGCAAAGATAAACTTAACAAGTAAACATTTCAGTCTCTGACACTATTCTCAGTCACTCTGAGTCATGTACATGGTCTCCGCTGTTAAGCGGGCAGGGACTTTGGAGGTGGCTGTGGCTTGAGTGCTGGTCTGAGGTGCCATTGGGTGCTTGGCTCCTAGGGTACTACAGGGGATGGTGTGTTCAGGAAGCTGTCCAAGAGCTGACTCAGTCCCGTGAGGTTGAGAGGCCCTTCATCAAGGACCTGAGATGTGAGGCCCAAGACTGATGACAGATTGTCCGTTGATGTGCTTGGCTGTGGGGTGGAGGAAGGAGGAGTGTAGTTGGGCTGTCTGGTCTGCAGGTGGGTGAGGACTGGTGTCTGTGGCATGCGATGAATCTGGGCCTGGACTGGGAAGGTCTGCTTCTGCTGTGGGAAGTCCTGGTAGTCGTAGCCTTGGTAGGTGAGGGGCTGTTGAAAGCCGTAGAAAGGCTGTGCCATTGCCTGGGGTGGAGGAGCAGACCTGGACTGGGTCGGAGCAGCTTCAGCTGGGCCTGGAGGGTTGTGAAGAAGTGCTGTCATCTTCTCCTTCATCACCTGATACTGGGCCTCGGGCAGGTCCCTCAGGGTGTGGCTCATGTAGGTGATGAAGGTGTTGCGGCCCAAGGATCCTCTGTCCAAGTGGACTAGCTGAGAGAGAAGTTCTGTGCTGGTCTTCATTGTGTCCCTGATATCCAACAGCACACTGTGGTGCTGGCTCTCCAGTCTGCCTCTCTTGCTGCATCCTCTGGAGCTGGGGGTGGATGTGGGTGTGGGTTGGCCTCTGGTGGCTGCTGCTTCTTCCTCCATTTGTGACAGGGGATCCTCCAAGTCCACCGGCATGGGGAGTGCAGCTGTTGGGGGGGTCTCTGCTGTGGGGCCCTCTGAAGACACCTGCCAGGACAGGCTCGCTGGCTCCTGGCTGGAAGAGGACTGGCTGTCTGCGGACTGTCTGAGGGGGAGGGGTGTCAGCGGGGCTGCTCCATGGTGGCGGATCTCACCCTCCAGGAAACTGCACTTGGCCATGACATACATCTCCTGGTCAGTGAGCTTGACAGCAGCCTGCCCGGGTTTTTTGATGTGTAGCTTGCCATACCAGGTGTGCATGTGCTTCCACCATCCTAGGAGTACTTCTGCAGTGTACCCCAGGCTCTCTGCCTTGTCTCTCCAAACTGCCTGCTTCTTCTTGGTATCGCGATAGAGTCTGTGGCCCTTTCTCCAGAGGTACTCGTTCTCCCTCAGCCATTCCAGCACCTCATCCTCATGGTCCTTGGAAATGGTGTACTGTTTCCTCTCTCCCTTCTCCTTCCCTTGCCTCTTCCTCCCTCTGGCAGGAGCTTCAGCAGGGCCTTCAGCAGCAGGGCTTTGAGGGCCTTGGGGCTGGTCCACCACAGGAGCAGCAGCAGCAGCAGCAGCAACAGCAGCAGCAGCAGCTTCAGAGTCAGTGCCAGGGGGTGGGATGGTGGTTCTGTCCTTCTTTCCAGGGCTGGCACATGTAGGCACCGGCTTCCTCTTCTTCCCTGACTGACGAACATGATGTTCTTTCAAGATGTCTGTGGTAGCACGTCTTTCCCCTGAATGCTGACTGCATGCGTGCTGCATGCTTTTATGTCCGCGGAGCTGATGCAATTCATACTCCCCGCATGCACAGTGAACACTTTGCATCTGATATACATTCACGCGGCATTCGCTTTGTTTCCTATTGGCGTCCGTGATGCATCCGCTTCATCCACTATGCATCTGCCCCTTCCGCTATGCGTCCACTTCGCAATTCTCCCCCAGAACCCCTTTGGATATGTCATCCACTTTCATCCGCTAGGCTTCCTATGAACATCCGCTTAACATCCCCGCTACATACTACCCACGTCCATTCTTTTCTGTTCTTTTCCATTCTGTTTATGCAAATTTTCACCACTTTTGGGAGAGGATGACAACGGATAGAGCCACCCCCGAAATTTTGCTTGTCCACTGTGTCCTTTATGCATACGTTTTGCGTCCATTGGCCAGTGGGAAGTAGCCTTAACTTTATAGCCATGTTTGATGGTATATATTTTGTCCAATGTTTGCTTCTGAGTAGCACACTGAACATGCTGATAGAATTTAGGGAGCATTGCTTTTAAATCAGTTTGATTAAAGTCCCCCACTATGATATGCACAGCATCAGGATACTTATTCTGCTGATTAGTAACAATGTTATACAAGAATCCCAAAGCTATGATAGTATTGGCATCAGGTGGGATATAGATTGCAGTAATCAAAACCATGCTAAATTCCCATGGAAGATATATGGGTCTATATTTAAAAGTCATATACTCCAGATCTATGGAGCAGTGTTTGTCTACAATCTTTGTATTGATACACCAGCTTTTGTTCACATAAAGGCTTAAACCTTCCCTTCTGCTCTTGCCAGAATCTCTACTCCTGTTCTGCCGGTGTGCTATGTAGCCTTCCAGTTCAACAGCTGCATCTGGAATGAGTGAATGAAGCCAAGTTTCTATCATTTTGCAGTATCTTCCCAGGTATTGATGTTAGGCTGATTGGTGTGCAGTATCCTGGGTCTGGTTTTTTGGTTTTTTTTAAAGATGGAAACTTCCTCAATGCTTCAGGGTTTTGTTTTGTTTTAAGATCTGGTACAGTGGTCATCATGTTTTTCACACTTACAACTGTTGTTCACATTTATGACTGTTGCAGCATCCCCATGGGTAGGTCATCAAAATTCAGACACTTGGCAACTGGTTCAGATTTATGATGGTTACAGTGTCCTGGAGTCATGTGACTTACCTTTTGCTACCTTCTGACAAGCATAGTCTATGGGGAAGATAGATTCATTAAACAAACATGTTACTAACTTAACAACTGCAGTGATTCACTTAACAACTGTGGAAAGAAACATCACAAAATGGGGTAAAATTCACTTAACTGTCTCACTTAGCAATAGAAATTTGGGGCTCAATTGTGATCCTGTATGAATTTATTATAGTTATAGAACAACATCTCAGGACACATTGTGGTTTTTTTAAAAAAATTCCAGCATCAATTGTACAGTACTGTTAGTTTGATAATTTAAATAGCTGTGTAACCATGCTCTGCACTTGGATAGAGTTCTCAGTGTTCCATATTAGCATTCTTGGAATATCTTCCCCTGATTGGTTAACACGGACTGCACTGTGATTGGACGAGAGAATGACAGTGATTGGCTCGTAAGGAATCAACCGCAATTGGCTGCGCTGATCACAGGAAATTCAGAGAGCTGTCATTGGATGAGAGCCACCGGCAAGTCAGTATAAGAAGGGCTGCTGCGGCTCGCAGGTCCAACACAGATCTATACATTTAATAAAGAGCTGAAGTTACACTAGTCTCGAGTCTCTTTTTCCCGCGACTTAACATTGGTGACGAAGGTGGGATCCTGAGACAAAGAGACCAGTCAAGCACGTGGCAACCGAGCTGAACAACCGACAAGATGGCCGGCAGCAACTTGCCACCCTCACCATTCGATCAGGCAATCGAGGACTGGGAATCATACATCGACCGATTCCTCATATTCCTCGAGAGCAACAATTTGAAAGATGCAAATGACCACAGGAAGAAAGCTGTGTTCCTGGCACACTGCAGACCCACAGTGTTCAAGATGGCCAAAGCGCTGGCCAAGCCTGAAGATGTAAAAGAGATGGCATGGCCAGACCTAGATTGGCTACTCCCAAATCACTACGCCTCAGCCCTTCCCAACCTCATCCAGAGACATGAGTTCTACCGACGGGATCAGAAGGACGGAGAGAGCATCGGGGACTTCTTGGCAGCCCTAAGAAACATCGGGGGAGTATGCGGTTTCTCCAACATGGACGAGGCTCTGAGAGACCACGTGGTTCTCAGGTTAAGAGATCCCACACTCCAGAGCAGAATGATGGCTCAGGCGGACATTACGGTCACCGAGGCCATCGCTGAAGCCACCACAACCGAGGCCACAAAGAAGTCAGTGGCCAAGATGCGCCAAATGAACACGAGGGACTGGCAAGTAACTTCGGAGACCAACTCATCATCAGAGAAAAGACCCGAGGTTGGTCACAAAGCCACAACAACACACCACAAGGACATCAATTCCTCCCCCAATACCGAAGACGAGGAGGAAGAAATCCACAGATTGCAAGCAGAGTGAGACCGATGGGAGCGGAGAGGTTGTAAGTCGGGTTTTCAGTGTGCCGGATGTGGTGGCTACCACCCCCGTTCAGAGTGCTGGTTCTTAGATGCCATTTGCTGGCACTGTGAGAAATGGGGGCACATTGCCAAGGTCTGCCACAACAAACGAAACTACAGCCTGAGGCGACGCGACAATACGTCCCCCAGGAACCAGGACAAGCATACAGAGAACTGCTGGAGCTGCGACGGTTGAAGCAAGCGGCTCAGCAAAGCCCGACGGAGAGAAGAGACACACCAAACAGTCACCATCGGACATTCAAACAACACCGACGCCAGAAAGATGCATGTGCAGGTCAGTATCAAAGGCAGGCAGTGAAACATGGAAGTGGATTCCGGATCCTACCTCTCCATGGTATCTTGGGACACAATCAAGCGGTTAGTGTGCAGCTTACAAAAACGGCAGCTGGAGAGTCAAAAGCTAACCATCAAAGGCTACCAGGGGAATTGATCCCAGTGATAGAAATTGGACATTTCCACATTACTTTCAAGGATCATGGGAAAGTACTTCCACTAACCATCGTGGACAGAGACCACCCAAGCCTGTTAGGACTCGAATGGTTCGTGCCATTAGGAATCGAGGTGACGGGCATCAATCACGTCGAGGAAACAGACTGGGAGGAGGAACTCATGAAGGACTTCCAAGAGGTCTTTGATGGACAATTAGGCAAGAACCGGGGGTCCCCAATATCATTTAATTTGAACCTCAATATTGCCCCAATCCGTCTTAAACCAAGGCGAGTTCCATTCGCACTCAAGCCTAAAATTGATGAGCAACTAGACAAGCTCATCGCGCAAGGGGTCCTGGAGCCAATAGATCACGCATGCTGGGAGACCCCAATAGTCACCCTAATAAAACTGTACGGGTCAGTGAGAATTTGTGGGGACTACAAGGCCACCCTAAATAACGCGCTGCAACAGAGTGCATACCCAGTTACGGTGGTACAGCACCTCCTACACTCACTAGAGGGAGGAAAGTCTTCGCGAAGCTCGACTTGGTGCAGGCATACCAGCAGCTGCCAGTCGACACTGAGACTGCAGAAGCACAAACCATCGTGACCCACAGGGGGGCTTTCCTGTGCAAAAGACTCCAATTTGGAGTCAGCGTGGCACCAGGGGTGTTCCAGAGCCTAATGGAATGACTATTACAAGGCATAACAGGAGTGGTGCCATACTTCAGTGATGGCTTGGTAGCAGCAAAAAACAAAAGCCAATTGGGGAGCCACTTCAGGGAAATCCTGCGGAAGTTTAAAAATGCAGGACTAAAGGTAAAAAAGGAAAAGTGCCAGTTATGCACAGAAAAGGTAGAGTTCCTGGGATACCTAGTCGATAAAAATGGAATTCACCCGACAGAGAAAAAGAATAAAGCGATCAAGGAAGCCCCAAGATCACAAAATAAAGCAGAGTTACAGGCTTTCCTAGGACTAATTAACTTTTACAATGTTTTTTTGCCACAAAAGGCAACAACGGCGGAACCTCTGCATGAATTACTCAATAAGACAGCCACCTGGTCCTGGGGCAAGCGGGAAGAAACCGCATTCTGGAAAATAAAATATTTCCTCACATCGGAATCAGTCCTCATCCAATACAGTGAAACCCTACCACTGACAGTGACCTGCGACGCCTCACCATTCGGCATCGGAGCTATACTGAGCCATACTCTGCCAGATGGGAGAGAAGCACCGATTGCATACTTCTCCAAGACACTGTCAAAGGCAGAAAAGAACTATAGCCAGCTCGACAAGGAGGCACTAGTAGCGGTCATCGGCGTGAAGCGGTTTCACAAATACCTGTACGGTAGGAACTTCACCCTTATCACCGATCACAAACCACTCCTAGGGATCCTGGCAGGGAACAAGGCCATCCCTAACATCTTGTCACCATGGATGACAAGACGGTCCGAGTTCCTTGCCGCCTACAACTACCAACTAATACATCGCCCCGGGAAAAGCATCTCGCACGCTGATACATTAAGCCGTTCCCCCCTGCTGGATCTAGAGGATGACCCAGCACTCACCACATCCACCCTGCAAATAGAAACACTGCCCAACCCACCAACGACCGCATCAGATATTGCCAGAGAGTCAATCAAAGACAAGAAACTGGTGTGGGTCTTGAGCTGGGTAGAAAAAGGGTGGCCAGAAACCGAGAGCAGCGACCAGTTTAAACCTTTCCGGAACTGGCAGACTGAACTATTTTCCCCAAAGGGATGTATCTTATGGGGCGACAGAGTGGTGGTTCCAGATATATTGCAAACGAGAATATTGGACATGCTGCACGAGGGACACCCAGGCATCGTAAAGATGAAATCCCTGGCCAGAAGCTATGTTTGGTGGCCAGGGATGGACAAAACCATCGAGACATGGGTGGCAACATGTGACAAATGTCAAAGATCCAGGCCAAACCCTCCCTCTGCACCAACCCTCGAGTGGGAAACACCCAGGGGTCCATGGTCAAGGGTCCACATAGACTTTGTGGGACCCACAAAAGGACACAGCTTTTTAATCACAGTTGACACTTACTCAAACTGGTTGGAGGTAAGCATTATGCAATCTACCACAACAGAAGCAGTCATAAAAAAACTAACTAAGCTTTTTGCCACTCATGGACTACCAGACTTACGAGTCTCTGACAATGGGCCGCAATTCACGGTGTTGGCGTTTGAAAAATTTCTCACATAACGAGGCATACAGCATGCATTGACAGTGCCTTCTAACCGGCGGTGAACAGGCAGGTGGAACGAATGGTCAGATACACGAAAGACGCCCTAGAAAAAATGGATGCAGGGAACAGGCACAAAAAAATAAATAAACTACTGACAATACAACTCAAAAAAACCAACAAAAGCCCAGCAGAGCTCCTAATGGGAAGAAAACTCTGATCTCACCTAGACAGATTGCACCCAACATATAATTCCGAAAAACCACCAGACTCGTCTAGCAGGTACCGCACATTTGATCCGGGAGACACAGTTTATGCAAAAAACTTTTCAGGGGACCCGCTTTGGGTACCTGCCAAGATAACCCAGATGACAGGTCCCTGGTCATACCGGCTAGAAACGGAGGACGGAAGGAATTGGAAATGACATATCGACCAATTAAGGTCAAGAACAACCTCCAACAATACGAGCAACACACAAACACCACAAAAAGACTTAAATAAAAATTAGAGTGGGGGGAGAAACCCCAAACATTTACCGAAAGGAAAGAGAAAATCCTCCCACAGCACAATGGCAAACCGAAGACACCCAACTGATACAAACCGAGCAACCACCAACAACACTAATAAATAGAAAGAGAAACCAACAATACTTACCAGCAAACGAAGGCAGCAGAAGGAAACCAGCAGAAGACGACCCACGTGGAACCTCTCCTGGAAGAAACAGCCAAGCCAGTTCAACCAGCCCAGAAAGATCGGCTGGGAACAGAGAAGCTGACAACTCGACCAATCCCAGTAGACCGGGTGGGAATTGCAGTGAAAGGCCTGACTCACCCTTCCAGGCAGTTCCATACAGAAGAGCAAGAGCGACAAAGATCCCATCCGAACCGGCTGAAAACCATGCAACAACTGAGCTGCGCAGGTCAAGTAGGCAGGTTAAAAGCCCCGCCTACCTACAGGACTACGTTACATAGGAGAGACCAAACCAAGAGGGAGGGGTGTTTTATATTAGCATTCTTGGAATACCCTTACCTGATTGGTTAACATGGACCGCATTGTGATCGGACGAGAGAATGACAGTGATTAGCTCATAAGGAATCAACCGCGATTGGCTGCGCCAATTGTGGGAGATTCAGAGAGAATCTCTGAAGGGCTGCCGTGGCTCGCAGGTCCAGCACAGATCTATACATTTAATAAAGAGCTGAAGTTACGTTGCTCTCGAGTCTCTTTTTCCCATGACTTAACACTCAACATCTTATAAAGCTCATATCCAATGTTGGGAGAAACGTCCTTCTGGGTTCAGTTTCAAGTGGGGAAGAAAGACATTGGAAACATGGTGACTGCTTGGAAAGATGGCTTAATGGTGGACAGGACCACATGGCTTGTAGCTCCAAAGTGAAAAGGATGATCACATGCTTCAAAATGTTGGGCAAAGGAAAAGAAGAATAGTCAAGATGCTGAGAGACCCTTGGTTTTGTGACTCTCTGTTAGGATTTGAATTTGAACTTATATTCTGATTGGTTGTCAAATTCCCATGGAGTCATGCAGGGGCAACTCTGTAGGCTGTCCTGAGACCCAGACTTGGTTGAGCCTTGTTAGATGTTGATATAATGAAAGGGCTTTGTGCAATTCCTAGCTCTATGTAGAGTAGATTTTTGTTATGTAAAATAGACTGGCCCAGGCCAGAGTCATGGCCCATTAGCAAAGATGGGGAACTGAGTTTCTGCTTCTGAATTTCTACTTTTCTTTTTAGGGGAAATATTCTGCCTTTTTAGCATATCCTAAAATATTTCATTTTCCTAGGAGAGGGGTGGATTTTAACTTCCAATACTGGCTACGTACTTTCATATTTTCCCTTTTCCCTCGTAGCTCTAGGGCTTTTAATCTTTGCAATAGAAACAATTTAGATTTTATTCTACATTCTTGAACTGTATGCTACTAAGAATTTAAGTACTATTTTAAATGACATTATGATACAGTATTTTTTTGCTTGTTTGTAATCTGCTAGTAGTTTTTCAGTTAGTATGAATTTGCCTTCCTCTATAAATATGCTACATAAAATGGGATGAATTACTGTTTTCTTTGCCTAGTCATTACCTTATTTTTAGAGCAATCTGATACAAACTTAGCTTTTATCAATGACAATAAAAATAATGTGTATGAAAATTAATAAACATATCTCATATTTCTTTAAGAATTATCTTTTGTTTCACAAGGGAAAAAAGAAATGTTAAGATACATGTGCTCTCATTAACAGTTTAAAGGAATGTTCTTAACAAGTTCTATCCCGTATGTATGCTAGCAGTTAACTCTTCTGTCAACATCCAATGAGAAATGAACAAGGTGTGGAGCTACTTTGACTTGGAAACCACTGAACTGAAGACTGAATTTAACAATATCTATTATGATTTGGTAGTGTCCTCATAACAGCAGATATTGCAGTGAACTCTCAAAGACCTGATGATTCACTCAAGCCTTTTAAATAACTAGATTAGTGAACATAATTGACTGCAATGAACTGTGTGCTGCAAACAATTCCAAGTTTCTAAAATCTGTTGCTTAATAGTTGGGCCTTGATTCTTTATATAATTCTTTATATATGGGCCTGTGTAGGTATTTATATGTGGAATTGAATGGCTCCATGCTGGTCTGGAGGGCAGAATATTTAAGATAAGGAAGATTCAGTAAACCAGCAGTGGTTCCTTTGCTTCTTAGAATTGATTACTTTTTTTCAAACGTATTTCCTGATTCATTCTATAATACCAAAAGTCCTGAATTATGGAATTATTACTGAGAACTAGTAAAAGGAACATGACTTGTCCAGAAATTGAGAAATGTGTCTGGCTCATATATAAGAATTCATACTTTAATTTGAGAATATAGACCTCACCTTTCTCTCCAAAGTTCTTCAAAGCAATTAGCAATATAAATGTATACCCACTAATAAAAATATTAAAATGGAAAATAATATTATAAATATGGAGAGGAAAACATGGAACCAGAGACAAAATATCAAAATAGTTCTAATTTGTTTTAGATTAGGACTATTTTGATATTTTGTCTCTGTATTGAAAATATTGACATAAACAGCATCTCCCAGGATACAGAATTGTAGATTGTTTTAATTATTTTTTAAAAAATTTGTTACAGAGAATATCTAGATTTGACTCAGTAAAGGGAGAGTGGAAAATGGAATAATAGGTGATAAAATGACCAATTATCTTTGATATTATGGAAAAAGTACTGAAGATATCACCAGACACAATGCCATCATAAGCCATCCAAGTATCACCTAGCATCTTTTTTTGAAATTAAATAATTGCCCACCATTATACTCTTAGTAAAAAACGAGGAACACCCTCAATGGAACTACTTTTTGTGGTTTTATGTTTTGTTTAGGTGTTGCCCTTTGCAGCTTATTACTCATCTGCCAAAAGAAGGACTGAAAATGAATTTATCTGATTGTTTCCAGATGACAAGATGAAATAGGGAGCAGCTCAACAGAAAAAAAATGTATCTCCTTGATGTTTCAACTTCTTTTCATAAAAATAAATTGTTTTCTCCCATCATATACACTCCCATACACATGTTCACATACATTTGCAGGCAGAAAGAATGTATCCAATGTATCTTGTCAAAGAGATAATGCCTATGTCTCAAGGCAAGTATTGTTGCAATTAACAGGTTTCTTTTATATAAAAGTACACAGAGTTGCAGGCTTCACTTTATCCTCCTGGATATGTAAGCAGAAGGGGACAAGAAAAATGTATACATGTACAAAAAAAGGAGAGCTTGCATCAAGATAACACAATATGTTTTCAACTGTGTAAGTCTTTAACAATGGTTTGGTTTGTAAGGGGAAAACAGTAGGCGGACAAGACAACAGTTCTCCCAAATCATAAAACATTGAAATATTTATATATTAATGTATTTAAAAGATTACAGGCATTTCATACCTAGAAAATGGAATATATATACAAAGGGGGGGAGGCGGGGCTGGTATCGTGGCAGTACGACGCGTGAACCTGAAGCTCCAAGATCGCTATCGAGATCTTCGTTGCTGGACGGTCCTTTTGGACCTAAACAGTCCTGAAGAGACTGTGACAGTAAAGAGCACATCCTGCTGATCCGAGGGACACTGCAAAATCCCTGGTAGATCCAGGAGAACCTCTTTTTGCTGGCGGCAAAGAGGCAGCCATGAAAGCTGCTGAAGCTGGGACAGCTCTGAATGGAAGAGAACAGAAAGAGAAAGTGTGTTGGTTTGGTGAGATGGTTTTTTAAAACTTTATTATTTGAGAGAAACAATAAATAATAATACTAAGAAAAGAAAAATAATAAAATAATTAAAAATTAATAACACCTAAGAAAAGAAATTGTAAAATTGAAGACAGAAGTGACTAAGTGGTGATTTTAAACAGGACGTCAAAATTAGTGTGTGGGAGGGGTTTCTACTGCTAGATTGCTTATGTATACATTTTTACTTTGAAACTGAACTGGTTCTTTTTTATCTTTTTCTTTTCTCTCTTTCCTTTTTCTTTTTTTTTCTCTTATAATACTTTATGTTAGAGATTCCTTTTTAGACCATTATAACATATTTTTACTTGAAGTCAAAAGAGTCATCAAACTATATGTACCAGTAACAACTCCCAAAACCAGAAAAAGCAGATTGCCCATAAAAATAAGGAAGCTTTAATCTAAAAAGAAATCACTTTGGTGAAAAAACAAATCTAGTCATGTTGCCAATTTCAAAACTCGACACAAAAGTTTATGCCACCAGATAAAGACTGAATGTACCAATTACCACATTAAACAAGAGGAAAACCTTATATGCACCAATTCCACCTGCGCTTTTTACAATTTTGTAAACAACAAACTAAAAGACTCAAGGACCATCCCACCCCTGAAGGGACCTAATAACAAAGACTGTAACGATGACACCATTAAAGCAAACCTCTTTAACACATTCTTTGGCTCAGTACTTGTAAATAGCAATGGATCATGCCCAGTATTTCATAGTTGAACCAGACAACTACAATGATCTAATACATGTCGATTTTACAGGAGACATTGTTGAAAAAGCACTATGCAATCTAAAACCATCTCTATCTATTGGACCGGACAGAATATATGCCTACTTCTTAAAAAAGCTATCCACTTCCATAGCCGAACCTCTAAGCATAATCTTTGAAAAATCTTTCAGGACCAGCTCCTTGCCAAACTTATGATCACTAGCCATGGTCATCCCCATTTTCAAAAAGGGAGACTCCAGCCTAGTTGAAAATTACAGACCAATCTCCTTATGTTGCATTACCTGTAAAGTAATGGAATCAATCATTAATGAATCCATTATCCTTCACTTAGAGACAAACAACCTACTCTCTAATAAACAATTTGGTTTCAGAAAAAAAACTATCCTGTAATCTGCAACTCTTACCCTGCAAAAACATATGGACTACACAACTCCATTGGGGCAAAACAACAGATGCAATCTACATAGACTTCTGTAAAGCCTTTGATTCAGTGGTACACGACAAACAACTATTAAAACTAAAATCTTATGGTATCTCTGGACAACTGCATAACTGGATAGAAGCATTCCTGTCAAACAGACAACAAATGGTCAAAATTCAGACAACAAACAGACAACAAATGGTCAAATGGTATCAAATTCTGTACCTGTCAACAGTGGTGTCCCCCAAGGCAGTGTTCTAGGACCAACTTTCTTCATACTCTACATAAATGACGTCTATGATCATAAGAGTAATTGTGTTCTCTTCACTGATGATGCTATTCAACACCACAGATAATTCTGCTACCCTTCAAAAAGACCTCGACTATGCATCACAATGGTCACACAAATGGCATCTTAAAATTTCAAGAAATAAATGCTCTGTCTTACATATTGGCAAAAAAACAAACAAACAGAAAATAAAATACAAGCAGAATAGTCAAGACCTTGTTGATGATCCAAACTCTGTCAAGGACTTTGGAATACTCATCTCTAATGATCTAAGTGCTAGTGCCCACTGTAACTACATAGACAAAAAGGCATTAAGAGTTGTTGATCTAATCCTACATAGCTTCTTCTCTGGTAATATCACACTACTAACTAGAGTATACAAAACATTTGCAAGACCAATATTTGAATATAGCTCATCAGTCTGGAACCCACATTGTTGTATGTGATATTAACCCAGCAGAGAAAGTCCAGAAATATTTCACAAGAAGAGTTCTACACTTCTCTACTCATTGCAGAATACCTTATGCCACCAGACTTGAAATTCTAGACCTAGAAAACCTAGAACTACGTTGCCTTCAGTCTGATTTAAGTATAGTATATAAAATTATACATTGCAATGTCCTGTCAATGAATACTTCAGCTTCAACAATAACAAGAGCACACAATAGATACAAACTCAGAGTTAACCACAACAAACTTGATTGCAGGAAATACGACTTCAGCAACAGAGTGGTCAATGTCTGGAATACTCTACCTGACTCTGTGGTTTCTTCCCCAAACCCCAAAAACTTTAACCTTAGACTGTCTACTATTGACCTCACCCCTTTCCTAAGAGGTCTGTAGAGGGTGTGCATAAGCACACCAAGATGCCTATCATCCCTGTCCTATTGTTTCTTTTATTTTTCTTTTTGTATCCATGTATTAATAACTACCGTGTTTCCACATAATAAGACTGGGCCTTATTTTTTTGGGGCCTAGCTGTTTTTTTGGGTGTTGACTTAATTCCCCCCCCCCCCTTGCATCCTCGTATGGGCGGGTGACAGCTTGGATGTTTACCTCGGAGTTGGTGGGGCACTTCATGTCATGAGACCTTTCTCCACCATGGCTTTCTCTTCTTCCTTGCTGCTGCGGCATTTGGCGCAGCCACGCACAGCCAGCCAGGGCTCCTCACTGCAACCAGAGCCTGGCAGAGACACTTGGCTTCAGGCTCTCCTGTCACCGCTTTCCCTTTGCTTTCGAAGGTAAAGCCAATTATTTTAAAAATGATGCCCTATTACAACATAGCCTCCCCTGCCTGAGAGGGCAGCCCAACCCCACATGGGGAGGTGAATCTCCCGGGGCTGCAGCACAGGATTGCCTCCCCCGGGAGAAGCGCCCAGCCAACATCCCTGCCTGGTGCCGGGCAGAGCGCGAAGAGCTTCGCCTGGGGCACCCAGCGCAGCTGCTGGTGGGTCCTCCTTCCCAGCGGCGGAGCTCTTGTCAAGGCAGCGAATACCTCCCCACCAGACCCTCTGCTCATCCTGCCAGGGCTGGGCCAGAGGCGTGCGGGCTGGGCAGAGCCAGGAAAGCAAACCATAGGTGTGCGCCCGCCTGCCAAGCAAAAGAGCCGGGCCGACATGAGCTTGGCTTCCTTCCTAAGTCCCTCCAGCCTGAACCCGAATGGGCCACCGGGAGAGGCTGCCTGAGGCAGTGATAGCACCCATCTGTCCACGGACAGGGAGGCAAGGTAATGGCAGCGCTGCTTCCCTGGCCAGTGGAAAGAGCCCAAAGCCACCCATCATTTCCACCCCTTGCCCAGCCTGTCCCCGTGTATCTCCAAATGTGCCGGCAGCTCCAAACGCTGCAGCGGAACGGGCATCAGGAAGAGGCACTGACTTTATGGGGCTCAGCTTAGAGGAGGAGGATGAGTTGCTTTGCCTCCCTGTCCATGGATGGGTGGGTGCTATCACTGCCTTGGGTAGCCTCTCCCAGTGGCCCCTTCGGGTTTGTGCTGGAGGGACTTGGGAAGAAAGCCAAGCTCAGGTTGGCCCAGCTCTTTTGCTTGGCAGGTGGGCATGCACCCGCAGCTCACTTTCCTGGCTCTGCCCAGCCCGTACGGCTCTGGCTGCTTGCTGCTTGCTGCTTGCTGCTTGCTGCTTGCTGCTTGCTGCTTGCTGCTTGCTGCTTGCTGCTTGCTGCTTGCTGCTTGCTGCTTGGTGAGAGCTCCACCACTGGGAAGGAGGGTCTGCCTGTCAGCTGCGCTGGGCACCCCAGGCGAAGCTCTTCGCACTTTGCCTGGCACCAGGTAGGGATGGCGGCTGGGCGCTTCTCCCAGGAGGGCAATCCTGTGCTGCAGCCTTGGGAGATTCGCCTCCCCACGTGGGGTTGGGCTGCCTCTCAGGCAGGGGAGGCTATGTTGCAGTAGGGTGTCGTTTTTAAAATAATTGGCTTTACCTTCAAAAGCAAAGGAAAAGCGACAATAGGAGCGCCTGAAGCCGAGTGTCTCCACCGGGCTCTGGTTGCAGGGAGGAGCCCTGGCTGGCTGTGCATGGCTGCGCCAAATGCCGCGGCATTGCTCTAAATGCCATGACAGCAAGGGAGAAGAGAAAGCAATGGTGGAGGAAGGTCTCACAATACAAAGTGCCCCATCAATACCAAAGTCAACGCAGGCAGCACCATATCCGGGTTTGCAACAAAAGGACTTTCTAACGACAAGCCCCTCCCCCGCCATTCCCCCCCCCATTTTGTATGTTTAATATAGGCCTTAATTTGGGGGGAAGGAGCTTAATTTGATTTTATGCCCATAAAACATGCTGGGTCTTCCTATTGGGGGAGGACGTATTGTTGGAGAAACACGGTATGTTTATACTTGTACCTATTATCTTGTAAGCAATTGACAAATCAAATCAAATCAAATCAATAAATAAATGAAAATAGTTTTTCTCTTTAGTTTTTTAATTAATTATTTGCTCTTTAAAATACTTTTAACTCTTTTGTTTTGGAAAAAGAGGGGGAAGTGAAAGTAGAAGAAAATACGTGACACTGCCACCCAGAGGCCTGGAAACATTGTTTTTCTTTCACTTTCTGAGACTAGACAAAGCTGAGAAAGTACAGAGCCTTTTCTTCAAGGACTTTGAGCCTGTTTGATAAGATGGAGGGAAGAGCATGGAAGAGTGTTATTACAGGTGCTCTTCTGGGTTTCTATCAGTGGCTGGAGTTTGGTGCTGAAAGAAAGTTTGGAATTAACAAAAAGGTTACAAGATCCTAGAGAAGAGAGTTATAAAAATTGTTAAATTTGTTAAATTTAACAAAAATTTAACAAAAAGCCTTAGATATTATACAGGTGCCATGTGTTTTTCTCTTTTTGATAGAAAGCTGATTATTTTTTTTTTCTTTGCTTTGGGCTTATTCCCTACTTACCCCCCTCCCCATTAGCTATTTATTTTTGGTGGACATTTAGGATTTCGGCTTTTTGGAACTTACTTCTGTCTTTTTTTTTAAGTCTATCTTTTTTTAAAATCTTTTTTTTTACCTTTCTTCTTATTGTTATTAGCATAGAATGATACTCTTATAGCCAATTTGAGTTGCATATAGTTTAACTTCTTGAGAGTCACTATTACAGAAAAGGATATTTTTCCATCTAGCAACTTTTACTTGTTTTTGATTTCTGAGGTGGAGGGAGGGATAGCATTTTGTTCATATCATTACAGTGTGAAGGTCTTTGATGTTTATCTTTGGAAACTGTTTTTCCAAAATACCTTTTTTCATGTAAAAGTTTTCATTCACTCCTAGTTGACAAATACTGTGCATTAATATGTTGGGGAAAAGCTATCATGTCTACATTTAGTTATAGTCCTATCCATGGTTATTCAGAATCTGGATACATGGAGTGCATTTATATTCACATTAGGTTCTATCAGATGCTGGGACTTATTATGTTGTGCTAAAAATTCTTCAAAGCTGTTGAAACTAATAGATAAATGGTTATTCTGTTTTTTAAAAAATATAAAATCTATTAACACTGATGTATCTTTTTTCTTTAGGTAAATCATACAAATTTATGTGTAAGTGGTTAGAAAATATAGAACCTCAGTAGTTCAGTGGTTAGAGTGCTTTACTGCAGGCTACTTCTGCTGACTATTGACTGCCTGAATTTGGCAGTTCAATTCCCACCAGGCTCAAGGTTGACTCAGTCTTCCATCCTTCCGAAGTGGATAAAATAAGGAGCCAGATTGTTGGGGAAATAGGCTAATACTGTAAAATTGCTTATAGAGGGCTGTAAAGCACTATAAAGTGGTATATAACTCTAAGTGCTATTGCTATTGCAATATATCACAATAAATTTAAGTTTATATCAATATAATTGGCCTAATTTTATATCTGGAATGGATGTTTTTTCTCCCCAGAAAAAAAAACTTTTGAAAACTAACATCCTATAAAATAGCTGGAACAAATATTATTTCAGTATGCATTCATTAGGAACCCTGCTTGTTTAATTACTAGTAGAGTAGGAGATATCTTTACAGAGTTGTTCTCATTTCCAGTGGTGTAAAATCCTCACTTACTGCAGGATCTTGCTGTTGAATATCTAAATTTCTACATTATGTCAAAAACAAAGGGAGTTTTGCTAGTCAAAAAAATCCAGCATCCTAATTTGAGGCCCTAGTACTTTTATTAGACTGACTGAACATACATCACAGAATGGTGCATATAAAAAAAGATGAAATTGAGCCAAAGGACTGAGGGGAACAGATAAGAGGTAGCTGTTGATGTAGTTTGATGAAGAGTTTATTACAATTTAAAAGCTGGCGGAGTTTTCTGTCTTTGACTGATCTTAGTAACATAATTAGTAACATAATGTTTACAGAATTAGTAGTTTTTCTTACTTTTCCTGAAAGAATCACAGAAGTTTAAGGTATTTGGAAATTGAATATTCTGCCTCAACTAGCTTGTGATTGCATCTACAATTATTGTGGATTTTTTTTCTTCCTCTCTGATCAGAAACTGGGTTAACATATATCCCCCCATATATTCCCCTCCCCCAAATATATAGTAGGGAAGGAATAAGAATTATACACATTCTTAATATATATCTCATTGTGAAGTTTAAGTGTAAGGAGGATAATGATAAATAAACTTATACATGCTAAAAACAGGATAGAAAGATAAAGCAGAAATAAATGGCTTGGAGCCCATCATGTCATGATATCCAATCAGGTTACCAACTTGCCTACCTTTATTATTCTGTAGATTCCTACAATAAAAATGTATAAATGTTATTTCCAAAATGTCTCTTGCCCTAGTGTAGATATAATATAGATATAATAGGTACCTTTAGAAAATAAAGCAGTTTATATGACTTCAAGCCAATGTTTTATTTAGAAATATCAGCAAGAAGACAAAATTAAACTTGGGTGATACAGTGCATCATGAGAGGGTAGTTGTAACTGGAGAGATATTTCTTTCTGGGAGAAAATGTTTTGGATTGACTGTCTTCCCATGACCTTTATTTTGTATTTGAGGGGCTGCCACAAAGAAAAGTGGGACAACCTACCGTATATCCTCGCATATAAGCCGACTTTAGAATGCTTTTTTTTTTTTTTCAAATTTGGGGATCGGCATATACGCGCATAAATATGATTTCTGACACAAACGACATGACGATATGACACCACTTTTCAGATCACGCAATATCGATATTACCATACAGCGATATATACATACAGCACATTTCTTTTTACTCTGGGTGCCTCCATTTTGCTTTTTCTCCCACCGGATATAACACACTCTGATTGGTTAGTCATTTACGTGACTGCTGTAGTGTTTGCGATCATCACATGCAACTTTGTATCCAGTTTCTCTGCATTTAGTAAAGCATTCCGCAGTAAAATTCATTAAAATATAGCCATTTCTGATGTTAAAAGAAAAAGAATGTCTTATGCTGCTTCTTTTAAACTAAAAGTAGTGAAGGCTGCAGAGGAAACAAGCAACCTTGAAGCAGCAAGAACCTTTGGACTGGATGAGAGCAATATTAGAAGATGGAGAAAGGATAGTACATTGGATTGCACCCCCAGTTCAAAATGTACAAAAAGAAGGCCCAAAGCTGGGCAATTGGAAATGGAAAAGCACATTCTTGAGTGGTTTGAGGCTCAAAGGCAGAATGGCTACAGTGTGTCTAGATTGGCTGTGTGCTTACAAGCATTGCAGATGGCCAAATCTGGAAAATACCAAGGTACCTCAACCTTCACTGCTTCCCCGGGCTGGTGTACAAGGTTTTTGAAGAGAAATGGGATATCACTAAGACGAAGAACAAAAATAGCCCAAACTTCCAACGTTTCGTGATAAATAAACGAAAAACTGGTGATTTTCCTCTCAGCAGGATTGGCAATATGGACGAGACCCCTATGTGCTTTGACATGCCAAGCACTAAAACATTGAACCAAAAGGGTGAAAAAACAGTTCTTATTAAGACAACAGGGCACCAAAAAATCCATTTTACAGTGGTGCTGAGTTGCACTGCAGATGGGGTGAAGCTACCCCCGATGGTAATCTTCAAACGAAAAACCCCTCCAAAAGACAAATTTCCCAGTGGTATGGTCATCCATCAGCATCCCAAAGGATGGATGCATGAAGAAGGCGTAATCAAATGGATAAATCAAGTGTGGGTGCGCAGAAATGGAGGTCTTCTCAAGAAACACTCCATGCTAGTCTGGGACCAATTCAGAGCTCACCTAACCGAAAAGGTAAAAAGGAGTCTAAAGGAGTCAAACACCATTCAGGCAATCATACCAGGAGGGTTGACTGGAATGCTACAACCCCTAGATGTCAGCCTGAACAGACCCTTCAAGACACACATGCGAAACCTGTGGACACAGTGGATGGCAAATGGCAAGGCTGAACTAACAGCCAAAGGAAACTTCAAACGCCCTCCTTTGCCAACAGAAATGGTACTAAAATCCTTTTTAAAATGTTGCATTAGCAACAAATTAGATGGCACTGAAGATGATGTTGTATGGCAGGAGGATAGCAATGAAACTGAAAATGAAGACAGTGATGAAGTGGCAGAAAATGAAAATGAATATCAAGATGAAGAAATGTGGGATGAAGATAATGTCAAATATACATTGGAGGACTGGAAACATCTCTTTGGGGAATCTGAGGATGAGGGTGATGGTGAGGATGAATTTGAAGGATTCTGAGACACAGTTTAATTTGTGAAAATAAATAAAAGTAAAACACAACACAAAACACAAGCTTTTATTCTCATTTATGCTCTTCTGCAAGCTTTTGCTACAATAAGTGCATATATTACCATTATATAACATCAGATTCTTTACATACCGGGTAATTAACTTAATATTGTTTCCTACACAAATGCTTTGATAATGAACCTTCATCAGTGCATTGCATATTGATACTCTTTTGTTATTAGCCCAAACAACACACCATGGTATTTGGGGGTTGGCTTATATCCGAGTTTTTGCAAAATTCCTCATTTTGGGGCAGTTTTTTAAGGGTCGGCTTATATGCGAGATCGGCTTATATGCGAGTATATACGGTATTTTTCAAAGCAATGCATGGAAACTAATCAAGGAGAGAAGCAACCTAGAACTAAGGAGAATTTTCCTAACAGTGAGAACAATGAAGCTTTTCAGCAATGTCATTTCTCCATGAAGTCTTACGTCTTCAGTACCATCTAGTGGCCACTGTTTATTTTGTAATCCAGATATGTTATTTCATTAATTAATTTATCTTTATATTTAAATAGGAAATCCTCAATTTAAAACCACAGTTGAGCCCAAAATTTCCATTGCTAAGGAAGACAGCAGTTAAGTGAATTGTGCCTCATTTTAGAACTATTTTTTCTATAATTGTTAAGCGAATCACTAAAGCTGTTAAGCAAATCTGGCTTCCCCATGAAATTTGCTTGTCTGAAGCTCCCTAAGAAAGTTGCAAATGACAATTCCAGGACCCTGGGATATTGCAACAATTATAAATACATGCCAGTTGCCAAGCATCCAAAATTTGACCACCTGACTGTGGGGAAGCTGCAAAGTATGAAAATTGGTCATGTCACTTTTTTCAGTGCATTGTAACTCTGAGTGGTCATTAAACAAATCGTTGTCCAATTTTACCCACAATAGCCCGAAAAGATGGTTTGGGCTAAGTGAGAGTGACTGGCCTAAGTTACTCAGCTGGCTTTTAATGTATGTCTAAGGTAGGATTAGAACTTAGTCTTCTAGTGTCTAGCTTGATATCTTACTTCCTAGGCCAAATCAACATTAGTTACAACAATATAGCGCACTACAATCCTCATCTTGCACTCTCAATAATGGAATTATGCTTGACCAATCACACTCAACATGTAGTCCTCAATAGGATTGCATCTACATGGAAGTAAGTATGCAGTGGGGTACCCGAAGGCTGTTTTAGTCTTAGCACTCTTCAAAATCTTCATCAATGATTTGGATGAGGTGATAGATGGGGAACTCATCAAATTTACAAAAGATAGCCAACTGGCAGGAATAGCCAACACTCCAGAAGATAGGCTTAAAATAAAAGATAATCAGAGTTGGAAGGGACCATGTAAGTCATCTAGTCTAACTCCCCCCCCCCCAAGCAGGAGACCCTACACCATTTCTGACAAATGGCAGTCCAATTTCTTCTTGAAAGTCTCAAAAGAGACTTTGGAATCACAACTTCCGAGGGCAAGGTGTTCCATTGGTTGATTCTTCTCACTGTCAGAAAGTTTCTCCTTATTTCCAGGTTAAATCTCTCCTTGTTCAGTTTCCATCCATTATTCCTTGTCTGGCCTTCGGATGCTTTAGAAAATAGCTTGATCCCTTAAGGCTAGGTCACACTGGCCAACGGATGCAAAACGTATATTAAGCCCATGTCACACTGCACCAACGGATGGAAAGAGGATGTAAAATGGAGAAAAACACTTGCCATCCATTGATTAACGCGATGCTTCCGTTTTGTACTCACTGCGTCCGTTTTTCTTCCTCTCTATCCGTCCAGCATCCGTCTACTGACATTTTATACGCTCAAAAAGTTTTGAGCTGCTCAAAACTTTTTGAGCGGACAATGTATCCAACGCGTCCATTCTGCATCCGCTAGGCATATGGGGAACATCCGTTCTGCATCCGTCGTCATCCATTACGCGTCCACTACATCTGCTAGGCATCCGCTGCGCATCCATGCAACTCAAATCTGCTCCAGCGGAAAGCAGACGCAGGCAGGAAGCGGAACGGACGTGGAACAGACACGCAGCGTTAGTAGCACAGACGGAGAAAGGATGAAAGCGGATGCACCTTGCAAAGAAAGCATTTTAAACGGAAAAAAAGTTCACAGAGGGGACCTATCTCGGATATTAAGGATGTCTAGCGGATGCCTAGAGGATGCAAAAGGACACATAGGGGAAAACCTATATTGCCTATAAAAAGGGGGAGCAACTCACCTGGATCTCACTTTCAGACCAGCAGCCCTGCTGTGCAGAACTCTGCAGCCTTCATCTGCCTCTTGCTATTCCACAGCATCCAGTCATGTCCACCATGGATCGTAACACAGTCCTTTTGGTAGCCACCATCATTCTGCAACAATGCGAAGCCATCTACAGGCTCTTTCAACTCTACTACGGGAAGAAAAGGAGGTGGCCAAGAAGCGTCTGGGTCCGAAGATGGATTGGGAGAAGAGCAGAGTACGGACTGTACAACAAGCTGATGGTGGAGCTGAGGAACAAAGACCCTCGTGCATTCCAGAACTTCATGAGGATGCCTCCAGCCATGTTTGACGAAGTTGTGCAGCACCAGACACCCAGGTTGACCAAGGCAAACACCAACTTCTGGCCCAGCCTGGACCCTGGGCTCAAGGTGGCACCGACTCTGCACCACCTGGCCTCAGGGACCACCTACAGGAGCATGCAGTACGGCTGGAGGGTGCCACACAACACCATCAGCATTGTGATCAGAGAAGTGGTGCAGGCCATCATCGAAGAATACAAGGAGGAGCTCCTCCAGTGCCCCTCCACTGAAGAAGGCTGGAAGAAAGTTGCAGAACAGTGGTATCAGAGGTGGAACTTCCCCCACACCGTTGGAGCCATAGATGGCAAGCACGTGGCCTGCAAAGCACCAGCCAAGTCGGGGTCCACTTATTTCAACTACAAGGACTTCTTCAGCATCGTCCTCTTTGCCATGGTCGATGCTGACTACAAGTTCATATACATCGATGCTTCAGACAACGGGTCAGCTTCAGATGCTCAGGTATACAACGCCAGTGACCTCAAGGAGGGGCTGGAATGCAACTTCATCATGGGCTTCCCAGATCCAGACCCCCTGCCCAACGACACGCGAGATGTGCCCTAGTTCATCATGGGGGATGACGCCTTCTCCCTCAGAACCTATCTCATGAAGCCCTACACTTCCAGATGCCTCACCCGTGAAGAGAGGATCTTCAACTACAGGCTGTCCAGGGAAAGGCGGGTGGTGGAGAATGCCTTTGGCATCCTGGCCAACAGGTTCCAGGTACTTCTCACCACAATGCAGCATCGCCCAGAGACCATGAGGAACATTGTGGAAGCTTGCTGCATCCTGCACAATCTCATGCGCACCCGCTACCCAGTGTTGCAGAACAGGCCCGTGGACCTCCAACAAGGCAATGGGGACATGGAGCCTGGGGAATGGAGGCAAGGGCAAAACCTGATCGGCACTGTGGATGTGCAAGGCCCCAACAGAGCCTCACGTGAAGGGAAGAAGCAGCGCAACCTTCTGAGACACTGGTGCAACTCCCCAGCTGGAGCAGTGGAGTGGCAGGACAGGATGATAGATGATTAATGGATGCTTCCTTCAGCCTGTCTCATCACACTGATGAGATTGGGCCATGTATGTTGGGTGGGCCTACAGTGAACAGGGCATTTAATAAAGAGTTGTGTTTATGTTGACATGTGTGTATCAATGATTACATTAGTATTGATAATGAAGGGCCATAGGTATGGCACCTGGGAGGGTGGACCATACAGTCCCACTATGCTTGCACTGGAGGTTTGTCTATCCCCACAGCTATCTCAACCCATCCCACAGCTATCTTAACCCATCCCACAGCTATCTTAACACATCCCACATATATCTCAACCCATCCCAAAGGTATCCCTGCCCATCCCACAGCTATGACCCATCCCAAAGGTATCCCTGCCCATCCCACAGGTATCCCTGCTCATCCCACAGATATTACCCATCCCAAAGATATCCCTGCCCCCCCCCACTGCTATCCTTACCCATCCCACAAGCAAGAAAAGGCTTAAATCATTTCTATAAGTTTCCACCAAGTCTTTATTTACAAAAATAAATGAAGCAAGTGTGTGAAGCAAAGATAATCTTTATTAAGAACAAGCTATAAAAGAAAAAAGACCGAAGTCAAGTGTCCAAATAAAGTCTACAGGTAGCCACCCAGTCTCTGGCACTCTTCTCTGTCACTCAGCTTGGCTGTGGGGTGGAGGAAGGAGCAGTGTAGTGGGGCTGTCTGGTCTGCAGCTGTGTGAGGACTGGTGTCGGTGGCATCGGTGGCATCAGTGGCATGGGTGGCATTGGTGGCATCAGTGGCGTGGGTGGCATGGTGGCATCAGTGGAACCGGTGGCAACGGTGGCGTCCGATGAGTCTGTGCCTGGACTGGGAAGGGCTGCTGCCTGTGCTGCTGGACCTCCTGATAGCCGTAGCCCTGGTAGGTGGGGGCCTGTGGAAAGCCTTGGAATGGGAGAGACATCACCTGGGGTGGAGGAGCAGACCTGGACTGGGTGGGAGCAGGTTCATCTGGATCTGGAGGGTTGTGAAGCAGATCGGTGATCCTGTCCTTCACCACCTGGTACTGGGGTTCCGCCATGTCCGTGAGGGTCTGGTTGACATAGGTGGGGAAGGGCTTGCGGTTGGAGGATGAGGAGTCGGTGTGGACCAGCTGAGAGAGGATATCTATGCTGCTCCTGATGGTGTCTCTTATCTCCAGCAGGACAGTGTGGCTCTGCCCCTCCTGTCTGGCTCTCTGCCTTTCGGTGGAGGTGGAGCTGGGGGTGGATGCGGGTAGGACTGTGGTGGAAGTGCTGTCTCCTTTCTCCCACTGCGCCAGGGAGTCCTCCATGCGCTCCGCCACGGTTAGAACAGCTGTCCGCGGGTTCTCCGTCGTGGCACGCTCCACAGACACCTGCCTGGAGACAGGAGCTGACTCTCTGCCGGAAGAGGACTGGCTCTCAGCAGGCTGCCTGAGAGATAGGGTTGTGAGAGGGGCTGCTCCTCGGTGGCAAATCTCACCCTCCAGGAACCTGCACTTGGCCATGACATAGGTCTCTCTGTCCGTCAGCTTGACCGCGGCCTGGCCAGATTTCTTGAGGTGCAGCTTCCCGTACCAGGTGTGCATGTGCTTCCACCAGCCGAGGAGTGCCTCCGAAGTGTAGCCCAGGCTCTCCGCCTTCTCTCTCCAAGCAGCCTGCTTCCTTTTGGTCTCCCTGTAGAGCCTGTGTCCCTTCCGCCATAGATAGTCATTATCTCTCCGCCACTCCAGTACCTCATCCTCATGTTCCTCCTTGATGGAGTATTGCCCCCTCTCCCGTTCTCGCATATGCCTCTTCCTCCCTTTGGCAGGACTAGATGGGCCCTCATCAGAGGGGCTTCCAGGTTGTAGGGGCTGCTCCTCCACACCACCACCACCACCACCACCAGCAGCAGGATCAAAAGCAGCAGCAACAGCAGCAGCAGCACCAGCAGGATCATCATCAGCAGCAGCAGCACCACCACCACCAGCAGGACCAGGATCAGCAGCAGCAGAGTAAGCACCAGCAGTGCCAGCAGCACCAGGAGCACCAACAGCACCAGGAGCATGAGCAGGACCAGCAGGATGAGCAGGACGAGCAAGACCAGGAGCATGAGCAGGACCAGCAGGATGAGCAAGACCAGGAGCACGAGCAGGACCAGCAGGACCAGCAGGACCAGCAGGATGAGGAGCAGCTATAGCAGAGTAAGCACCAGCAGAAGCACCACCACCAGAAGCAGCAGCAGCAGCTCCTCCAGAAGCAGCATCAGCAGAAGCACCACCGCCAGAAGCAGCATCAGCAGAGTAAGCACCAGTAGAAGCACCACCGCCATAAGCAGCATCATCAGCTCCTCCAGAAGCAGAAGCAGCAGAAGCCCCAGCCCCAGAAGAGCGAGCCTGTGCTACAGAAGCCCCAGCAGAAGCAGAGTGGGGGCCAGGGGTTGGGAGGGTGGCCCTGTCCCTCTTGCCAGGGCTGGCAGCATATGGCTGAGGCTTCCACTTCTTCCCCATGGTTGTGGGGTTGCTGGCTGGCAGCAAGGCTGGCAGGCAGGCAGGCAGGCTGGCAGCAAGGCTGGCAGGCAGGCAGCAAGGCTGGCAGGCAGACAGCAAGGCTGGCAGGGAGCCTTGAAGGCAGGCTGGCTGGCAGACAGGCAGCAAGCCTGGCAGGCAGCAAGCCTGACAGGGAGGCTGGAAGGCAGGCTGGCAGGCAGACAGACAGCAAGGCTGGCAGGCAGACAGACAGCAAGGCTGGCAGGCAGACAGACAGCAAGGCTGGCAGGGAGGCTGGCAGGCAGCAAGGCTGGCAGCAAGGCTGGCAGGCAGGCAGCAAGGCTGGCAGGCATGCAGGCAGGCAAGGCAGGCAGGCTGGCAGCAGGCAGCAAGGCTGGCAGGCATGCAGGCAGGCAAGCATGCAGGCAGGCAAGGCAGGCAGGCTGGCAAGGCTGGCAGGCAGTCGATGTGTCTGGAAGCAGGTCTTTCCTCTGAATGGTGACCTGCTTGGGAGCTGCCTCCCTTTATATCCGCGGGGCTGACGCAATGCATCCTCCCTGCATGCGCAGTGAACACTAGGCATCCGCTAGGCTTCCGCTAGGCTTCCGCTGTGCATCCGCTTCATCCGCTCAGCATCCGCTCAGCATCCGCTTCATCCGCTCAGCGTCCGCTCTGCATCCGCTGTATCCATTCCGTGTCCGCTTTGCTGCGCTCCCCCGGAAGCCTTGCGGATGTGCCATCCGCTCCCATCCGCTTCCATCCGCTAGGCTTCCGTGGAGCATCCGCTTTCCATCCGCCCTGCATCCTCCCCCTGTCTGTTCCTTTCCGTGTTATCTGCTTTGGTTATGCAAATTTTTGCCCCTTTTGAGAGCGCATAAAAACGGATGGAACATTTTTCTCGTCCGCTGTGTCCTTTTTACAAACATTTTGCATCTGTCGGCCAATGTGACAGGGCCTTAAGTAGGGTGGGGAAGGACAAATATATTACTGCAAAAATATAAATATGCCAGGCTATCCTAATTTTCTGATCATCTACAAATGTAAAATTGAGGTAAATATTTAACTGTAAGCAGTATGCTGCAATCTAAGGCTGTTATAAATAACCATTTGTATATGAATGTAGGTTTACTTTTCTAATTTTCACCAATGTAAAATTTTTGCATTTGAGCAGTGTAAATGATTAACTGAAATGACATTAAATGATATAACTGATATAGCTGCATAAATAATACATGTGTCCTTTAAATGTGGAGACTTTTCCTTTCAAATTCATTTGGTATTAAAATATTGTTTTATGCTAAATTTAAGTACATTGAGGTATGTAAGCATATTATATACATATGCATGCATATTATGTTCAATTAATTGTTAGTTGCCTCTATGCTTAATTTTAGATATTATAATAGAAAAGCCATGTTAGTCTGTAGTGAGAAAAATCTGGCAGCACTTTTTCTGACGAACAGATTTTGTTAAAATACGTAAGCATTTTTGAGCTGCATTCACATCATCAGATCCATCTGATGACGTGAGCTGCAGCCACAGTAGCTTGCGCCTCTTAATGTTTGTCAGAAAAATGCTAGCATAATCCTGTGTGTCCTTTGCCATGCTGTCTTTGTAATTGAATTTAATTTTATATTTCTTAATATTTTAAATTATTATTGTTTTGCTCAGGCAATTCATTCTGTAGCTTGGCATCATGAAGGAAAGCAATTTATTTGTAGCCATTCAGATGGCACTTTGACTATATGGAATGTCAGGAACCCTTCTAAGCCATTGCAGACAATCACTCCCCATGGTAAGTTCACAGTGTATGTGGTTTGTATTTAAGATGTTGGTACATTATATCTTAGGTTTCACTTCTATACATATCTGGAAG
>BLBF01000044.1:13710721-13802715 GCA_015471245.1 Laticauda colubrina | reverse complement strand
TGCCTCAAATTTGCATAAACAGAGTGGACAAAAACGGAAAGAAACGGACGTGGGGAGGATGTAGCGGGGATGTAAAACGGACATTCGTAGGAAGCCTAGTGGATGAAAGCGGATGGAAGCAGATGACACATCTGCAGGGCTTCCAGGGGAGAACAGCAAAGCAGACGCATAGCGGAAGGAACGGAAGCGTAGCAGATGCGTAGCGGAAGGAACAGATGCGTAGCAGATGCGTAGCAGATGACGCGGATGCATCACGGACGCCTATAGGATGCATAGCAGATGCCTAGCGGATGCAAAGCATTCACTGCGCATGCAGGGAGGATGAATTGTGGAAGCTCCACGGATATAAAAGGAGGCAGCTCGCAAGCAGGTCACCGTTCAGAGGAAAGACCTGCTGCCAGATACATCTTGAGAGAACACCATGGGGAGGAAGAGGAAGCCTGTGCCTACTCCTGCCAGCCCTGGCAAGAAGGACAAAACCATCATCCCACCCCCTGGCGCTGACTCTGAAGCTGCTGGTGCTTCTGCTGCTGCTGCTCCTGGTGTTGCTGCTGCTGGTGCTTCCCCTGCTGGTACTGCTGGTGCTTCTCCTGCTGCTGTTGGTGGTGGTGCTTCTCCTGCTGCTGCTTCTCCTGCTTTTCCTGCTGCTGCTGCTGTGGTGGACCAGCCCCAAGGCCCTCAAAGCCCTGCTGCTGAAGGCCCTAAAAGCCCTGCCAGAAGGAGGAAGAAGGCAAGGAGAAGGGGGAGAGGAAACAGTACTCCATTTCCGAGGACCATGAGGAGGAGCTGGAATGGCTGAAGGAGAACGAGTACCTGTGAGGAAGCGCCACAAGCTCTATCGTGACACCAAGCGGAAGCAGGCAGTGTGGAGAGAGAAGGCGGAGAGCCTGGGCTACACTTCAGATGTACTCCTTGGATGGTGGAAGCATATGCACACTCGGTATGGCAAGCTGCACCTGAAGAGAACCAGGTCAGCCACTGTCAAGCTCACTGACCGGGAGACCTATGTCAGAGCCAGGTGAAGCTTCCTGGAGGGTGAGATCCACCACCGAGGAGCAGCCTCTCTGGCAACCCTCTCCCTCAGACAGCCCACAGAGAGCCACTCCTCTTCCAGCCAGGAGAAAGCTAGTGTCCAGGAAGGTGTCTTTGGAGAGCCCCACAACAGAGACCCCCCCCTGACAGCTGCACTCCCCATGCCAGAGGACATGGAGTATCCCGTCTCAGATGGAACAAGAAGCAGCAGCCACCAGAGACCAACTCACCCCCACCCCCAGCTCCACCTCCACAGAAAGCAGGCAGAGAGGCAGACCGGAGGGACAAAGCCACACTGTCCTCTTGGAGATCAGGGACACAATAAAAGCCAACACAGATCTCCTCTCCCAGCTGGTCCACTTTGACATACCATCCTCCAACCTCAAGCCCTTCATCACGTACGTGGACATGTCCTCATGGACATGCCCGAGGCCCAGTAACAGGCGATGGAGAGGATCACAGCTCTTCTGCACCACCCTCCAGGCCCAGCTGAACCTGTTTTGACCCAGTCCAGGTCTGCTCCTCCATCCCAGGCGATGTCACAGCCCTTCCACGGATTTCAGCAGCCACTCTCCTATCAAGCCTACCACTACCAGGACTTCCCACAGCAGAGGCAGCTTTTCCCAGTCCAGACCCAGGTTCCTCAGATGCCAGACGCCTCAGCTGACCTAGCTGCAGACCAGACAGCCCCACTACACTCCTTCTTTCTCCACCCCACAGCCAAGCCCTTCCTCAGAACATCTGTCATCAGTCTTGGGCCTCACATCCCAGGTCCTTGAGGAAGTGCTCCTCAATCTCATGGACTGAGTCAGCTCTCTGAGAGCTTCCTGCACACACCATCTCTTGTTGTACTCTCGGGGGCCAGGCGCCCCAATGGCGCCTCAGACCAGCATTCCAGCAACATTCACCTCCACAGTCCGTGGCCCCTTTATATTTGAGACCATGGGCACACCTCAGAGTGACTGAGAAGAGTACCAGAGAATGAGTTGTTATCTGTTCACCTTATCTTTGCTTAAAGACACTTTACTTGGATCATTTTGCTTTTTAATAAAGTCATATAGTTTGTTATGAATAAAGGTTATCTTTGCTTCACACACTTGGTTCATTTTTTTTACTTAATAAAGTGTTGGGGAAAACTTTGAAAAAAGGGTTAAGCCTTTGCATGCTTGTGGGATGGGTAAGGATAGCTGTGGAATAAGGATAGTTGTGGGATAGATAAACCTCCAGTGCAAGCATAGTGGGACTGGATGGTCCACCCTCCCAGCTGCCACACATATGGCCCTTTTTTATCAATAACAATTCATTCATTGATCAACACATTTCAAAATAAACAAAACTCTTTATTAATGCGCTGTTCATTGTAGGGCCACGCAACATACATGGCACAATCTCATTAGTGTGATGAGACAGGCTGAAGGAAGCATCCATTAAGCATCTACCATCCTGTCTTGCCACTCCACTGCTCCAGCTGGGGAGTTGCACCAGTGTTTCAGGAGGTTGCGCTGCTTCTTTCCTCCACGTGAAGCTCTGTTGGGGCCTTGCACATCCACAGTGTCTATCAGGTTTCTCCCTTGCCTCCATTCCCCAGGCTCCATGTCCCCATTGCCTTGTTGATGGTCCAAAAGCCTGTTCTACAACACTGGGTAGCAGGTGCGTATGAGATTGTGCAGGATGCAGCAAGCTTCCAGGATGCTCCTCACAGTCTGTGGGCGATGCTGCAGGTGTTGAGAAGTACCTGGAACCTTTTGGCCAGGATGCCAAAGGTGTTCTCCACCACCCGCCTTGCCCTGGACAGCCTGTAGTTGAAGATCCTCTCTTCACGGGTGAGGTATCTGGAACTGTAGGACTTCATGAGGTAGGTTTTGAGGGAGAAGGCGTCATCACCCACAATGAAGTAGGGCACATCTTGTGTGTCGTTGGGTAGGGGGTCTGGATCTGGAAAACCCATGATGAAGTTGCGTTCCAGCCCACTCTTGAAGTCACTAGTATTGTATATCTGGGCATCTGAAGCTGACCCATTGCCTGAAGCATCGATGTACATGAACTTGTAGTCAGCATCAACCATGGCAAAGAGGATAATGCTGAAGAAGCCCTTGTAGTTGAAATCATTGGACCCCGAGTTGGGTGGAGCTTTGCAGGCCACGTGCTTCCCATCTATGGCTCCAACGGTGTGGGAAAAGTTCCACCTCTGATACCACTGCTCTGCAACTTTCCTCCAATCTTCTTCAGTGGTGGGGCACTGGAGGAGCTCCTCCATATTCTTCGATGATGGCCTGTACTATTTCTCTGACCATAATGCTGATGGTGTTGTGTGGCACCCTCCAGGCATACTGTATGTTTCTGTACGTGGTCCCAGAGGCCAGGTGGAGCAGAGTCAGTGCCACCTTCAGTCCAGGGTCCAGGCTGGGACGGAAGTTGGTGTTTGCCTTGGTCAACCTGGGTCTCAGACACTCCACAAGTTCATCGAGCATGGCTGATGGCATCCTCATGCTGTGCTGGAATGCACGAGGGTCTTCATTCCTCAGATCCACCATCAGCTTGTCATAGAGTCCAAACTCCACTCTTCTCCTGATCCATCTTCGGACCCAGACAGCTCTTGGACGTCTCCTTCTTCCCTTTGCAAAAAAAAGGTGAAACAGTCTGAAGAGGGCTTGGTTCTGGTGTTGAATGATGGCGGCTACCAAAAGGAGTGTGTGATGATCCATGGTGGAGATCAATGTGGAAGAGCAAGAGAAAGGCTGAAGATGTCTGCACACCAGGGCTGCTGGACTGAAAGTGAGATCCAGGTGATTTCCTCCCTCTTTTTATAGGAAATATTGTTTTTCCGCTAGGTGTCCTTTCACATACTCTAGACATCCTCCAGATATCCTAAATATCCGAGATACGTCCCATATACGAATGTTTTGTCCGTTTTAATGCTTTATATACGAGATGCATCCGCTTACATCCTTTCTTTGTCCGTGCTCCTTACGCTGTGTGGACGTTCTGCGTACCTTTCGCTTCCTCCCTCTTTCTGCTTTCTGCTGCAGTGGATGTGAGTTGCGCGGATGGCCAGAGGATGCTGAGAGGATACATCGGACGTGTAACGGATGACAACGGACTTAGAACGTTTGTTGCCCATGTCGCGGATGTAGATTGTACGCGGCGTAAAGTTCATCCGCTGAAAAAGTTTTGTGCAGCTCAAAACTTTTTGAGATGAAATAGTAGTAGACGGATGTTTTACGGATAGAGCGTATGAAAGACGTACGCAGTGAGTACACAACGGATGCATCGCATTTTCCAAAGGATGGCAAGCTTTTTTGTCCGTTTTACATCCTCTTTGCATCCATTGGTTCAGTATGACAGGGGCTTTACTCTCTGTGGTGGCCCCCCAAATATTGGAAGATTGCTATCCTGTCTCCCCTGGTACTTCTCTTTAGGAGACTAGCCATGCCCAGTTCCTGTAACTGTTCTTCATATGCCTTAATCTCGTTTTTTGAGAAAAACTAAATGCACAAGTACAGTATATGTGGTATCATGCTCAATAGTCCTAATGGATAATCACTTAAATATGAGACAGCAGTATGCTGTACTTGCCAAAAAAGCCAACATAGTTCTAGGCTACATAAAAAGAGGGATAGAATCAAAATCAAGTGAAGTGGTAATACCACTTTATAATGCCTTGGTAAGGCTACACTTGGAATACTGCATCCAGTTTTGGTCACCATGATGAAAAAAGATGTTGACAATAGAAGCACAAGAAAGATGATTCGGGGACTGCAGGCTAAAACAGGTAAAGAACAAGTTGATGGAATTGGGTATGTCTATTTTAATAAAAAGGATAGGAGTAACATGATAGCAGTGTTCCAATATTTCAGGGGCTGCTACAAAGAAGAGAGACTCAACCTATTTGCACCTGAGGACAGGACAAGAAGCAATGGATGGAAAAACTAATCAAGGACAGAAGCAACCTAGAACTAAGAAAAAATTCCCTGCCAGTTAGAACAATTAACCAGTGGAACTTGCTTCCAGAAATTGTAAATGCTCCAACCGTGGAAATTGTAAAGAAGATAATCATTTATAAGATTATCTTATAAAAGATAATTATCTTATAAAAGATAATTGATATAATTTATTATCTTATAAAATAAGATAATCATTTATTTGAATTGATATAGTTTCCTGCATAAGCAGAGAGTTGGACTAGAAAACCTCCAAGGTCACTTCCAACTGTTATTCTATTCTATTCAATGAAGTGGAAAAGCCCACCCGCCCCCGCGAGAGAAACAACATCTTAATATAGTTGTGATTGGAGAGGCATTCTGCTAAAAAAGGTGTCGGATTCAAATAAATTGCACATTTATCTAACGCCTTTCCTCTCTCAGCCTCTGCTCCCACTAGTTCCCTAGCTCTTGGAAGGCAGACACAACCCACTGCCTTTGAAAATGGCTTTTCAACTGCGCGACAGAAATTATTCAGCTCATTCAGGGTCGAAAAGGTGGGAGCGCCGGAAACTGCCAGTGCCGCTTTGGGACGTGGGAGGGGAGAGAGGGCGGAGATCATTATCTCCAGCTCCCACCCCTGAAGTGTTTGGCCTGATCTCTCTAGGCGGGTTTCCCCCATCATATGAGGAGGAATGTGCAGCTTTTCCGGGTCTCCGCTCAGAAAGGAACAACCAACCCAGCGTCTAACTTCTCTGACTCCCTCTCCAGGATATCGAGCTGTCACATCCGCCGACGCCAAGGCCGCGTCTTGTGACGTGTGCGTCCATCGCGAAGGGCATTGTGGGAACGAGATAATTGTCGCGTAGGAAGTTAGGATTGAGAAGAGGAAGGAGGAGGAGGAGGAGGAGGAAGAAGTGGATTCTGAAGAGAGCCTCCATTTTGGCTGGGTAGCCACTAAGAATATTTTTTTTCCTTGCTGGATCGTTGTTGGATCTTGTCTGCCACTTGCTTCTTCGTTCCTCGTCACCAAGTGAGGTTGCCTCTCTGTGTGGCAAGCGCTCTGCTTATTATATCCGGGAGCGGCTGCGGCAAAAGGATGGCGGCCGAGAGTCGGGAAGAAAAAGGTATGGAATGTATCCCCTTTCCTCCCCTTCCTCCTCCTGTTACTGCATGCTGTCATGGCAGCGGGGCTGCCCGTAAGTCCGTGGGAAAGCGCGATTAGCGGTGGGTGTGACGCGTAGTCGGCCCAGGACAGGAGGTCCCTGCCCTGAGGTAACCACGCCTTTCCCCCGTTTGAAAAATGTCGGCCAGGGTTTCAGAGTTCACGCTAATGACTACTTTCCGTCTCCTGGAAGGGTCAGGCCAGGGGAGGGTTTGAGCATTTAACAGTGATAAAACTCGGGTCAGGAAATCAGATCGAAGGCCGAAAAGAATTTGATTTCATTACATGGGATCCAGCCGGGGACGAGCACGGATGGATTCGGAAAGAGTTAAAACTTTTCTCTTAAAATATATAGGACGTAATTTGTGTGAACTACTTTTATGGACGTATTATTGATTCTGGTTTTTATTACCTGTCTGTATTTTGATAATAGCAATTCACCCTCAAGGTCCTATTCATGTATGAAGCTGAAGTTGAAACGATAAAGCCATTATTTGAGGTTGATTTAGAATACAAGAATCTGAATTTATAACTTTGCATATGCAGCTGCTGTGATATATTAGATTGTTGATTTCATGTACAGTTTTTGGGGAAACTTTAAATGTTCACCCCATCTGTTAATGTTCAATAACTACATGATAGGAAAAGGCTTTCCTGAAACATAGAGAAAGACATCTATGTATGTAGCTAAGACTGGGGAAACCTGGCTTGAACACTACCTCTGCGCATTGAAGCCCAAGGGGTGAATTTCAGAGAATCACTCTCTGGATTGTTGTGAGGATAAATGGACAAAGGTGACATCACAGGTGACAATGACATCACATAATTAGATAATACAGTAGACTAGCTGGTGATGGCCAGCATCTTCTTGGAGAATTTGCAATTCTACCTTGAAAATTGAGAATGCTATAGAGTACAAGCAGAGAAACTGTTTCTACTATGTGTTTTCTCAATCATGTGACTGTCCATTGCAAGTACCACATGACCTAGAGAAAAATAGTCTGCTTTAAGTAGTTGCTGACAGGAACTGCATTTACACCCCATACACTATGAAATTTATTTAAATGTGTAGCGCCATCTATTTCATAAAAGTGACTTAGCATCATACAAGTACCGAAACATTTTGGTTTCATGTAACTTCTGTCATTAGTTTCTTAAAATTGAGAGTTTATTGGCGGTAGAAGACACACAGTATGAAATAATCCTGGTAATTCTATCAAAAATTGATCTGTCCCTTAGGAATTTCAAATATTTTTCGTGGAATGTTTTTCATAATTTGCAAGCTCTTATGCATGGCAAAAATGTCCTTAATTATATAAAATCCTTCCCTCAGGCTATACCCAACCTATAACTAAAGCCCATGTCACACTGAACCAACGGATGGGAAGAGGATGTAAAACGGACAAAAAAGTTTGCCATCCGTTGGAAAACGCGATGCATCTGTTCTGTACTCATTGCGTATGTGTTTCATATGCTCTATCTGTAAAACATCCGTCTACTGCTATTTCATCTGCTCAAAAAGTTTTGAGTTGCACAAAACTTTTTGAGCGGATGAACTTTCCGCCGCGTACGATGTACATCCGCAACACATACGGGCAACAAACGTTCTAAGTCCGTTGTCATCCGTTACACGTCCAATGTATCCTCTCGGCATCCTCTGGCCATCTGCGCAACTCACATCCGCTGCAGCGGAAAACGGAAAGAGGGAGGAAGCAAAAGGTATGCGGAACGTCCACACAGCGTTAGTAGCATGGACATAGAAAGGATGTAAGTGGATGCATCTCGTATATAAAGCATTAAAACGGACAAAACATTTGTATATGGGACGTATTTCAGATATTTAGGATGTCTGGAGGATGTCTACAGTATGTGGAAGGACACCAAGCGGAAAACCGACATTTCCTATAAAAAGGGGGAGGAAATCACCTGGATCTCACTTTCAGTCCAGCAGCCCTGGTGTGCAGACCTCTTCAGCCTTGCTCTTGCTCTTCTACATCATCCATTGATCTCCACCATGGATCATCGCACACTCCTTTTGGTAGCCGCCATCATTCAACACCAGAACCAAGCCCTTTTCAGGCTGTTTCACCTTTTTTTTGCAAGGGGAAGAAGGAGACGTCCAAGAGCTGTCTGGGTCTAAAGATGGATCGGGAGAAGTTTGGACTCTATGACAAGCTGATGGTGGATCTGAGGAATGAAGACCCTCGTGCATTCCAGCACAGCATGAGGATGCCACCAGCCATGTTTGACGAAGTTGTGGAGCGGCTGACACCCAGGTTGATCAAGGCAAACACCAACTTCCGTCCCAGCCTGGACCCTGGACTGAAGGTGGCACTGACTCTGCGCCACCTGGCCTCTGGGACCACGTACAGAAACATAACAGTATGCCTGGAGGGTGCCACACAACACCATCAGCATTGTGGTCAGAGAAGTGGTGCAGGCCATCATCGAAGAATATATGGAGGAGCTCCTCCAGTGCCCCACCACTGAAGAAGGCTGGAGGAAAGTTGCAGAGCAGTGGTATCAGAGGTGGAACTTTTCCCACACCGTTGGAGCCATAGATGGGAAGCAGGTAGCCTGCAAAGCTCCACCCAACTCAGGGTCCAATGATTTCAACTACAAGGGCTTCTTCAGCATTATCCTCTTTGCCATGGTTGATGCTGACTACAAGTTCATGTACATCGATGCTTCAGGCAACGGGTCAGCTTCAGATGCCCAGATATACAATACTAGTGACTTCAAGGGTGGGCTGGAACGCAACTTCATCATGGGTTTTCCAGATCCAGACCTCCTACCCAATGACACACAAGATGTGCCCTACTTCATTGTGGGTGATGACGCCTTCTCCCTCAGAACCTACCTCACGAAGCCATACACTTCCAGATATCTCACCCGTGAAGAGAGGATCTTCAACTACAGGCTGTCCAGGGCAAGGCGGGTGGTGGAGAACGCCTTTGGCATCCTGGCCAACAGGTTCCAGGTACTTCTCACCACCATGCAGCATCGCTCCCAGACCGTGAGGAGCATCATGGAAGCTTGCTGCATCCTGCACAATCTCATGCGCACCTGCTACCCAGTGTTGCAGAACAGGCTTGTGGACCGTCAACAAGGCAATGGGGACATGGAGCCTGAGGAATGGAGGCAAGGACTAAACCTGATAGACACTGTGGATGTGCAAGGCCCCAACAGAGCTTCACGTGGAGGGAAGAAGCAGCGCAACCTCCTGAAACACTGGTGCAACTCCCCAGCTGGAGCAGTGGAGTGGCAAAACAGGATGGTTGATGCTTAATGGATGCTTCCTTCAGCCTGTCTCATCACACTGATGAGATTGTGCCATTTATGTTGAGTGGCCCTACAATGAACAGGGCATTAATAAAGAGTTTTGTTTATTTTGAAATGTGTTGATCAATGAATAAATTGTTATTGATAAAAAAGGGCCATAGGTGTGGCAGCTGGGAGGGTGGACCATACAGTCCCACTATGCTTGCACTGGAGGTTTATCTATCCCACAACTATCCTTATCCCACAGCTATCCTTACCCATCCCACAGCTATCCTTACCCATCCCATAGCTATCCATCCCACAGATATCCTTACCAATCCCATAGCTATCCTTACCATCCCACAGCTATCCATCCCACAGCTATCCTTACCAATCCCACAGCTATCCATCCCAATCCCACAGCTATCCTTACCCATCCCACAGCTATCCATCCCACAGCTATCCTTACCCATCCCACAAGCATGCAAAGGCTTAACCCTTTTTTCAAAGTTTTCCCCAACACTTTATTAAGTAAAAAAAATGAACCAAGTGTGTGAAGCAAAGATAACCTTTATTAATAGCAAACTGTATGACTTTATTAAAAAGAAAAATGACCCAAGTAAAGTGTCTTTAAGCAAAGATAAGGCGAACAGATAACAACTCAGTCTCTGGCACTCTTCTCAGTCACTCTGAGGCGTGCCCATGGTCTCAAATGTAAAGGGGCCAGGGACTGTGGAGGTGAATGTTGCTGGAGTGCTGGTCTGAGGCGCCATTGGGGTGCCTGGCTCCCAAGAGTACAACAGGAGATGTTGTGTGCAGGAAGCTCTCAAGAGAGCTGACTCAGTCCTGTGAGGTTGAGGGACACTTCCTCAAGGACCTGGGATGTGAGGCCCAAGACTGATGACAGATGTTCTGAGGAAGGACTTGGCTGTGGGGTGGAGGAAGGAGGAGTGTAGTGAGGCTGTCTGGTCTGCAGCTGGGTCAGCTGAGGCGTCTGTGACATCTGAGGAACCTGGGTCTGGACTGGGAAGGGCTGCCTCTGCTGTGGGAAGTCCTGGTAGTGGTAGGCTTGGTAGGAGAGTGGCTGCTGAAATCCATGGAAGGACTGTGATATCGCCTGGGGTGGAGGAGCAAACCTGGACTGGATCGGAGCAGGTTCAGCTGGGCCTGGAGGGTGGTGCAGAAGAGCTGTGATCCTCTCCTTCATCGCCTGTTACTGGGCCTCGGGCATGTCCACGAGGGTCTGGCTCACGTATGTGATGAAGGGCTTGCGGTTGGAGGATGGTATGTCAAAGTGGACCAGCTGGGAGAGGAGATCTATGTTGGCTTTTATTGTGTCCCTGATCTCCAAGAGGACAGTGTGGCTCTGTCCCTCCGGTCTGCCTCTCTGCCTGCTTTCTGTGGAGGTGGAGCTGGGTGTTTCTTCTTGCTGCTTCTTCTTGCTCCATCTGAGACGGGATCCTCCATGTCCTCTGGCATGGGGAGTGCAACTGTCGGGGGGGTCTCTGTCATGGGGCTCTCCAAAGACACCTGCCTGGACACTGTAGCTATCTCCTGGGTGGGAGAGGAGTGGCTCTCTGTGGGCTGTCTGAGGGAGAGGGTTGACAGAGGGGCTGCTCCTCGGTGGCGGATCTCACCCTCCAGGAAGCTGCACCTGGCCCTGACATAGGTCTCCCGGTCAGTGAGCTTGACAGTGGGCGACCCGGATCTCTTCAGGTGCAGCTTGCCATACCGAGTGTGCATATGCTTCCACCATCCAAGGAGGACATCTGAAGTGTAGCCCAGGCTCTCCGCCTTCTCTCTCCACGCTGCCTGCTTTGGCTTCGTGTCGCGATAGAGCCTGTGGCCCTTCCTCCACAGGTACTCATTCTCCCTCAGCCATTCCAGCACCTCCTCCTCATGGTCTTCGGAAATGGAGTACTGTGTCCTCTCCCCCTTCTCCTTGCCTTGCCTCTTCCTCCCTCTGGCAGGGGCTTCAGGGCCTTCAGCAGCAGGGCTTTGAGGGCCTTGGGGCTGGTCCACCACAGCAGCAGCAGGAGAAGCAGCAGCAGGAGAAGCAGCAGCAGCAGCAGGAGAAGCACCAACAGCACCAGCAGGAGAAGCACCACCAGCAGCAACACCAGGAGCACCACCAGCAGCAGCAGAAGCAGCAGCAGAAGCACCAGCAGCTTCAGAGTCAGCGCCAGGGGGTGGGATGGTGGTTCTGTCCTTCTTGCCAGGGCTGGCAGGAGTAGGCACAGGCTTCCTCCTCTTCCCCATGGTGTTCTCTCAAGATGTCTCTGGCAGCAGATCTTTCCTCTGAATGGTGACCTGCTTGCGAGCTGCCTCCTTTTATATCCACGGAGCTTCCGCAATTCATCCTCCCCGCATGCGCAGTGAACGCTTTGCATCCGCTATGCATCCTATAGGCGTCCGTGATGCATCCGCATCATCCGCTACACATCCGCTCCTTCCGCTACGCATCCACTTCACTGTTCTCCCCCGGAAGCCCTGCGGATGTGTCATCCGCTTTCATCCGCTAGGCTTCCTACGAACATTCGCTTTACATCCCTGCTACATCCTCCCCACGTCCATTCCTTTCCGTTGTTGTCCGCTCTGTTTATGCAAATTTGGGGCACTTTTGAGAGCGGATAACAACGGATGGAAAATTTGCTCGTCCGCTCTGTCTTTTTTATATACGTTTTGCATCTGTCGGCCAGTGTGCCCTATCCTTTACATATTGTGCACATTCAAATTAGTTAATGATGTTCCTTCTAATTAAAGGTTTTTATGTAAGTAGCATACCATTAAAGATTGATTTTAGGTATGCATTCTCAGCGAGATTATTTAAAATTGTTTAATGTAATACTTCATCGGGGGTTATTGTAATTCCAGTGCCATCTTCTGTTCTAATATACGTAGGATCTGAATGAATCTCTTCTACAGAGAGAATTTCCAGTAATTGTACAGATAGTAAATAAGAGAAATCACATATTTTTAACCAGTGTCTAGCTACTAGGATATTCCTATATATGTGTGACTATTACATACTAAACAGATTTCTAAAATCTGCTTTGAGCTGATTATTTGTAAATGTACATTCTCTATCTTCATGCCATTTTGCTGCTATTTAAAAGGGGAAAAATGTCTCTGGGCCTGTCCTAATTCTTCAGACCATCCCTATGTTCCCTTGTATCATGAGTACAAAACTGAAGTTATAATTCTGGCTGAAAGTTACCAACCACCCAAATTGCAGAAAATTTTGCTGAGGGGATTATTTAAGAAGAAACATTTTTCAAACATTTAAGTACTCAGAGGAAAAAATAGTAATATAGCTGTGTTCTTACCTAGTAGGAATCTCTATAGTGTTTTTAAAGTCTTTTTCCCCTTCTCTTTTCCTTTCAGATTGTACAGATCACAGCTGAAGTTCAGCTGAAACTCACTGAGCAGCTTGAATATTTACTTTAAGTCTATTTGAATCAGTAAATATGGGCACTCATTGAAAGGGGAATTAGCTTGAAATTCAGTTGTATAGATGAATTAAAAATTAAGCAATGTCTTGAATTAAACTCATAAAAAACTGGATTGGATAGTTTCTATTAGATTTAACCTTTTATAAATACATACCTGTAAGCCTTATAGTGTGTACTATACTTGTTTTTGCTTTGAAACCTTAAAACTGCTAACACCTTTAGTAGCTTCCATACAATCTTTTGCGCTCCTGTTGCCTTTTCAGTAACTATCCTAATTAGTTCTCTCAAGCATCATGGATAAATGAAAAAATATTATTGCAAGATATTAAAAAACCTAGCTTGTTGTCTTAACTTCTTTTTATTTGCTAGCAATACTAATGATGGGAGGCTCTCTTGGCTAAATCATAACTTTACTTTTGAGGTAGGTAGTAGTTAGCTTTTCTTCACCATAAGGGGTAAAGGCTTGAAAACGTCTGAATCCAGACAGTAAAAAAAAGAGGATTGTGATGTCACCGGCACAATATAACAGATATCTGCCTGGCTGTTACCTAATAAAGGATAATAAAATTTAGAGCTAAAATTATAGAATTTAAACATTAAAAGGGAGAATATAATCTTGGTTCAAATCTTTCTATGTGAAGATTTCAAGATAACTGGCTTTTACTGACTTATCTAGAATGGGAGCATTTTAATGCAGCTTTTTAACTTGAGTGTAACCATCTTGGCTTAATGTAGGAATGAGTCAGTTTCTATCAGAACATATTGTTCATTATAAAATATTGTTTTTAGAACCTGTTTATTCATCTTCCAAAACTTTTTCTCACTGAGGTCAATCCAGAAGTCCCTTCCCTGTCAAAGAAATTTATAAATGTTATTTACACTGACCAAAAGTATTTGGACAATAAAGACTAGATCAGTCCTGTTGTCTTTTTTTTCTTTCCTGTTTTCTTCCTGGGAGTCATACAATGTGGCTCCAATTCTTAGAAATGTACAGAAGTCTTAGATATATCATTAAGGCATGCAAAGATAGATGCCAGAACTGAGGCCTGCAATCTATTCTTTTTCATAGAAAATGGGTAATTGGATCATAAAAGAGGCTTTCCACTTTTAAGTTATTAGTTCAGTTTGGGGGTGTGAGAGACAACTACTATGATACGGGCAAGTGAGGAGCAGGTCGCCTTAGATTTGTGTTGAACTGCAATGATGGGAAATAAAGATTTAGGGAAGAACCATAAAATTACTCACCACAAGTTTCTTTCTTGTGTTGACTATTACTTTATGAAGTGTGTAAGAAGTCCTTGTTCTATAAAAACTACAATAATCTAGAAGCCACTATCTTTTTAAAAATTAATTAAATTACATAATTTCAGATAAGTGGCACCCATTTTCTTTCCTTTTGATTAAGCTTTAATACATATAGGTAGTCCTTGACTTATATATACAACTGAGGCCAAAATTTCCATTGCTAAGCAAGGCAGTTAAGTGAGTTTTGCCCCATTTTTTTTTATCTTTTTTACCACAGTTGTTAAGCGGATAACTGTAGTTGTTTATCATGCAGTCATTAAGCAAATTTGACTTTCCCCAATAAGTTGACTGGCTACAAATGATCACATGACCCTGGGATATTGTAACCATCATAAATACATGCCAGTTGCAAGCACGCAAGTTTTGATCACATGACCTTTGGGATGCTGCAATGGTTGTAAGTGAAAAGTGTTCACAAATCACTTTTTTAACTTCAAATTATCACTAAATGAATAGCTTGTAAGTCAAGACAACCTGTATTTTTAAATTCAAAATTTTGCTGTGTGAATAATTTTTAGATTTGTTAATTTTAAAGGCTTCTAGTAAGTTAGCCTTTCATGCATGCACCCATATTTAAACCAGGGTTGTGTCATGAAATAGAAAATTGCCTGGTAGTGTCCATTTATTTAGTATTTAGTATTTATTTGATTTGTCAAATCGCTTACAAGATACAGGTATAAGAATAAATATAGTTTTGAGTACATGAGATAGATATTTATAAGACAAATTAAAAAAAAAAAAAAGGACAGGGACCGTAGGCATGATTGGTGCATCTTAAATTAAAATATTATGCAACACTAGACTCTTCTTGGAAATTAAATAGGCTTGAGTTAAATTCCCCACTTTTGCAGATCATTTCATTCTGGAGTTGTTTTTGTCTATGTATATTATTTTCTGTTAACTGTATGGCTTTCTTTTGATATGTAGGCTAATTATTAATAGAGAGTTTTCAATATTAACTACAGAAAAGTATTAACGGATGAAACTGATTTTTAAAAAATAATATGAAACTATGGCATAAAGGCCCTGTCACACTGCCCAATGGATGCAAAACAGACACAACAGACGAGCAAAATGTTCCATCCGCTGTTATCCACTCTCAAAAGGGGCAAAAATTTGCATAACCGGAGCGGATAACACAGATGGGGGGAGGACGCAGGGCGGAGGGAAAGCGGATGCGGAACGGAAGCCTAGCGGATGGAAGCGGATGAGAGCGGATGGCGCATCCACTAGGCTTCCGGGAGACCTCAGCAAAGCAGATGCGGAACGGAAAGAGCGGATGCAGAGCGGACGCGGAACGGATGAAGCGGATGCACAGCGGATGAAGCGGATGCAGAGCGGAAGCCTAGCGGATGCACAGCGGAAGCCTAGCGGATGCCTTGCGTTAATTGTGCATGCGGGTGGGATGCATTGGTAAGCCATGCGGATATAAAGGGAAACAGCTCGCACGTGGCCAGCATTCGAAGGAAAGACCTGCTGCCGGATACATCGAGTCCTTGCCTGCCCTGCCTTGCTGCCAGCCTGCCTCCAAGCCTCCTGGCCAGCCTCCCTGCCAGCCAGACTGCCTGCCAGCCTTGGTGCCTGCCTTCCTGCCAGCCTTGGTGCCTGCCAGCCTCCCTGCCAGCCAGCAACCCCACAACCATGGGGAAGAAGTGAAAGCCTCAGCAACCTGCCGCCGTCCCTGCCAAGAGGGACAGGGCCACCGTCCCGCCCCCTGTCCCTGACTCTGCTTCTGCTGGGGCTTCTGCTGTTCGGGCTCGCTCTTCTGGTGCTGGAGCTTCTGCTGAATCTGCTCCTGGCGGTGGTGCTTCTGCTGCTGCATACTCTGCTGAAGCTGCTCCTGGTTCTGCTCATCCTGCTCGTCCTGCTCGTTCTCCTGGTCCTGCTCGTGCTCCTGGTCCTGCTCGTGCTCCTGGTCCTGCTGCTGATCCTGCTGCTGCTGATGATGATGATCCTGCTGGTGATGATGATGATGATGATGATCCTGCTGGTGCTGGTGCTGCTGGTGGTGTGGAGGAGCAGCCCCTACCACCTGGGAGTCCCTCTGATGAGGGCCCATCTGGTCCTGCCAAAGGGAGGAAGAGGCATATGCGGGGACGGGAGAGGAGGCAATACTTCATTGAGGAGGAACACGAGGAAGAGGTGCTGGAGTGGCTGAGAGAGAATGACTATCTGTGGCGGAAGGGACACTGGCTGTACAGGGACACCAAAAGGAAGCAGGCTGCTTGGAGAGAGAGGAGGGAGAGTATGGGTTACACTTCGGAGGTGCTCCTCGGCTGGTGGAAACATATGCACACCTGGTACGGGAAGCTGCACCTGAAGAAATCTGGCCAGGCCATGGTTAAGCTGACGGACAGAAAGACCTACGTCATGGCCAGGTGCGGCTTCCTGGAGGGTGAGATCCACCACCGAGGAGCACCAGGAGCCCCTCTCACAACCCTCTCTCTCCGGCAGCCTGCTGAGACCCAGTCCTCTTCCGGCCGAGAGTCAGTCCCTGTCTCCAGGCAGGTTTCTGTGGAGCGTGCCACGGCGGAGAACCCGCAGACAGGTGTTGTAACCGTGGTGGAGCGCGTGGAGGACTCCCTGGTGGGGTGGAAGAAAGGAGACATCGAGTCCACCACAGTCGTAGCCGCATCCACCACCCCCAGCTCCACCTCCACAGAAAGGCAGAGAGCCAGACAGCAGGAGGGGCAGAGCCACACTGTCCTCCTGGAGATCAGGGACACCATCCGCACCAGCATAGATCTCCTCTCTCAGCTGGTCAACACCGACTCCTCATCCTCCAACCGCAAGCCCTTCCTCACCTCTGTCAACCAGACCCTCAGGAACATGGAGGAAGCCCAGTACCAGGTGGTGAAGGACCGGATCACTGAGCTGCTTCACAACCCTCCAGATCCAGAGGAACCTGCTCCCACCCAGTCCAGGTCTGCTCCTCCACCCCAGGTGATGTCCCTCCCATTCCAAAGCTTCCACCTCCACAGCACCTGGACCCTTCACCCCTGAGACTGGGCACACCTCCGAGTGACCATGAAGACTGCCAGAGACTGGGTGTGGACTTTATTTGGACACTTAACTTGGGTCTTTTTCCTTTTACAGCTTGTTGTTCAATAAAGTTTATCTTTGATTCACACGCTTGCTTCATTTCTTTTTTTAAATAAAGTCTTGGTGGAAACTTTTAGAATTGGTTTAAGCCTTTGCATGCTTGTGGGATGGGTTAAGATAGCAGTGGGATGGGCAGGGATACCTTTGGGATGGGTAATAGCTGTGGGATAGATAAACCTCCAGTGCAAGCATAGTGGGACTGTATGGTCCACCCTCCCAGGTGCCACACCTATGGCCCTTTTTTATCAATAACAATGTAATCAATCATGCACACATGTCAACACAAACACAACTCTTTATTAAACGCCCTGTTCATTGTAGGCCCACCCAACATACATGGCCCAATCTCATCCATGTGATGAGACAGGCTGAAGGAAGCACCCATTAATCATCTATCATACTGTCTTGCCACTCCACTGCTCCAGCTGGGAAGTTGCACCAGTGTCTCAGGAGGTTGCGCTGCTTCTTCCCTACACGTGAGGCTCTGTTGGGGCCTTGCACATCCTCAGTGTCTATCAGGTTTTCTCCTTGCCTCCATTCCCCAGGCTCCATATCCCTATTGCCTTGTTGGAGGTCCATGAGTCTGTTCTGCAACACTGGGTAGCGGGTGTGCATGAGATTGTGCAGGATGCAGCAAACTTCCACGATCCTCCTCACGGTCTGGGCGTTGCTGCATGGTGGTGAGAAGTACCTGGAACCTGTTGGCCAGGATGCCAAAGGCGTTCTCCACCACCCGCCTTGCTCTGGACAGCCTGTAGTTGAAGATCCTCTCTTCACGGGTGAGGAGTCTGGAAGTGTAGGGCTTCATGAGGTAGGTTCTGAGGGAGAAGGCGTCATCCCCCACGATGAAGTAGGGCACATCTTGCGTGTCGTTGGGCAGGGGGTCTGGATCTGGGAAACCCATGATGAGGTTGCCTTCCAGCCCCTCCTTGAGGTCACTGGCGTTGTATACCTGGGCATCTGAAGATGAGCCGTTGCCTGAAGCATCGATGTACATGAACTTGTAGTCAGCATCGACATGGCGAAGAGGACGATGCTGAAGAAGCCCTTGTAGTTGAAATAAGTGGACCCCGACCTGGGTGGTGCTTTGCAGGCCACGTGCTTGCCATCTATGGCTCCAACGGTGTGGGGGAAGTTCCACCTCTGATACCACTGCTCTGCAACTTTCTTCCATCCTTCTTCAGTGGAGGGGCACTGGAGGAGCTCCTCCAGGTATTCTTCAATGTTGGCCTGCACCACTTCTCTGACCACAATGCTGATGGTGTTGTGTGGCACCCTTCATCCGTACTGCATGCTCCTGTAGGTGGTCCCTGAGGCGAGGTGGCGCAGAGTAAGTGCCATCTTGAGCCCAGGTTCCAGGCTGGGCCGGAAGTTGGTGTTTGCCTTGGTCAACCTGGTTGTCAGCCGCTGCACAACTTCATCAAACATGGCTGGAGGCATCCTCATGAAATTCTGGAATGCCCGAGTGTCTTCGTTCCTGAGCTCCACCATCAGCTTGTTGTACAGTCCGTACTCTGCTCTTCTCCCGATCCATCTTCGGACCCAGACGCTTCTTGGCCCCCTCTTTTTCTTCCCGTAGTAGAGTTCACAGAGCCTGTAGATGGCTTCGCACTGTTGCAGAAGGATGGTGGCTGCCAAAAGGACTGTGTTATGATCCACGGTGGACATGACTGGATGGTGTGGAAGAGCAGGAGTCAGATGAAGGCTTCAGAGGTCTGCACAGCTAGGCTGCTGGTCTGAAAGTGAGATGCAGGTGAGTTGCTTCCCCTTTTTATAGGCGGTATAGGTGTCCCTTTGCATCCTCTAGGCATCCTCTAGACATCCTTAATATCCGAGATAGGTCCCCTCTGCGAATGTTTTTTCTGTTTTAAACGCTTTGTTTCCATGCTGCATCTGTTCTGCATCCGTTCCACATCCGTTCCGCTTCCTGCGTCCAAGCGGATGCGAGTTGCGCGGATGCGCAGCGGATGCCTAACGGATGCAGAACGGACGAATTGGATACATTTTCCGCACAAAAGTTTTGAGCAGCTCAAAACTTTCTGAGCGGATGAAACATCAATAAACGGATGCTGGACAGATAGAGAGGAAGCAAAACGGAGGCAGTGAGTACATCGCGTTAACCAACGGATGGCAAGCTTTTTTGTCCATTTTACATCCTCTTTGCATCCGTTGGTGCAGTGTGACAGGGGCTTAAGCAATGATGCTGGATCCCCATTTCTTCATATTATATGCTCCAGTAATATCATTATGTCCATCAGAAAGTGAAAGTGTTTATCATTTGTATTGAACACTAACTTACAAATTAATTCCATGATCTTCATAATGGTGAGGACAATAGGCAAGAGCACCATTAGAGAAAACAATTTTTATAATATGGAAATAAAGAATCATATTACTACTTCTTTGTTAAGAAGTTATCAAGAATTGATAAACAAGGTAAATATTTCTCCTGTCCAGTCATGTCCAACTCGAGGGAGCAGTTTCTTGGCCGAGGGAGCCCATGTAGTCCAAAGAAATTTCTATGGTCTTATGGTAGCATGACTACCCGCTGAAGTGCACAGAATGCTGTCACCTTCCAGACAAAGTGGTATCTATTAATATTTGCATGCTTTTGAACTGCTAGAGGGCAGGAGCTGGGGCAAGTAGCATGAACTCACCTCATGATACGAAGCCAGGGCCTCTAACTCAGGCTGTCAGCTTTTCCGCTGACAAGCTCAGCGTCTTTTAACCACAGTATCAATTAATGAGATATTAACCATACAGACTAGTGCAAAAAAAGAGTTTATCTGCTAAATTCAATCCTACACTTAAACATTATGGTGGATAGCCAATCTTTTTCTCAAGTGATTTAAATTCTAGATAAAATCTCAATCTTCCTTCTTTAGAAAAAGTTATTAAATGATTCAGTGAAGGCCAACCATTTTTTAAAAAATCCTGGAAAACTGCTGACTGTAAAGCTAGAAAGAATAATCTTCATAGTGGATCTTCTGTCTCCACTGTCTCTACAACTTGTAGGACATTAATTTTATGAATTGTAGATTAACAAGTTGTGGTAATGATCATATCTTTTGCATTTGAACTTATGTGCTGGCAAGAGAAGCTTTATCTGGTGTTAGTAGATAAAAATCAATAAAAGCTTCTATTTGTCCTATTCTTAAAATAAAAAGGTAGTGATTCATCAAAGTAAAAACAAGGCCATTATATTAAATCTCCAAATCTTGTCAGTGATCAAATTAAGGTAAAGGGTTTATTCAGTAAAATTCAGGTTACTCAAGTTTCAGATTTAATTTCTAGACAGCCTCTATTTTTGCAATCTGCCAGAAAATGTTTAGCAGAAGCAATGATGATGTTCATTGGAGAGTTTATTCTATTTGCATATTTGCGTGATTGTTGATTACTGATATTCCTAATTTCACAAGTAACATAGAATTAGAAGAACAAGACAATATGATATGCATGCCAAAGCTCAACAAATCAATCCTCTTCAACAAACCACACTTAGATTTTTTTTCAGTGCTTTTAAAGCTCAACCCAGGAGGATACATAAGGGTGCACAGAGTACATCCATAGCTTAACAAGTCATCCGAAACAACATTGCAATAGTAATCTTCATATTTATTCAGCCATAACAGCTTCAGTAAGATTTGCATATATAATTTAACAACTGCAGATTCACTTAACTATAGCAAGAAAAGTTGTAAAATGGGGCAAAACTTAAATTTCTCTCTTAGCAACATAAATTTTAGACTCAATTGTGGTCATAAATTAATGACTACCTATGTAATATAAGATGTTAGTCTTGTGATGAACTGATAGTTAAAAAAAAAACTAGAAGTAATAACTTACCAGGCATGTGTACAGCTGGAAGCGTTCTTTTTTATTGGGCATGTACCTAATTGTTCCTTTTCTTTCAACAATCTCTCACATCACCTCATCCAGGCAAACCAATAGCAGCAGAGCTACAACTGTTCTCTGCTTCTCTACTAGTTAGGGTGGACAGACCATGAAAACAACCCAGTCACAAGCCACAAAATAGCAGCTTAGTTACAATCCTCAGAACAGTCAGAGCATTCAGTATGATTGAAACCACCAGGTTTGTTTCACTTCAAAACAAAATTACTGAGCCACAGATATTTGGTTTCGAGTTTAGAGTACTGGAAATGCTTAAGATCAGAGGGTTTCATGATCAAAACTTTTTGAATAATTACAATAACAACAACAGCCTGTATCAACCATTAGCGCCAGTCAATTTGTGAGAACATTTTTAAATGTTCAGTTGGCTGGGTTTCATGTTTAATGAATAAAAGAGATAAGAATTGTAATAATAATAATTATAATGCTCCCCCCATTCCTGATCCTGCCTTCCTGCCACCAAACAGGCAATTAGGTTGCTTCCCCCCCCCCCCCCCCCAACATTCCTGATCCTGCCATGGCTGGGCCTGGACAGCTAATTGGCGCAGTTCCTACAGTTATGGGATTACCGTCTTTGGATCAATACTGGCTTAGCAACCATGAACCAACCCAGGCACCTACCATCATCATCATCATGATAAGAAATCAAAAAATTCCACATTAGATAGGTTGTCGCCCAGGTCAAAAAGGACCACAGCAGATGCTATAGCTCCTGGACATCTGTTGAAAAAGGGGCTACAGGGCTGAGTTGTTACTGCTAGAGAACCAGGGCATGCAACTGAAAAGCGACTGGAACAAAAGTGCAAAACTTGGACAACCGAAGAACCTCGAGAAATCATCAAATATTACTACCAGGCAGAACCAATAGCCAGGAGATTTCAAAAAAGAATGATGCAACTGTAGAAGGAAAAACACCCAGAAAGTGACATAACTGAACAAAGATTAATGGATCAAAGACATTTCATCATCCGTAATAAAGTTTTCACAGATGTGGAAATGCAACATCTAGAAATATTGGCTAAGAAGAAAACAACAAATAATGATGAACAAGCTGAAGAAATTGCTACAACACCTGAACAAACACCAGCCAGTGGAAGAAACCAACATACAGGATGAAGATCCTCCAGTGCAACAACTTGAAAGTATAGAGCCAAGTGATCTAGCAAAAATGCTGAAAGAAAAGATTGAAAACCACATCAAAGAAAGAAAAAGACTACCTACCATTCACGAAGTGCATAGCAAGCAAGTGAAAGATCTGTTAACTGGTATGAACAACATTTTAACTTCCATCCCATCTAGCACACTATATGAAACCAACCAACTAGTGTATAGCATAGCCGCAATTGTAACTGAAGAACTGGATTATAAAATGCCAAAAAAGAAACCCACTGGAATACCAAAATGGAAATTCGACTTGAAAATAAAATAAAAAATCTACAAGGGGATGTCAGTAATTTAAAGTACTTGAAAGAAGGGAAACTAAAGAACAAAAAGCTGAAAAATAGTTTACACAAAAAATACAACCTGGATTAAAAAGCAATAATGGAAATCATTGAAGAACTAAAACAACCTGTCATTGCAACAGCAAAGAAAATAGAAAGATACAAAGGACAAATAAAACAATATCATAAAAATGTCCAATTTAAAAGAAACCCAACACCTCTTCTTGATCCCTTGATGAAAATCGAGTCCAAACTGTTAAGCCTGGGTTCCCCAACCAGGGTTAGGTAAACAAGCTAAACAGAATGTGCAGCGTTAGTCAGATAGGCACACAGATAAATGAGTGAGCTAAGCTTGTATGTTTATTAACATACAGTAAAAATAACAGATACGCTTGTGCTATCAAGAATATATTTTATTCCAGTATAAGTTTATAGCATAGTCAAAAACAGTCCAATATTCATTTACCATGTAGTCAGTCCATTCAGGGATATTCAGTTAGCAAAGTCCTTGTAGAATATCCTATTGTCAGTTCTCATAAATCAGTCCGTTGTTGTCTCTCCCGTTCGAGCAATGCAGTCTTGCTTCCAAGCAGTAATCAGGGATCATCAAAGCCAGAGAGAGAGAGAGCAAGCTGTAGCCTTGCTACTTTTATATGGTTTTCATAACCACACCCACAGTTGCTATTTTACAGTTAAAGCTGCATACACTAACTATGATTTATAGTTAGTATTTCACCTAAAACAGTTAGGGTGAACAATGTTATCCCTAACACAAACTAATCTTCATCCATGTAAAGAAAAACTTTGAACTTTTGGAAAGAACTGTGGGAAAACCCAGTGGAATATAACAAAACTGCCTCCTGGATTGACCATGTCAGTAAACAACTGACATGGTTGCAAAACAAGCAAAGAAGGTCAAGAACTGGAGTGCACCTGGTCTAGATGAACTGCATGGATACTGGCTAAAACATCTGACCAGCATCCATCACCACATGGCCACTCAATTTGATGAAATGCTTTAAAATGCAACACACAAAGAATGGCTATAGCTGGTAGAACATATTTGATAATGAAAGATCCAGAAAAGGGCACAGAACCAATCAACTATCACCCAATTACTTGTCTGCCTACAGTGTTCAAAATTTTTATAATGCTGGCAAATTCAGTATTCATTCATCTGATAGAAAACAGTTTGTATTCATTAGAACAAAAAGGAAATTATAAAAAAACAAGAGGAACAAAATATCAGCTGCTCATTGACCAAATGGTGCTAAAAATGCAAAATGAAAAAAAATGAATTTAAATATGGTGTGGATTGATTACAAGAAGGCATTTGATTCATTACCCTAAAGCTGGATTAACACCTGTCTTGAAAACATTGGAATCAGCAAAAGTATTCATACATATTTGAAAGCAAATATGCCAAAATGGAAAGCAGTTCTAACAGCAAATGGGGAGAACATTGGTGAAGTCAACATCAGACGAGGAATCTTCCAGGGGAACTCACTTTCACCACTACTGTTCAACATCAGATTAATTCCATTGACAATAATCCTATGAAACACAAAATTGTGATATCAAACCTCAAGCCAGCATGGCAAGATAAACCATCTATTATACATGGATGATTTAAAAATGTGTGTGAAAAGCCCCACTGGGCTTAAATCAATACTCAACACAGTTCAACTGTTATGCAGCAACATCAAAATGAACTTTGGATTTGAAAAATGGTTTATATTATCCATGCAGCAAGGAAAGATGCAAAAAATAGAAGAAATAAAACTGGGAAATTGAAGCATAGTGAGAGCATTAGCAAAGGATAACGGTTACAAATATCTAGGCTAACTCATAATACAAATACCTAAAGCCCATGTCACACTGGCCAACGGATGCAAAAAGGACACAGCGGACGAGCAAAATGTTCCATCCGTTGTTATCCGCTCTCAAAAGGGGCAAAAATTTGCATAACCGGAGCGGATAACACGGACGCGGGGAGGAGGCAGGGCGGATGCAAAGCAGATGCGGAACGGAAGCCCAGCGGATGGAAGCGGATGGGAGCGGGTGGCACATCCGCAGGGATTCCGGGGGGCCTCAGCGAAGCGGATGCAGAGCGGACGCCGAACCGATGAAGCGGATGCAGAGAGGAAGCCTAGCGGATGCACAGCGGAAGCCTAGCGGATGCCTAGCGTTCACTGCGCATGCGGGGAGGATGCATTGCGTCAGCCCCACGGATATAACGGAAGCAGCTCGGAAGCAGGTCGCCATTCAGAGGAAAGTCCTGCTGCCTGACACATCGACTGCCTTGCCTGCCCTGCCTGCATGTCTGCCTGCCAGCCTCCCTGCCAGCCTTGCTGCCAGCCTGCCTGCAAGCCTTGCTGCCAGCCGGTCTGCCTGCCAGCCTTGCTGCCTGCCTTCCTGCCAGTCTTGGTTCATGTCTGCCTGCCAGCCTTCCTGCCAGCCTTGGTTCATGTCTGCCTGCCAGCCTTGGTGCCTGCCTGCCAGCCTTGGTGCCAGCCTCCCTGCCAGCCTTGGTTCCTGCCAGCCTCCCTGCCAGCCAGCAACCCTACAACCATGCGGAAGCACAGCAAGCCTCAGCCATCTGCTGCCAGCCCTGGCAAGAGGGACAGGGCTACCATCCCGCCCCCTGGCCCTCACTCTGGTTCTGCTGGGGCTTCTGCAGCACGGGCTCGCTCTTCTGGGGCTGGGGCTTCTGCTGCTTCTGCTTCTGGAGGAGCTGATGACAAGCACTCCAGCACAAGCCACCTTCACAGCACCTGGACCCTTCACCCCTGAGAATGAGCGACCCAGAGGAGTGCCAGAGACTCATTTTTGTTTTATAGCTTCTTGTTAATAAAGTCTATTTTTGATTCATACACTTGCTTCATTTCTTTTTTTTAATAAAGTCTTGCTGGAAACTGTTAGAAATGGTTTAAGCCTTTGCATGCTTGTGGGATGGGTAAGGATAGCTTTGGGATGGGTAGGGATATCTGTGGGATGGGTAATAGCTGTGGGATGGGTTAGGATAGCAGTGGGATAGATAAATCTCCAGTGCAAGCATAGTGGGACTGTATGGTCCACCCTACCAGGTGCCACACCTACGGCCCTTTATTATCAATAATAATGTAATAATTATCCACACATGTCAACATAAACACAACTCTTTATTAAACGCCCTATTCATTGTAGGCCAACCAAACATATATGGCCCAATCTCATCCATGTGATGAGACAGGCTGAAGGAAGCATCCATTAAACATCTACCATCCTGTCTTGCCACTCCACTGCTCCAGCTGGGGAGTTGCACCATTGTCTCAGGAGGTTGCGCTGCTTCTCCGCTTCATTTGAGGCTCTGTTGGGGCCTTGCACATCCTCAGTGTCTATCAGGTTTCACCCTTGCCTTCATTCCCCAGGCTCCATATCCCCATTGCCTTGTTGGAGGTCCACGAGCCTGTTCTGCAAGACTGGGTAGTGGGTGCGCATGAGATTGTGCAGGATGCAGCAAGCTTCCATGATCCTCCTGACGGTCTCTGAGCAATGCTGCATGGTGGTGAGAAGTACCTGGAACCTGTTGGCCAGGATGCCAAAGCGTTCTCCACCACCCGCCTTGCCTTGGACAGCCTGTAGTTGAAGATCCTCTCTTCACGGGTGAGGAGTCTGGAGGTGTAGGGCTTCATGAGGTAGGTTGTGAGGGAGAAGGCGTCATCCCCCACGATGAAGTAGGGCACATCTTGTGTGTCGTTGGGCAGGGGTTCTGGATCTGGGAAGCCCACCATGAGGTTGCGTTCCAGCCCCTCCTTGAGGTGACTGGCGTTGTATACCTGGGCATCCGAAGATGAGCCGTTGCCTGAAGCATCGATGTACATGAACTTGTAGTCAGCATCGACCATGGCAAAGAGGATGATGCTGAAGAAGCCCTTGGAGTTGAAATCATTGGACCCTGACTTGGCTGGAGATTTGCAGGCCACGTGCTTGCCATCTATGGCTCCAACAGTGTGGGGGAAGTTCCACTTCTGATACCACTGCTCTGCAACTTTCTTCCATCCTTCTTCAGTGGAGGGGTACTGGAGGAGCTCCTCCTTGTATTCTTCGATGATGGCCTGCACCACTTCTCTGACCACAATGCTGATGGTGTTGGATGGCACCCTCCAGCCGTACTGCATGCTCCTTTAGGAGGTCCCTGAGGCCAGGTGGCGCAGAGTGAGTGCCACCTTGAGCCCAGGTTCCAGGCTGGGCCGGAAGCTGGTGTTTGCCTTGGTCAACCTGGGTGTCAGGCGCTGCACAACTTTGTCAAACATGGCTGGCGGCATCCTCATGAAGTTCTGGAACGTCCGAGTGTCTTCGCTCCTGAGCTCCACCATCAGCTTGTTGTACAGTCCATCCTCCGCTCTACTGGCGAACCATCTTCGGACCCAGACTCTTTTTGGGTGGCTCCTTTTCTTCTCGCAGTAGTGTTCACTGAGCCTGCAGATGGCTTCGCACTGTTGCAGAACGATGGTGGCTGCCGAAGGGACTTTGTTACAATCCATGGTGGACATGACTGGATGCTGTGGAAGAGGAAGAGACAGACAAAGGCTGCAGAGGTCTGCACCGCTGGGCTGCTGTTCTGAAAATGCGATGCAGGCGAGTTGCTCCCCCTTTTTATAGGCAGTATAGGTTTTCCGCTAGGCATCCTCTAGGCATCCTGTAGACATCCTTAATATCCGAGATAGGTCCCCTCTGCAAATGTTTTTTGCGTTTTAAACGCTTTGTTTCCGTGCTGCATCCGTTCTGCGTCCGTTCCGCTTCCTCCCTGCGTCCGGATGGATGCGAGTTGCATGGATGCGCAGCGGATGCCTAGCGGATGCATAACGAATGCGTAGCGGATGCAGAACAGACGAACTGGATACATTTTCTGCGCAAAAGTTTTAGACAGCCCAAAACTTTTGGAGCGGATGAAATGTCCATAAACGGATGCTGGACGGATAGAGAGGATGAAAAACGGAGGCAGTGAGTACAGAACGGATACATCGCGTTAACCAACGGATGGCAAGGTTTTTTGTCCTGTTTACATCCTCTTTGCATCCGTTGGTTCAGTGTGACATGGGCTTAAGCAATGCCATGAAAGCGAAGATACCAAAATTCACTGACAATCCAAACTTCCGACTTTGCAATGACAAAATCGAAACTGTTTCACATTTTAATATGTGTATGCAGCAAAATTGAACAAACTGATTACAAAGCTACGCACAACTGAGTTGCTAAATTAATCCACTGATCATTATGTAAAAAATACAACTTACCTGTATCTGAAAAGTCATGAGAACATAAAGTGGAAAAAGTTATCGAAAATGAAAAGGTGAAGATCTGGTGGGACTTTCGAATATAGACTGATCATAATTTGAAATACGCCAGATATCACAGTTGTCAAAAACTGAAATATATAATTTATGGATATCGTGGTACCAGGAGACACCAGCGTCAAAGAAAAAGAACTGGAAAAAAATCATGAAATATTGCGACCTGACCATTGAAACTATGTGATTATGGATGAAACATGTAACAGTGATACACAGTGTCATCAGGGCACTTGGTACCATGCCCAAGAGTTTTGCAAAATACATCAAGAAATTACAGCTTCCTGTAATAACACCAGCAGAATTGCAAAAAACTGCACTAGTCGGAGCAACATAGATTTTAAGAAGATACTTGGTTGATGCCTATTGAATCTTTCCATTTCTACACACAGCAGTCTCATTGTTGCAATCATATACTGAAATATTTTTCCTGTTTGTTCCTTAATCCTAAATGGAAAAGTTTTGACTTCATTAGAATATTGATCTTTAAAATCTTCTGTATTAAAATATACTATTTGGATCCATTTTTTTTTTTAAAATGTACATGTTCACCAGCATGAAAAAACATACTTTCATGTTCACATTTCCAACATTAAGTGGCTCTACACATTCCAGATAGTTTATTGGTGTCATGTGTAAACAGTACATCAATTTTATAAAAATTCCCTTTGAGATCATAACCCAATGTAAATTTCAACATTTTAACCAAACATTTTAACCACATTGATCCACCTATTATAATAATTTTTTAGTTTATTTTATCATATGTTAATCTGTTTTTGTATGTTTCAAATTTCAATGAAAGTTTATATATGGTAGCAAACACAAATTTATGTAGTAATTGTATTTCAAATTATGATTTCATTTGCTCCATACCCTAACTCTATAAATCTATCCCTTTTAAATTTCTGACATAACTAAATGAGAGAATCCTTGATTCTGCTAATAATTGTTAGCTTGATTTGATTTCAATTTCCCCTTGATCATTTTCCAGTAGATCATTTTTCAGTACATCATGGTATGTCAACCATTTGTCTTTATTTGTATTTCTCTTCTATAACATGCTTCTTGAGCTGAGATGCACAAAGGTGTTTTGTGGTGATTTTTTGCATTCTTTTCAGGCTACTTGGTGTCATAAATGGTCAGATAAATCTTAATTAAAATGAAGTTGGTAGTTATTTTGCAAAAAAAATATTGGAATTTGGAGACCAAATAATGCTTGCTTCAATTTCTTGACAAAGTATGCATAGCAATTGAAAAACTTTGTTGATAAATTTTTAATGGGGATATTTTAAGAATTCAGATATAAGCCCTCTCTATATAGATAGTCCTTGATTTACAACAGTATTTTCTGATGCTAAGTGAGAGTGCTGTTGAGTTTTACTCCATTTTACAACTTTTCTTGCCAGTTAATAAGTGAATTATTGTTGTTAAATCAGTAACATAGTTGTTAAATGAATCCATCTCCCCCATTGACATGTCAGAAGTTTACAAAAGGTATTTACAAGGCCCCAGGATGCAGCAACTATTATAAATATGAGTCAATTGCCAAGTGTCTGAATTTTGATCAAATGACCATGAAGATACTTTGATGATGGTAAGTGTGAAAAATGATCATAGGTAACTTTTTTCATTTCCATTGTAACTTTGAACACTAAATGAACTGTTGAAAGTCAAGCACTACCTGTACTATTACATTTCCATTGTCATGACTTTTCACTTGGTAAAACAGTGCCAAATAGAGCAACAATTTTTGAACTAAGGTACCTCAGATAGGCTAATTTACAGTGTGTGTGTATGTCCAAAAATCAGGACCCATGATTCCTGAGAGCATTAAATTTGGGACAGTTGTGGCTGCCTTAGCATTACTGGTTACCTCTAAAGTAGTTCAAAAATTGTTACTCTATGATGCTTTTATTTTTCTTGGTCCTGATGACAAATTGATCATAAATAAATACTAAATAGCCTAAAAAGAATGCTGAAAATTATTCCCAAACATTTTTATATTCATATTAGGACAATGACAGGTCTTTTGGCTTTTGGTCTCTGTACTCCACACATTGAATTTGAAATGAAGATGTTTTTAGTTTTAGTTTTTAGTTTAATTTATTGTCATTGCAACAAAATGACAATACAACAAAATCAAACACCATCTTCAGTGTACATCATGACCATGACAATAAACACAAACACACATCCTTCACCCTTCACATATTGAACCGGAGCTTTGACACCAAACCAACACTGCACTATACAGCAGAATTCAACACAGTTACTGCCCTGGGATAAAAACTGTTGAGCAAAGTGAAAACTGTCAAGGGCTTTGACAAAAGTATGGTATTAACCATTGAGGAATTACAACCATTCTAACATACCCAAACCCATAAATGATGGGACAAATGGCTGACAAGCAGTTTCATGTCCAGGTATGACCTTCTCCCTCATTAGTCCATGACAAATCAAGCAGTCAACCAATATGAACAAACCTGACTGTGTACATAGTATTTGAATTATAATCAAAACTGAATATGAAATTACATTCGTATGTCATTGCAGTTAAACATGTGACCCTGTTCTGTTTTATAAGCTTTTTTTGCTGCAGTCATTTCATCCTATGGGTAGTTTTTGTTGGAAATCAGAAGTAAACACTGGAAAATGACAAAAAATATTCAAAAATTATGGTCAGTTGACCACAGAATGCCCTAAATGAGCATAAAGGTGAGCCAAGTGCCCCAAATACAATAATGTGAGGTGGGGTAGCTGTCAGAACTTTAAATAGGGTTGTAACAAGGCCTGTCTTAATTTTGAATAGTTGTTAAGCAAGTGTCATTAAGCAGACTACCTGTAGCATAATACAAAGGAGCAATTGATACTAATAATGAGCAGAGTAGGAATTTCTCTCTAGAACAGATAAAATTATTTAATAAATTATTCTTTAACAATTATTCTTTATTCAGATATCATATAACCTTGGGGCAAAAGGAGCTTGAATTCTTGTTCTAGGCATAGCAAGAAGTTATTTATTGCCACACCTGACAGCTAGATATTGCCAGTGAGATCAGCAAAGACAGGGAGGTACACTACTCTTGGAAGGATACTGACACAAAATTTTATGCAATTATTTTTCTGCTTATATTACCTCCTATTTGTTCAACATATTTATTTAAAGAAAGAACTTAGTATTCAGTTTCCACTTTGATTCTAGACAATCATGAATAGAATAGAGAAGGAATGGTACTAATAAAAATCAGGGGTGGGATTCAAAAATCCTAGCAACCAGTTTGCTGCCCAGTTGCTAGGTGGGGGTGACCATGGTGGGCGGGGCCTACTGGAACTTACTGTTTCAGGATTCTGGTGCGCCTCCAGAGTCTGGGGGAGGCCATTTTCATCCTCCCAAGAGTCCAGAGGCCTCCCGTGGGCCTCTGGGAGGACAAAAACAGCCTCCCCAGCCTCTGGAGGCCCACCAGAAATAGGCCTGTTTGCCACTTCCTGTTTTTCTGGGAAGGCCATTTTTGCCCTCCTAAGAATCCAGAGGCCTCCCCTGGGCCTCTGGGAGGGCAAAAATGGCTTCCCCTGGGCTCTGGAGACCCCCCAGAAGCCAGAAAGAGGCCAATTTCCGGACTTCCAGAAGGCCCATTTTCCTGCTCCCAAAGCTTCCACACAGAGCCTTTATTTACCTTCATTGAAAATGGGCCACGTGGAGACTTCTGGGAGGGGATGGGTAGGAGGGGTGGGGCCAGCTGGTTGGGTGAAGCACCGGTTCGATGAACCAGCTATAACTTTAGCATCCAGTTCACCCAAACCAGTCTGAACCGGTAGAATCCCACCCATGATAGAAATTTCTATGGTATTGCAGTACTATCAGATGGTGCTCCATTCAAAATCCAAGAAAGAAATACTTAGACTCCATTAATTAGAGAAAAAAAATTTTTTTGCTGGAAGTCAAGTGGTAGCAACAAACGAATTCTGAATCTGAGAAAATGAGCGCGTAAATCACATATACAAAGTGATGGCAACGTTCCCATCCCCAATAGTTTCAATTGGCTCATCCAATTAAAAGTTGTATGTAACATCATGTGGACATCTCCAGGTGGTGATGATGGCCTCTGTTGACATATTTTGATAAAGAGTTGCGGCTGCGCATAGCATAGGATAGAAGCCTAAGCAACAACCTTTCCCCCGCAATTTATACAGTTCTGTTTTGTAACACTTTAGCTCACTTCCCATAATCCTGTATTCCATCCTCCCCCCATTACTTATGACAGCTGAAAAATGCAAAGCAAAGGAAGAAAATCTTGAAGGCTGAGATTCGGCCCTCCTGCAAAAGAAGTATTAATCCTATAAAAGATAAAAATAAAAGATAATAGAAATTATACATGTAACACCATAATACTATATTTTAGGGTTTTTCGGGATATTTAGTACGAAATGCCTTGACAAACTTAGGAGTTCTAATATCCTTCTCATTCACCCATTTGGACTGGGAATGAGGAAAGTGTTTCCAAACAACCAATATTGGAGTCGACCCCTTTGTTTTCAAGAATCCAACATTTCTTTAACTTCAAAATATTGTTCACCTTCAATTAGCAATGGCACTGGAGGATCGACCTGAGTTGGTCTCAAGAAGGAGGTATGTTCAGGTTTTAATAAACTAACATGGAAGACAGGGTGGATCCGTCAGAGGGTTTTGTGTAATTTCAGTTGTAGTACCACAGGGTTCACAATTTGTTCAATTGAGAAAGGTCCAACATACTTAGGTGCAAACTTTGACTTTTGTGTGGTCTGCAAATATCTGGTGGATAAAAAGACCTTGTCACCAACTTGGTATGGTTTTTGTGGATTTCTCTTTTTGTCTGCAAATTTTGTATGGGCTTGATGAGCATCATCTAATGCTTTATAGGTAACCGGCCAGGTCAGCTGGAACTGTGTTATACATTCGTCTAATGATCGAATGTTAGGTTTCTCCTGTGGAAGTTCGGGTATGAACTTCTCCTGTGGAAGTTCAAAGTCTTGCCCCGAAGCCATTTTAAATGGAGTAAACCCAGTACTACTGTGTACCAAATTATTATATGCCACCTCAGCGAATGGTGGTAGGTCAGCCCAACCATCTTGCTGATAATTTATATAACATCTAAAGGCCTGGTCCCACTGCACTTATGGATGCAAAGAGGATGTAAAACGTAAAAAAAAGCTTGCCATCTGTTGGAAAACGCTATGCATCCATTGTTTCCCTGCATACGTGTTTCATAAGCTCTATTGGTCGAGCATCCGTCCACTGCGATTTCATCCACGCAAAAAGTTTTGAGCTGCACAAAACTTTTTGAACGGATGAAATTTCCGCCGCGTACAATGTACATCCGCGACATGTACAACAGGCAACAAACGTTCTATGTCCATTATCATCCTTTAAACATCAGCTGTATCCTCTCTGCATCCTCTGGCCATCCCCTCAACTCACATCTGCTACAGCTGAAAATGGAAAGAGGGAGGAAACAAAAGGTACATGGAACGTCTACACAGCGTTAGTAGCACGGAAATGGAAAAGATGTTAGCGTATGAATCTCGTATATAAAGTATTGAAAATGGACAAAATGTTTGTGTCTGGGATGTATCTCGTATATTTAGGATGTCTGGAGTATGTCTAGAGTATGCAGAAGGACACCTAGCGGACTACCGATATTTCCTATGAAAAGGGGGAGAAAATCATCTGGATCGCTGGGATGGTGGACCATACAGTCCCACTATGGTTGCACTGGAGGTTTATCTATCCCACAACTATCCTTATCTATCCCACAAGCATGCAAAGGCTTAACCATTTTTTCAAAGTTTTCACCAACACTTTATTAAGTAAACAAAATGCACCTAGTAAACTAAGTGTCATAAGCAAAAATAAACTTTATTAACTTTCTTAGGTAAACTTTATGACTATTAAACAAGCAAAATGAACCAAGTAAAGTGTATTAAGTGTCTCAAGCAAAGAAAAACTTTATTAACTTTCTTAGGTAAACTTTAAATAAACAAAATGAACCAAGTAAACTGTATTAAATGTCTTAAACAAAGATAAACTTTATTAAACAAGTAAACAACTCAGTTGTTCTTTTCCATTCTGTTTATACAAATTTTTGCCAATTTTTGGAGCGGATGAAAACGGATGGAGCCACCCCCGAAATTTTGCTCGTCCGCTGTTTCCTTTACACATACGTTTTGCGTCCATCGGCCAGTGGGACCGGGCCTTAAGATACTGTTCCAATACCGAGTTAGTCTTCTCATAAGCTCCATTGATTTGTGGATGGTGGGCAGAATTTAAGCCCTGGACGGAGCCCAATAACTTTCGGAACACCTTCCAAAAGTTTGAGGTAAACTGGACACCCCATCTGAGATTATGCATTCAGGAACCCCATGGAACCTGTAGATATGTAAAATAAACAGTTTAGCCAGTGTTTTCACAGATGGGATTTTTGCACAAGGTATGAAATGTACCTGTTTGGAAAACAAATTTGTTACTGCCCAATAACTGTATTTCCCCCACTTTCAGGTACTTCCACTATAAAATCCAAAGAGATTTCCTTCCATGGAGCAGTTGGTCTAGCCAAATTTTGTAGTAAGCCTGCTGGTTTACCAGGAGACTGTTTGGCTGAGGCACAGATAGGACAGCTAGCCACATAAGTCTCAAATGTCCTTTTTCAAGGTAGGCCACCAAAACTGCCTTTTAACCAAGTGTAAGGTCTTCACGAAATCCAAAATGTCCAGCAGCTTTAGAGTCATGAGCTTGCTATAATATTTGGTTTCTCAGCTTTGCTGGAACATATAATTTGGCTCCCACCCATGCCAATCCATCTCTAACTGTACAGTTATTTGAGTGAGCAAGGAACCAATCATCAAGTATTAGAAACTCTTTTAATTGTGCAGATAAATAATTTGATAAATTCCTTCTTTTTCTGGGTTCTGGTAACCGCTGGAGCCGCTAACTGGTTGGGACAGTAGGCCTTACCACTTCTTGGCGAGCACTATTATATTCAAGTAATCTAGATAAAGCATTCTTCCCCCCTGGAATGTACTTCAATGAAAAATTAAAGCATTTAAAGTACTGCACCCAGCGAACTTGCTTGGGAGACAGCTTCCAAGGCGTTTTCAAAGCCTCAAATTTTTATGATCTGTCTACACCTCAAATGGGTATTTTGCCCCTTCTAGGAAATGCCTCCAGGTTAACAGAGCCCAGTGAACTGCAAAAGCTTCTTTTTTCCAGGTAGCCCATTTTCTTTTGGTTTCAGTTAGTTTACGGGAAGTATATGCACACAATTGCAGAGTCCCTGTCTTGTTTGCTTGTGATAATACTGCCCCAACTGCTACGTCACTTGCATCGGCTTGGATTACAAAAGGGGTGTCCATGTCCGGGTGCTTGAGTCATTTCTGCTTCTCAAACAGTGCTTCTCAAAAGCAGCTTGGCACTCCATGGACCACTCCAGCGGTTCACTAGGCTTCGGTTTCACCTCTCCTTTGGTTTTAAGGAGATTTGTGATACGCATTGCAATCTTAGCAAAAGCAGAGATAAATTGACAGTAAAAATTAGCAAATCCCAAGAAACTTTGAAGTTTTTTCCTGGTGCGGGGAGGAGCCCATTCCAAAACTTTCCCCGGATCCATTTCTATGCCGTCATGTGATATGCGATAGCCTAAATAGTCAATTTTTTCCTGGTGGAATTCACACTTGAACAACTTTGCATACACTTCGGCAGCTCGGAGTTTTTCCAGAATTGGCCGCACTATTTTCACATATTCATCATGAGTCTCCGTATAGATAAGAATATCATCAAGATAAACCAACATCCCCTTGTATAAATATTCATGCAACATCTGATTTATCATTTGCATGAATACTGCTGGGGCCCCTTGTAGGCCAAACGGAAGAACATTGAATTAGAAACAGCCCAACAATACTAGGGCCACTACTCAGGGCCTAGAAAGTTGGATGAAACCATGTTCCAAATTTTTATCAATGAATGACCACAGCTCTTCTAGCTCCCGCAGTGTCATCGAGTACAGTTTCGGTTTTGGGAGTTTCATTCCTGGCAAAGTTTCAGGTTGATTTATGGGGGTGGCTGCTCTGATTCTTCTGGCTGGGGCTGCCTCTCCCTCTTCCCCCTCAAACTCAGATCAGTCTGAGTTTCTCCAACAACTTCATTTAGAAGATGCAGGGCTTGAGTTAGAAACAAGTTCGTTCTTTCCTTCTCTTGCCATGGCTCTTCTCTTTCACGCCAACGGGTAGTGGTCACTCCTGGAGGAGGCTTTTCATCAGGATCCTTCCAGCCGACTTCCAGGGACCATTTGGGTTTTACAGCTGGTTTTTCGCCAAGACTTAATTCTGCTAACAAGTTGGCTTCCCCTGCTGCCTCTAACAGCAGGGAATCTGGTCCTCCAGTCACTCCCAGGTCTTCTTGGTCGCTGTCTGGATTAGACATTGTGTTCAGACCCCCTTAGAAGAAAATTTATGAATTCTCCAGGTGGGCTGGTAATATGGAGATTCAGAATAATGTGATTTATGCGCTCATTTTCTCAGATTCAGGATAATGTCAGATGGTGCTCTATTCAAAATCCAAGAAAGAAATACTTAGACTCCATTAATTAGAGAAAAGATATATTTTACTGGAAGTCAAGTGGTAGCAACAAAAGAATTTTGAATCTGAGAAAATGAACGTGTAAATCACATATACAAACTGATGGCAATTTTCCCACCCCCAATAGTTCAATTGGCTCATCCAATTAAAAGTTGTGTGTAGCATCATGTGGGCATCTCCAGGTGGTGATGAGGCCTCTGTCCGTTGACCTTGTCATATTTTGATAAAGAGTTGTGGCTGCGCATAGCATAGGATAGAAGCCGAAGCAAGAATCTCCCCCCCCCCCAACTTATACAATTCTGTTTTGTAACACCTCCAGCTCGCTTCCCATAATCATGTCCCCCTTCTTCCCCCCGTTACTTATGACAGCTGAAAGATGCAAAGTAAAGGAAAAAGATATTGAAGGCTGACAAGTTCCTTTTCATTCAGTTTTTTAAAAGTATTGTATCATTTCTAAATAATATGTTTGTTTCTTCATAGATGGTGAATTGAATGTTCTTGATGATATCTTGACTGATGCACCAGACCATGATGATGAATTGTACAACCCTGATAGTGAACAAGATAAAAGTGAAAAAAAAGGTATGTTATTTTACAACTTGGTTGTATTTCAAGAGAACTGGATAACTGGATTTTGGAGCTGAATAGATATGATTTTCTAGTAGCTAATTTACCTTTGTATAAAAGGCTTTGCAAGTGGCCTCTTGGTTTGAAAACTGTTCTCGATATGCAGGAAGTTTTGCTTGTTCTTGCTGAATGTTTTTATTTTCTTCATTTCCTAAAAGTAATTTGTGTAGCAAATTCCTGGTGAAATATTTTCTGACTCCCATCACTCCTGGGTTTTCAAACATTGCTTAATCTACAGCATCTAGAGCAGGGATCCCCAAACTTTGCAAGTTTAAGACTTGTGGACTTCAACTCCCAGAATTCCTGAGCTAATATGACTGGAGGAGGAATTCTGAGAGTAGAAGTCCACAAGTCTTAAATTTGCCAAGTTTGGAGACCTCTGATTAAGAGTATGGTATCTCAATTCTTCAATCCTCTTTCTTTCTACCTTTAACAGGTATGAAATGGTTATTCAAACTTATGCAAAATAATACATAATTACTATTTCTTGTAAGTAATTACTGTCATTTGAGAATAATTTATTATGGCTAATAATTTGAAGTCTTTGAAGGCAGATAAATAAGAAATCTGCTGTTACAAAATGGAAACAAGAAGCAAAGTTCTATTTCAGATATTTCCTATATTTTTTCATCTTTATCCAGTAATTTTAACATTTATATCTTAGCTACACAAACTTTAATCCGAGGATTTTCATAATCTGGCTAAAAGTTAATAGTTGCAGAATTATTAATATCAAAAATTTAGATTGAATATTTCTTTATACTTTGATCTATGCTTAATGAGAAAATGTTGTTTTTTGAAAATGTTTGCAATATATTTTTTAGTATTTAAGTAACTAATAGCTTTTATTTTTTTAAGGATCCAAAAGGAAAAGTGAGCAGATGGAAATAGCTGAAATTAAAAAACAAAAACCATCTGTACATTCCTCAAGGCAGATCTTACCAAAACCTCCAAGCTCTTCTGTTAGCAACAACAAAAGAATTGTGAGCACAAAAGGAAAACCAGCATTAGAATACAAGAGTGAGGATTATCGAAGGTCTGACAGAAGTAAACGTCCAGAAAGTGATAGAAAGATACGTTTGTCAAGCAGCACCTCTAGAGATCCGTATAAGGGACAGCCTGAAAAGGCATGTATGAGGAAAAGAGAGGTTGACAGAAGAGCGAAGTCCTCTACTCCAGATGCTTCTGCAGTAAGTAATCTGTTGTAAATCTAGCTGTACTTAAATAGATAGATATTCGCTTTAGCATTTCACTTCCTTGCTTATTTTAGTTTAATTTAATTTACTTGATTGTAACTGCACCTCGTACAATGACATCAAACACCATCTTCAGTGCACATCATGATCATGAAAATAAACACAAGCACACATTCTACACCCTCCACACATTGAGTCCCTTACATCACACCAATACTGCACTATATACCAGAATTCAAAAGAGCTACTGTCGTGGGATAGAAGCTGTTTTTCAGCCTATTTGTCCTTTTTTTATTATTCTGTACTGTCTGCCAGATGGTAATAGATTAAAAAAAGGGTTCCCAGGATGAGATGGATCTTTGAGAATGTTTTGAACTTTCTTAAGGCAGCGGGAATTATAAAGCTCTTCCAAAGAGGGGAGAGGGCAACCAATGATCTTCTGGGCAATGATGTTAACCCTCTGGAGTGCTTTCCTATCTGCCACTGTGCAATTTGCAAACTACGCAGAGGTGCAGTAAGTTAAAATACTCTCTGTGGTGCAGCGGTAGAAGGTCACTAGCAGTTTTTCATTCAGTTGTTATTTTCTGAGAAATCTCAGGTAGTATAATCTCTGCTGGGCCCTTTTGACCAGTGCTGCAATGTGAGCACCACAGGTCAGGTCCTCTTTTATGGTAACACCCAGAAACTTAAAACTGGCCACTTGCTCCACTCGGTCTCCATTGATAAGCAAGGGCTGGATATTTGATCTGTTCCTCCTATATTCCACTATAAGCTCCTTGGTCTTATTGGAGTTGAGGACCAAGTTATTGTCTCCACACCACGAAAGCAACAGGTCCACCTCATCTCGATAAGCAGACTCATCCCCTCCGGAGATGAGTCCCACCACTGTTGTATCATCTGCAAATTTAGCAATAGTATTACTAGCATGAGTGGAAATGCAGTCATGCACATAAAGAGTATAGAGTAAGGGACTCAACACGCAACCCTGTAGTGTACCAGTGTTAAGAATAAGGGCTGAAGAGGTATGATTACCTAATTTGACCCTCTGAGCGGCCAGACAGGAAATCCATAATACAAAGGCAGATTGAATAAGAAAAGCCAAGGTCCAGAAGTTTAGACACTAGTCTGGAAGAATTGTGTTAAATGCAGAAGTAAAATTTAGTTTTGAGCAATTTGGCTTTTAATTTTTAATCAGTTCTCTCCTAGGTTTAAAGAGAAATTTATTTTTGAACCTGAATGAATATTACATTGCAGTCACATTAAATTAGTGTTTATAGCAAGCATTTAGTGCGCTCTCTCAAAATAATTGGTCTTGATTGCTGATTGTTTTGTACAAACAGAGACTAAGGCATGATGTGGAGAGACGACCAAGCAGATCAAGCCATTCTTCAAAAGAAGAAGTCAATTCTGAGGAATATGGTTCAGATCGTGAAACAGGCAGTAGTGGTTCATCTGATGTAGGAAATACTGAAAATGAAGAAGAGGAGGAGGAAGAGGAAGGAATGGAAGAGGAGGAGGAGGAAGAAGAAGAGGAGGAGGAAGAAGAGGAAGATGATGATGGAGAGGAAGAAGAGGAAGTAGAAGAAGATGGAGATGATGAGGAAGAAGAGTATGATCAAGATGAAAGAGATCAGAAGGAGGGAAATGATTATGATACACGAAGTGAAGCTAGTGACTCTGATTCTGAATCTGCATCTTTTACTGATGCATCAGTCAGAACTGGTTCAGGCTCAGATATATCAGGTAAGAAAGGCTGTTATCTCTTTGTATCCTATCAGTTCAATTCAACAATTTGAGCTAAAATACTAAGTTTGTTATGAATAGTAGGGACAGAAAAACATGGATAACACAATGGCAGACTTCAGTAGTTTCTATCCAAGAACTGGATTTACAGGCAAGAGTCTGAAAAATGAAGCATAAAGCATAAGATTCTGCTAGTGCAGTTACTTATTTTCTCCATAATTCATAATATCTTTTAAAGAATTTCTATTAGCAAGGAAAATTCTTCAAATCGGAATGTAGTCCAAATTTTGAATACTATAACAAAGTGAGCTAAGATTAAAATCTATATTTTCTACCAGTATAAAAGTTAGTAAAGGTTTCAGTGAAAATAAAGATTAACCAAATTGTTCCAAGATAACTTGGGAGTAAATCTGGTCCTAAATCGGGTCTGTGTAGTCTTGGAACATTTTCTTGAGGTCATCAGAACTACTTCCAGTTTGGAGGATTTACTTCCAGAAGGCATTGGATTTGTAAATTTTGAGGATGAAATTAATATAGTCCCAAGGAGAATGGGGCATTAAATATTTTCCTGAACATCTAATCCTGAATCAATTAGGTTTGTTCAGTTTATTGGTCATATATATAACAGTTAATGATCACTAATTCAGAGAATTGTGTTTGAAGTTACTACAGTGCTGAACAATGTATAACTGGTCCCCAAAGTTCTGGCTATTTCAGCTGCACTGGTGAACCTCCCCAATCCAGTAATAGCCAACTCAGGTCGTGCTCATGCCATATTTTGCTAGCCATCCACGAACCCTGCCCCTCTCAGCATCAGCCACATACTTATCCACCAGCCTTCTTGCAAGCCATCTGAAACTTGTAATTTCCTACCATTCCCCATTGATTTTGCATCTTGGAAGCTGGCAGGAAGTTACAAGAAGATCCTTGCTTAACGACCCATGGTCCTCACTTAATGATAGCAATGGGGATTACCAGGACTACCAATGCAGTCAAATGACATTGCACTTTACCACTGCATTACTTTCAATGGAACTTAAACCTACATTTTCCAGCAGTAAACAGACGAGTAAAGATCTCTGTGAGAATAAAAAGAAACCAAATATCAAAGATCTAGCTGTTTTACAATTATTAGCCATCTGTGAAGCAAATAATATTTTGAAATAGTTACAATCATTAAGTGACCATTACTAGATACTTTGTTCTGGACATGCATTTACCCCTTCCTATTTTATATAAACAATATAATTGGAATAATCACACAGGATGAATGATTTGGTTGCATTTCTTGGGATTTAGTCTCAACTAGCTGAATGCAGTTTAATATATCAATCGTTAATTTTGCTTTGGAGAGAAAAGATCTAAATGTTTACAGTGGAAAGGTTACATAGACATCTGCTATACTCTTTTGTTCTAAAATACCGTATATAAGACGATCTTGCATATAAACCGATCTTGCATATAAACCGATCTCGCATATAAGCCGACCCTTAAAAAACTGCCCCAAAATGAGGAATTTTGCAAAAACTCGGATATAAGCCAACCCCCAAATACCATGGTGTGTTGTTTGGGCTAATAACAAAAGAGTATCAATATGCAATGCACTGATGAAGGTTCATTATCAAAGCATTTGTGTAGGAAACAATATTAAGTTAATTACCCGGTATGTAAAGAATCTGATGTTATATAATGGTAATATATGCACTTATCGTAGCCAAAGTTTGCAGAAGAGCATAAATGAGAATAAAAGCCATTATTGTTGTGTTTTACTTTTATTTATTTTCACAAATTAAACTGTGTCTCAGAATCCTTCAAATTCATCCTCACCATCACCCTCATCCTCAGATTCCCCAAAGAGATGTTTCCAGTCCTCCAATGTATATTTGACATTATCTTCATCCCACATTTCTTCATCTTGATATTCATTTTCATTTTCTGCCACTTCATCACTGTCTTCATTTTCAGTTTCATTGCTATCCTCCTGCCATACAACATCATCTTCAGTGCCATCTAATTTGTTGCTAATGCAACATTTTAAAAAGGATTTTAGTACCATTTCTGTTGGCAAAGGAGGGCGTTTGAAGTTTCCTTTGGCTGTTAGTTCAGCCTTGCCATTTGCCATCCACTGTGTCCACAGGTTTCGCATGTGTGTCTTGAAGGGTCTGTTCAGGCTGACATCTAGGGGTTGTAGCATTCCAGTCAACCCTCCTGGTATGACTGCCTGAATGGTGTTTGACTCCTTTAGACTCCTTTTTACCTTTTCGGTTAGGTGAGCTCTGAATTGGTCCCAGACTAGCATGGAGTGTTTCTTGAGAAGACCTCCATTTCTGCGCACCCACACTTGATTTATCCATTTGATTATGCCTTCTTCATGCATCCATCCTTTGGGATGCTGATGGATGACCATACCACTGGGAAATTTGTCTTTTGGAGGGGTTTTTCGTTTGAAGATTACCATCGGGGGTAGCTTCACCCCATCTGCAGTGCAACTCAGCACCACTGTAAAATGGATTTTTTGGTGCCCTGTTGTCTTAATAAGAACTGTTTTTTCACCCTTTTGGTTCAGTGTTTTAGTGCTTGGTATGTCAAAGCATATAGGGGTCTCGTCCATATTGCCAATCCTGCTGAGAGGAAAATCACCAGTCTTTCATTTATTTATCACGAAATGTTGGAAGTTCATCACCTTTTCCTCAAATTCTGATGGCAGCTTTTGGGCTATTTTTGTTCTTTGACTTAGTGATATCCCATTTCTCTTCAAAAACCTTGTACACCAGCCCGGGGAAGCAGTGAAGGTTGAGGTACCTTGGTATTTTCCAGATTTGGCCATCTGCAATGCTTGTAAGCGCACAGCCAATCTAGACACACTGTAGCCATTCTGCCTTTGAGCCTCAAACCACTCAAGAATGTGATAAATCAGAAATCAGATTTATGCGCGTATAAGCTGACCCCCAAATTTGAAAAAAAAAAAAAAGCGTTCTAAAGTTGGCTTATATGCGAGCATATACGGTATTTGTTTTGTTAAATATTTCTGATGAAGAATCTGCAGCAATGATAAAGGACTTTCCTATATGATTCTGTTATTCAGATATTGCCAATGGTTCTTTTAGTCATGCAAATGAGGCAACTACAGTAAATTAGTATGTATGGATTGGGACCTAATTTAGGTTTGCAACTATATTTATAAATAAGTGTATGCATTACATTTATAACTAAAACACTGTATTGTTGATCTCCAAATGAAAGTTAATGGTCTCTTTTTTTAAACTTTGAGCAGCATCCCTCATATAGACACTCTAGACTTAGAGATTTCCCTGAGCTTCAAATATGTAAGCAATGTTTGTATATTTGCTTTGACAAGCAATGTTTCTGTTTAGACCAAGTTGTCTAAACTTCTGATACTTTGGGAACTATTGTCACAGTTGTCTGAATTCTGGCCCAATATAGTCAATTATATCCTAAATATTTACATATGTATACGTATATGTATACATATAATGTATACGTATATATGTATATATACATTAATTTTTTATTTGAACCTTTAAAATACTGCTATTGCTTATATTTATTATCTTAGATGAGAAAAAGAAGGCCAGGAAAAGAGCTAGAGGCATCTCTCCGATTGTTTTTGATAGAAGTGGAAGCTCTGCATCAGAATCATATGCAGGTATTTTGTAATTACTTTATTGATATGATCTGTAGCAAACCCTTGAAATACATTGGTAAAAATAAACTGTAGGTCATAATGGGCGTGGGACATAGAGCTGAAATTACATAGTTAGTTTTTCTGGCATGTTCTGTGTGAATAATTTGATAAAGTGGGCTTTCTTATGTTAACTCTATTATGTTGCTTAAATGGAAATTTCACTTTTTTAAACTTGGAAGATGATGATTCATTGACTAGTTTTCTCTATAGAAAACTGGCCTCACAAATGAAACCCAAAAATGGACAACTAAAACAAAAAAATCAAATTCAAATTCTCTTGCACATTGAGAAGCATTCTTTTTGTGTGTGGGGGTCCGCATAGGAGGAATAATTTATCATGAATGAAAATAGTATGTTAAAAGATTGTAGAATTTTTATCGTATCTCTATTAAGGCTCAATCTGAACAAATGTACTTTGGCTAAATACAGGTTCAGAAAAGAAGCATGAAAAATTATCATCTTCCGTTCGTGCTGTCCAAAAAGGTATAATTTAAATTTGAACTTTTTAATGCATGCATTTATTGCCAGCTATTGTATTGACTTTGCTGATTATACAGCAGATAAAATAATGTTCTGATGTACAGTAAAATGCATACTAGTGAATAATTCAAATTATTAGCATGAGGTTTTTAATGGAAAAAACAATATTTCATCACTGAATTAGCAGGCAAATAAGCAATCTAATTCTTTTACAAACAAGTTTTTTCTGGTTAAGACTATATATGTTGGCTATTACAAATAAAAATATCAGAACATTATTAATGCTGCATTGGCTTCAATCTTGAATAGCTTATTTTGCTTTTAAAGTTTAGCACTGCATGGTGTGAACATCTGCATTTGATGGGATTGAGCCATTCATTCATTGGAAGCTCACAGATTGTCTGATTCAACTTCCTTTTATTAAGAAGGAATTCATGGGATTACATTGTACATGCCCTAATAGGGGCCATTCTTGCCATTGCAGCTGCTAGACTTTGTACTCCAGATCCTTTAAATATAGGGAGTCCTCAAGTTAAGATTACAATTAAGCCAAAAAATTTCATTGCTAAGCAAGACAGTTGAGCTTCTGCCCCTTTTTCTATCTTTCTTGTCACAATTATTAAAGGAATCACTGCAGTTGTTAAGTTAGTTAAGAGCTGTTAAGGTAGTAACAGAGTTTTTAATTAAATCTGGCTTTCCTTTGCTTGTCAGAAAGTCATGAAACATGATCCCAGGACATTGCAATGTCATAACACAAGCTAGTGGGCAAGCATCCAAATTTTGATCAGGTGTCATGGGGATGCTACAATGGTCATAGGTGTGAAAAATAATCATAAGTCACACTTGTCAGTAGTATTGTAATTTTAAACAGTCACTTAACAAATGGTTGTAAGTTGTGAACTATCTGTATTTAAGTTTCCTTGGCAAGTAAAGTTTATCTAACACAGTTATGTATTTTTGTTTTTTCCTTCCAGACCAAACTAGCAAACTTAAGTATATTCTCCAAGATGCACGATTTTTTCTTATAAAAAGTAACAACCATGAAAATGTCTCTCTTGCCAAAGCTAAGGTATGTTGAGTTTCTGTTAAGTCAGTTACCTATGCAAAGTATAGAATCAGATAAATTGCTTTTCTTTTGAATTATTAAATTTTATTTTTGATTAAATATAAATATAATTACAAAAACATAAATGCAAAATAAAATATCTGTATTTTTTTGTAGATAATTTAATTATTTCTTCATTGCCTCATCTAAAATGGGAGTAACATTTTTCCCACAGCCACATGCTTCAGATTACTTCATTCAACCACCAGAAGTCATGGGAACTTGGTGGTTAATGTTACCAGAATGAGTAAGAACAAAAGTTTTGTTCCTGTTCTCCCTCCCCCCAAATATTTTGTAGATTTTGTGCAAAATTAATGCTTTAGCCTTCTGAGAGCCATGATGCACATATTTAGAGCTTAAATTTTACAAATGTACTGCTGAAAAAAAATCACAATTTTGATTTTTCAAATCCTAAAAATATGTGTGTTTTTCTTGAAGAAAGCAAAAAAGATCTGTGGAAGTTACAGGCAAACTATTAGAAATAATGAACTAGTGTCTTGTCTGTTGTATTTTTTGTCTTTATTTTTGTACTGTGTAGAACAGCTGTCCCAACCTTTTTGGCATTGGTTTCATGAAAAACAATTTTTCCATGGATTGGTGGGGGGAGGGGAATTGTTTCAGTTTCACTCGCCTGCCCACCAGTCACCTCCAGTTCTTAACAATACATAGACTTGCATTGTTCCATGGTCCAGGAATTGGGAACGCCTGGTATAGAAGGAAAGAAGAATGTAACAGGTTGGTTTAAAATGACCTTAAATTTCATGAATGTTATCTGTAGATTACTTGAGAACGTGAGTATTTCTGATTTTTTTTCCAAAATTTGTTTTGCATGTATTAATATATAAAGCTTTCCTAGATGGACGATATACACTTGTCTGCTCTTTTGGTTAATAGCTTTTCTTTAAATGGCTCAGACAAATATCTGTCTTGGATCTGTTATCTGGATTGGAAATTGCAGGCATAGAAACTGAAGCCTTCTTCATAGAAAATATATGCTGTTGTTGACTATATTCCAAAATCTTATTGAACTTGAACACATCAGATAGTTTTTGGTTTGTAAATTATTTGCTCATTTCTCCATAGGGTGTTTGGTCAACCCTTCCAGTCAATGAGAAAAAGCTCAATGCTGCCTTCAGATCAGCAAGAAGTGTGATCTTGATATTTTCTGTAAGAGAGAGTGGAAAATTCCAAGGTAAGTACAGGGTGTCCTCGACTTACAACCAGAATTGAGTCCCAAATTTCTGTTGTTAAGCAAGATAGTTGTTAAAGTAGCTTTACCCCGTTTTATGACTTTTCTTGCCACTGTTGCTAAGTGAATAATTACAGTTGTTAAATTAGTAAGTCAGTTGTTAAATGAATCTCTCTTCCCTGTTGACTTTGCTTGTCAGAAGGTCATAAAAGGTGATCTCATGACCCCACGACACTGCAATCATCATAAATATGAGCCACTTGCGAATTTTGATCATGTGGCCATGGTATGCTACAACTGTCGTAAGCGTGAAAAATTGTGATAAGTCACTTTTTTCAGTGCTGTTGTAACTTCCAACAGTCACGAAATGAATGGTTGGTTGTAAGTCAAGGGCTACCTGTGAAAGGAATACTTGCATTCATAAATCAAAAATTATTTCGATAAGTAGCCTCATCACACTTTTTAAATTCTTACAGGATTTGCAAGGCTTGCTTCTGAATCTCACCATGGAGGGTCTCCCATACATTGGGTGCTACCTGCAGGAATGAATGCAAAAATGCTGGGAGGAGTATTTAAGATAGATTGGATATGCAGGTAAAATAGGTGGAAATTAGAAAATAAAAGTGTGGTTGGATAGGCTATTTGTTATAGAACAAATATATAATATTTATGTGGCAAGTTATAGCTGCATGCCAGAACCTCATTAGACTTGTCTTAAACAAAACAAACAAACAATAATGTCAGTTCTAATTAGTACTTTGATGAGAGACCACCAGGATATCTTAGAGCTATTGTAGACCTGGATCTTTTATGGCCTGCAGGCCACATCCAGCCCATGAGCTGTCCCTGTCCAGCCCATAGCATTGACTGGGACAGCAGCAGTATCAAAATAGGGGTGGTATACCTCCACAACAGTCCCGGTTTCTCATTTGGCCCCTTGGAAAAATTAATTGCTTACCTCTGTGCTATAGGATCAAATGGGAAGTTGAGAAACATCTTAGAAGACAGCGGTGTGAAAAATATCTGTATTGATATCAACATGATATAGGAAAACAATATAGATATGATAATGTAGGTGCCAAGAGTTGAGTCTATCTCAAGAGAGACTTGACTTTGAGTATAATATTAAAAGATAAAATTATTTCAATCACCTGGAGGTCCATATTTTGATGCATCAAATTAAGGGATTCCAAATCCTATTTCTCTTCCGTATAATTCTTCTGCTGTGGTTTTTGTTTTAAGATATTTACAGATTCTAAATTACTGCTTATTCTTATAATCTTATGTGTCTTCTATTGATGATGGCTGGCTTTCTTTCCTTGGATTTTGAAATCACATTAAGTATAAAATGAAAGAGAAGCCAATAGTTGCTTTTTCCTCTTCCAATGGGAAGTTGTGCTAGAAATGTGATTCTGAGATTTTAAGAAACATTATTTAAAAATTAAATATTGTGTGTTTTATCCCTTTCAGTTTAGTAAGGATTAGAATCCCTTCCATTTTGTTCCAAAGCCTGGAATCACTTCCATTTCTTTTACTAGAAATATAAATGAAAAGAATGCAACCTAATTGAATCAAATTTCAAAAATTGTGTAGAGGATTTTATTAGTAATGATAAATACGTTTGCCAAAAGTATGCTTGGAATTTGATTCTAAAAAATAATGCCTCATAGACTTTCTTCAAACCAAGTAGAATGTTTAGTTCTCTGAAAATCAAACCTGATCCTATTTCAGAATATTAACCTTTCTGACTGATTGTTATGGAAAAAGTTCATTAATAGTCAACAATAACAACTTTATGGCACATAATCATGATTGATTATGAATGATTAGATTGACAGAAGAACAATACTGATCATTTCCTGGCTTCTCCCATAGCATCCAATTTATTCTATTCTAGACTTGTTCCCTTCTTTTCCTGCCTTGTTTAACTTTTGTGGGTGGCAGATATGAGGAGCACTGGATCAAAAAGTTTTCCAACACTATTATTATGTAATTTATATCGGGAAAATTACATTTTTATCACTGCTTCCTTTGTTGCCAAAGCAAGGATGAAGGGATCTGTGAAAATTGGATAGGAAGGAAATAAAAGAAAGCTTAAATTACCTGCCTTAAGAATTTTTTAATCAGGACTGAAGACAAATTTTGGAGATTGTAATATTTGCTTTGTTGAGGTGAACATTATGATCCCATGGGATAGCCTCTAAGCTTTGCTTCATTCATTAGATCCATTGCTTGTGGGATTCTCGTATTTTTAATTTCTACTTCATTATATGAGAAAGTGTGTCATATTTTTAGGCGTGAATTGCCATTCACAAAATCTGCTCATCTGACGAATCCTTGGAATGAACATAAGCCTGTAAAGATTGGACGTGATGGACAGGTTTGTCAACTGCCTTTGATTGCTCTTCAAAACATTAATCCCAGTATTTTAAAATATTCTTAATAGATTTTTTATGATATAGTTTTTCATCTTCAGCAGCTAATTCTGTTAATCTTGTTTTATCTATATAATATCTATATAACATTGTCACATTTTGGTAAAAAGATTGCATTCCCAAACATTAAAGCAGCTGAGGATGTACAACAAGTTTCTTTAAAATAAAATTACCATTGTAAGCAGATTTCTATAACAAGGTTGCATAAAGCCAGAAGAATTATCATTCAACTTTTTAATCAAAAGTACTCGTAATGAAGGAAAATGGTGATTGAACTGATGGGAAGAAAGATGACAAAACAATACTGGTAAATATATCAGAGCTACAGTATATCATAGATTGGCATAGTCTTTTTGCACAACTTGTGAGATAAGGACTTTATGAAAATTGCCTATTTACTAAGTATGCATATTTAAGGGATTTTGCATTAAACATAGACAGGCAGATCTTAACTTATAATTGGGAATGGAATTCCCTTCACTAAGTACTGCACTCAAAGCGTGACCACACCAATTAGTGATAGAAATCCCTGCAGTTCCAATTGCCATTGTTAAATGAATCCTATAGTTGTTCGATGAGGCAACCTCCCGCCAACTTCTTTCAACCAAAGTCACTGGAGAAGCTAGCAGGAAGTTGCAAGTTTCAGGCTTGCAAACAGATATGTGGCAGCAGTTAGGTGAAGGAAAGGGCAATGGGGTACTGGTAAAGGCTGGAGTGTGTGTGTGCAAAGTTGCAGGTGGGGAGCATGTACAAGAGTATTTGAGAAACTATGTAGGTTGGAGAATGTGCAAAAGGTTCCATATGGGTTAAGGAGGGAGTGTGGGTCAAGGAGAGTGTCTAGAAGTGTGTGAGAGGCTGGCACAGTGTGAGGACAGAGGAGCTAAACGAGGAGACTTACTGAACAACTTGTGACCTTCCCTGCCTTTTCCATTCATTTTCTGGAGAAGCTGGACAGGAAGACTGCAAATGTCAGTCGCATGATTGCAGGGTACTTGGCAACTAGAAATGTAAATGGGTTGCTAAGCACTCAGATTGTGATCACATATCTTCAAGTTCTGGGATAGCCCAAACTCCAAGAATTGCTGTAACCATCATTTTTCAGCACTATCATGGCTTAAAATAATTACTGACTAGTCATAGGTCAGGGACTACCTGTAATTATACACCTGCGTTGATCTTTGTCTTTTGTTAATTTTACTAAAATCACTAATGAACCTGTAAAGCTTTCACATGTTCCTTAAATAAGGCATTAGCATTCATACAAAGCATTCAGTTGGTCTTAGAATGAAACCTTATAATTAAAAATTTATTCCTTTGTGTGGGCTCTGATATGAATTTATAACATCAGTATTTAATTGTTACAGGAAATTGAGCTTGAATGTGGAACCCAACTTTGTCTCCTATTCCCTCCTGATGAAAGTATTGACTTGTATCAAGTCATTCATAAAATGCGTCATAAGAGAAGAATGCACTCTCAACCCCGGTCAAGAGGACGTCCATCCCGTCGAGAGCCACTCCGAGATGTGGGAAGGTTAGAAACATTCTTTGGACTGATAATAGGCACATGTGTCAGAATAACGTGATGGAGGAATATGATTCATCAAAAAGCTTTCCCTGCAATCAAGAAGAGAGAAAATCCTCACATCAAGCTGCATGGACGGGTTTGTGGCTTCATTGAGGATTTCACATTGTCCCTCTTCCCCAGTTTGTCACTTTCAAGAGGAAAATGGGGACATTTTGCTTACACAGAAAAGTTTGTGTCAATCTAGTTTTTTAGTCAATTGTAGGTAAGCCAGTTTTTTTCAAGACCAGGTTAGGTGGAGGAAAATCAAGTTTGTGTGTTCCAAAATGTGTTAATATCTTGTAAAAGCCTTTTCTTTCAGGTATATCTCTGGATAAGCCTTGTCAAATATGGGACTTTTATCAGGATCACTTATAATTTTGCAGAAGATGGTCGCCTCATTTTGAGGATAAAATATTTATAATATTTTGCTGTTCAAGAAGAGCGTGTTTGGGACTGTTTCAAATTGTATCACCGTGCTGTGGTTATGCCCATTGCCAAATATTCTCTTACATCTTGCTGTGTTTCTGGAAGCCGTAGGTTCTCTCCAAAGGAAGTAGCCCTTGGAGACCCGGCAACAAACCAAAAAGAATGGCTGTTGCTGTGTCAGTGTATACAACCTTTCCAGATGTTGGCAGCACCCGTGGACTTAAAAGTTGTTTTAGAGGATCGCCATGGTTATTGATCACTACTCTATGAACTTACCAACCTTTCCCAGAAAGAAGGGTATATCTTGTTACAGAATTGGTGGAGTCTTTGCAAAGGACTGATAATAATCCCTCCTATCCAACACGTTTCCCTGATCCCTGTGTAGCTACTTTGTTTTCTGATAAATCTAAAGCATTTCTGCTAAAGACTGTGTGGTTTGGGCTGAAACCTTTTTGGTTAGACTTTCCAGTTTGTGGAAATGTCCTGTGGTAGGTAAAGATATCCAACGAGTCCCCATATCCTTGCTCTTAAAGGACATTGTAACCTGTAGGTAGGAGGAATCCTGGCAGCAACCCCCTTTTCTTTGGGCATAAACGGACTGAGCACCAAGATGGCTTTTGAAGTTAAGCCCTAAAAGATTTCCAGTGCAATAAAGTATTTACAAGTGAAGGTTTTGCAATGGACTGCAAACTATACATTATAACACCATCATACCTTCTCAAGCCTGCCAGGGCCTCCATTTATATTTGTGGCTTTCAGCTTAAAGTCAGTAGTTGGACTACTATATGAACTGTTACTATCATATATTATACCGGTCGTAAGTGCACACTCAAACTACAAGAAAGCGGTATGTTTATTTTTTACACCAGCTATTTTCTAAAACTCTTTTTTGCTGTACATACAGTTGCTTTATTTTCTCAGAATGTGATGCTTATTCTTAAGAATGATAATTTAAATAATGTGGGGAGGCGGGAGGAATCATTTTATGGTCTGTTCATATTTCCTTGTTATAGAAATTGTGAAAGTGCATTGGAAGGAGGGAACACAGGTAACTTGCTAATGAGTGAAAAGCAAACTAGAGCAAGAACTCTTAAAAGATCATTTTAAAAAAAATTAGATTAATTTTATTAAAATATATAGAAGCCTAAAATAATGGGCACTTGATTCCAAGATTATGATTTTGTTAAAATATACATGCCTTAAATGTTTTTTTCCTGTACAGTAACAAATAATTGTGTCTATGCAGGATGGGATTTGCATGTTGGAAATTGATCAAGTTTTTTACAGACCAAGTAAGACAGTTATCAGATCAAGTGTATAAAATGGTATTCACAAATTTTGTAGCTTTTGCTTTCAGGATAAGCTTCAATATAGAAATTGTGTAAGCATCAAGCAGATTTCATGCTGCAATTTTTATGGACAAAAGAGAACAAAGACCACAAAAACTCAGAGGGACTTGTAAAGAAATTCATATTATGACTTACACTTACACTAGGTATGGTTGGATGAAGTTCCCTGTTAAGAATCTAAAATCATAATATTCTAATTAACAACATACATTTTGTTGCTACCACAAATACACATTCCTTTTAACAAATTCTGGGAAACTCATATAAGATATTAGAGAAAACACATACAAAAAAGCTCCAAAAAGTTGTGGGCTGTTCCGGTTAATTCTTCTAAAGATGTTGTGTTTACATAAGTTGTTCCAAACAGTTCTTAATTATTGTCTAATTTATGTAGGCGTCGACCAGAGGATTATGATATTCATAACACCAGAAAGAAACCAAGGATTGATTATCCCTCTGAGTTTCACCAAAGACCAGGTTAATATCTTACTGTTTAAATGTATATGCACAAATTTACAGATTTGTGTATTACAGTAGTCATGTGGGAATGTGAATATTAAATAAATTACTTAAATTTAAGTTCATAAAGGCTCTGATTATGATAACAGAAATATGAGAATATAACATAATACAAATAAGCAAGGGGACTTTCTTGGAATAACTATCACTAATAAAATTCTAAAATAGTTATGCAATAACCTGTCCTCTTTGGAACAAATAGAGACGTAGCAGTAATATGGAGGCATTCAAAAGAATATACCACCTCTTGTCAATCTGTAAGTCAAACCAAAATTTATACAATACAATCAGTTTGCATAAACTGACTTGTATTCTGAGTAGTTCAAGCATTCACTTAATTTCACACAATGTCTTGGTATGTAGTGGGGAGGGAACATAGGAACAGTGGTCTTTCATATAGTATATGGCTGAATAGATTCCAGCAGACCCAGATAGCCTGCCTAAAGATACAAGATGGTATTCAGCCTTCTGTAGGGAAATATTTTTACCACCTTTGCAATAAAGTGTTATGTAGTTATTTTAAAATTGAAATTCATGGCCAGTTGGGAAAAGAAGGAGCATTCCTATGAGTAGCAAGGCAGTAGCATGCTTAAAGTAAAGATGGTAATGGCTATTTATGTTGCCAAATATAATAAATATGATACGTAATGCTGCTTGATTTTAAACAGGGTATTTAAAAGACCCCAGATACCAAGATATGGACAGGTAAGAGATGTTTAACAATGCCATTTTCTAATATAAGATATCTGAATATTTGTCCCTAATTTAATAAATCTTATCCTCAACAGACGATTTTCAGGAGTTCGGAGAGATGTCTTCTTAAATGGGGTAAGTTTATGATCTTTCATAGGTAGTAGTCGTAGATGATTTTAATGTTACTTGATTTTGACATTCTTGTATATGTGTTTTTTGTAGTCTTACAATGATTATGTGAGAGAATTTCATAACATGGGACCACCACCACCTTGGCAAGGAATGGTTTGTAATTTTGTATTCTTTGACTTTAGCACACCCATCGTATTATAAGAGAATATTGCCAAACACACTAGTCCTCTCATTTATGTAGAACACAGTATTTTGTTATGGTTTTAAGGCTGAATTGAAGATTTTCTTTGATCTTTATGGTGTAACTTCCTAATTTTAATTATAAAGTTTAGTCAAAGGAATTTACATAAATGAGAAGACTAGTGTCTGATCAAGAAGTAGTTACCTGTGAAAATGCATTCTTGGCATAGCAGTTTTCATCAATTAAATCAGAAGGATCCAAATAGTAATTCTAAGTTTCACATAATGTTCTTCGTGCCATAGTTTATTTGAAAATTATACATGATCTTAGTGGGAAAGAATTGCATCAGGGTTACAGAATATCTGTTACCTCAAGGATTATAACAGAGCACTTGATGATAAAACTTCAGGCATTAAAACAAGTGTTTTAAGCATCATCGTAAGTTATAGAAGTTAACATACACATACAGACATAGACACTAGAGCAAAAGAAATAGCCCTCTGTTTTGTCCCTTGGGCTTTGGAAAGAGAGGCTTTGGAAAGAGAGGCTTCTTGTACCCTTCAACTAAGCAGTAAACAATGATTGAGAAGTCATTGGAAATTAAAGCTCTTGATACTGAACTGATGTGTTGTTGCTGCCCAAACTACAGACAAAGCAATCCCCCTGAAAATCCAGAGTTACACATTCAACCTGTAAAACATTTCAGAAAAGATTCTGCGTATAACATAGAGATGAAAAGAAAAATTGAACTAAAGCAGCTTACACTGTCAAAGTGGAAGAGTTATACCATGATTAGCAAATAAATTAGAAAAAGCAATACAGATAATCCTTGACCTATGACTACAAGGGACTGGAAATTTGGTCATAAGTAATTTTGGTCATAAGTTGAGGTGCTCATATGAACAGATGTGATTGTACAATCTACCAACATTTATTAGGCAAATCCACAGTTGTAAATGTGAATCCACTGGACTTTTTTGTTGGAAGCCAACAAAAGTTACGTGACCATGAAACACCATGAGTGTTCATAGATATGACACTTTGACAAGTACCCAACATGTGGTCATGTGACCAGATTGCAGCACAAGATTTTTACTTTGGCCAGGGATGCTTTATGGACCTTAAAGCTCCATCATAAATGCAGATGGTTATTAAGCAACTCAGCCATAAGGATCAGCTGTAATGAAACCCATAATTAAAACACAGGTCTAAATTCTCTCCAAAGAAATGCTATGATAGAGATAGTAACATCTCAGATGAATTTGAGAAAAAAGAAAAATGACCTCAATTAGTCAGTAAGAGGCTATAAAGCAGTAGTATGTGAAAATGACCTTGAGAGATGCAGCTGGGAAACAGTTGGATGACAGGCAACTTAGCAGGAATGTGGGTGTGGGAAACGTCTCAGAAGGGAGCTTCCCTTAGTTTCTTGGTCTGTAAAGGCACCAGGGTAGAAATATACTTTCAGATTCTTAAAATTATATTAACTCTATGATAAAATAGAATTAGTTCATCTGAATATGTTTCCTGTCTGGGTTATGTCAGAAGGTTGACATAAATTATGTTATTCCACAACATTTGTAGAATATTTAATTTCTTCTCCAGATATTCTGGAATGATCCAGTTGTTTTCTTGGGGAAGCTAATTCTCCAAAATTGAAAATGACCTATAGTGCCCAACACAAATTTTGGTTTTTACAGAGATTTTTTAAAAAAAGATTACCATACAATGATACCACAAAACCTTTTTAGCATTGTTGAAGAAGTGGAATATTCCAGGACATTCAGTTTTAACACAACTGCTGGTATAATTTCAGTAATTTTGGTTTTGTGATACATTTTTAAAAAGAAAAACTTTTTAAAAACTTCCTGTTAAGACCAGCTGAGAATTCATGTCAATCACCTCCATTTATTACTGCAGTATGTTTTTTAAGTGGGTCTCTTAGAACAGTTGATTTGCCATAAATGTTTTCAAGGGTATTTATTTTATGCTCTGTTAATGATTAATTAGCATTTATATCTCAAACAATCAGGGGGAATGATGCATGTGCCTCCTTGAACTTTTCATAGTATTGAGATTTTGAAACAAAGTGGAATGAAAATCTAGTCTTCACCTTTAGGTACACTATGCTAAAGATACAATTTTCTAAAATACCTGCCAGATAGATTTCTGTTGTGTTTCACATCTGTTATCTACCCTCTTTTGATGCATTTTATTTATTTTTTTTGTCTAAAAGCACACTCACACACTTTTTTGTTTTCATAATTTTTTTATTCCTAGCCCTTGCAGGTTTTAAGTGCAAATTTTTCAAGTTCTCAATGTTACATAGTTTATATAGCAACATATCCAACTGCTCTACCCACTGATCTTTTTTCTCCATCTTCCCAGTTCCTTTCTTTCCCTATCTCCTCTTATATATCACCAACATATTTTTCTCATTCTCCATAAATATATTTATTTATATTTATTTGTTTACTCAAAATACATGTTTTATTTGATAATTGAAGCATTAGGGCTGGAAGGGACTTCGGATTGGATTTTCTAGGCCAATCCCCTGCTCAAGGCAAGAATCCTTCTGCCATCCAAGACAACTGACTGTCCAATCTTTTCTTTAAAAGCTATTCCATTAGTTAATTGCTGTCACTGTCAAGAAATCTTTCCTTAATAATAGGTAGGATTTTAACAAGTTTCTACCCATTGCTTCTTATCCTGCCCTTTAGAAAATAAATCAACTCTCTCATCTAAGATCTATTGAACTGCATCTTGTTGGATAGCCCATTTCTCTTAATTTGTCAATATCCTTCTGAATCTCTATTTTCCAGTGTTAGCAATTCCCTCCTGCTTGGTATCATCTGCAGATTTGATGAGGTCTTCCTATTCCCTTGTTTAGATTGTTTATGAAGTTGTTGAAGAGTAGAAGACAGAACTTGATCCTTGACAGAATCACACTACATGTTTCTTTCTATGTAGTTGTAGCTCCATTGAGAGCTACATTCTGAGTGGGATTGGTCAGCCAACTGTGAATCTGGTGGTGGTACTGTCTATCCTACATTGAGGATAGACTGTGATCTACTTTGTGAAATGTCCAAATATAGTACTCATGTTTCCCCCAAAATAAGACTGGTTCCTATTAATTTTTGTTCCAAAAGACACATCAAGGCTTATTTTCTGGTTAAGTCTTATTTTCAATGAAATACAAAGTACTAAATGCATCCATCTGGCTGACAATCTTAACTGGGACTTATTTTGGTAATAGGGCTTAAATTATTAGCATCCTGAAAAATCATGCTAGGGTTTATTTTCCAGTTGGGTCTTATTTTGGGGGAAACTGATTATATCAACAGTCTTTTCCTGATCCACTAATTTAATCACTTTATCAAAGAAGGCAGTAAGGTTTGTTTGGCGCCATCTGTTTTTATAAAACCCAAGCTAGCATTTATTAATTGTCTTGTTCATTTCTAGGAGCTTCCAGATCCGCTGCTTGATTACCTTTTCTAAGTTTTTCCTGGTATTGATGTCAAACTGATTGGTTTGTAATTTTCAGGTTCTACTTTTTTCCCTTTTTTTGAAAATTGGAACCACATCAGCTGAAGAATCTTCTTGGATGAGAAGTGAAATGTTTTCAAGAAAAAATTCCAAGACAGACCATTTGCCTTTTGAAAAACTTTTTCGGGGCAACCGGGACCTAGATGATTGAGAATCTCTATCAGCAATCTCAATGGCTTTTTCCAATCCTCTTTACCAGTTCTCTCTCTATTCCAGAAGCTCAGTATTATTTTGTTCAGTGGTTCTGAGATCAACCTGCTGGTTTCTTCAGAATCCTGGGATGTAATACTTCTGGTCCTGCAATTTGAACTCATCTAAAGTGGAAAGGTGTTTTATTCACTATTTTGTTCCCTCCTGTTCTGTCTCCCACCATGTTATTTTTAATAGAGTATTTTTTCCTTTTGTGTGTGGACAAATGCACAGGAGGAATTAAGCAGTTCCATTTTTTCCTGATGTCCGTCATCTTGCCATCTTCTCTTTTAATAGACCTATACTTTCCTTGACTTTTACATATTAGAAAAAGTTTTAAAAATTATTTTTGACGTTTGTTGCAAATCTTAGTTCATTCTGACCCTTAATTTTCTGATTCCATCCTTGTAGGTTCAGGCTATTGGTTGGTATTTTATTTTAGTTATATGTGTCTTGTCCATTCCATGTCTATAGTTCATTCTGAGCATTAGCTTTCCTGTCTCCACATGCTTGCAGATCCAGAGGACCATTTTGGGCACTATCCAGTTGGAGCACTGTTGACCTGTAATACTTTATATATGGAATGTTTTGAAATAGCTTAATTTTTACTTTTTTTATAAAACTTAGACACAAAAAGTCTATTTTGCAAATATACTTTTGCACAGCTTCCTTAAGCAAATTCATAGGAAACCTAGCAGATCCAGTCTCAAAATGGTCAACCAGTATTTATTTATTCTGCAAAGAAGTTAATTCCTCACAGTTTCTATCCTTTAAAAAAGTTGAATTCCGGCAAACCCTATTAATGTACAATATAATTTTGTATACAAAGGATTCTCCAGAAACAAATTATGGATAGCATCAAACTAAAGAACGTTAATATTTATTTCTCAGCATAATGAGAGATGGTGGTGGGGGTGTGGATTTTCTAAACAAGATCCAAGTAGAGGAATATGCTTTGAATTATCCCCAAACAAAATTTGTTTTAAATGACCGAATTGGTCATTTTTGAGCAGTCAACTTCTCCCTTTTAAAGCAGTGAGATACATATCAAATAACTGTCCCAAAATTTGAAGGGTATTAACACCTTGGCATGTAGCAATGCACTTCTTACAGCAATTTTGGAGGGCTGATCTAAAAAAGTACATTCGAACTGAGTTTGTGCCCCAGTAGAAAAGGAAACCATAACTCCTGGCCTGCTATTCTGCATCTTCTGCAAGGACTCACAGCCTCAATTGATAACACCTTATCTAATAAAACACTTGAGAAATACTGATCTTTACTGTTATCAGATCAGCACAAAATATTTTCCCTAAATGTGGCTAAATTTTGTTATACTATATGCAACAGTAGGCAGATTTTAGCTGCCCACTGTAATATATTATTTTATCTGGTTTTTTATTATTGTTTTTCTTAATGCTTTTATTTGTAATGCTCATCTGTGATTGTAATAAAAATTGATTGATTAGAATGTCCAGATTGGTCCAAAATCAAATTTTAGTTGATACATAGTCCTCATATCATTAGTTATTTCAGTTGAAACTTTATTGAACAATTGATCTTTCTTATTTATTGAATCTTATTCTATCTTGTTACAAAAAATCTTTTAATATATCTTTTATTAGCAATAGCTGTAAGAAATTGTTCTAAATAACTTCAGTTTTCCTGAGGTCAGTTGTGAAAATGTACTTGTTGCAAGAATGTTTAATTGCATGAGAATTCAAATATCATCCCAGATATATATTGTGATACTGGTCATATGTTGAATTATATTTTCCTGTTGATGCTGCTCTGTTCTGGGGTAGCAGATTACTGGAATAATAAGGAATTTTTTTTTAGCCTCCTTACCCAGGTATAGAACAGCCTCCCCATCACCCATACTATCAGCACCACGCTCCTCCTCCACAGGCTCACCCTCCTTACTCAGGACACCATCCCATGCCACATGATGCACGGTACAGGGATAAGCGAGTGGTAAGTGTAGCTTGGAACACTGTTAGAAAATGCACACATCAGATTTTGTTGAAAATCACTATATTCAGTATTAAATATCTAGCACTAGGTAGTTACAGAAGAACCAGTTTGATGTAGTGGCTAAGGCATCAGGCAAGAAAGCAGGAGATCATGAATTCCCACTTTAGATAGAAAGCCAGGTGGGTGAATAGTCACTTGGAATAGTCACTCTCAGCTCAAGTTAGATGTCAGTGGCAAATCACTTCCAAAAACTTTGCAAAAATACTGCAGGGACTTGTCTGGGTAATCTCCTATAATCAGACACAATTGAAAAGAAAGGGGAGAAATATATTTACATATTTGTAAAACTCAGTGTGGTAAGATTTTCAAGCGGCATATTTCAAAAATTTCAGTTAAAAAAAAAGATCAGCATGTGGATTGTAGAATGTAAAAAGGATGGCCCTGAGCGAGAGAGGGGACAGTTACCAAAGAATCAATAATAAACATACATTAAGTCTAGAACATGTAGAAACTTTGGAAACAACTCTTGACAGACATCTTCCTAAATCACATGGTTATAAAGAGAGGAGAGGTAACACAATTCAGACTTGCAAGATTATTACCTAAATCAAAGTAGTCTTTAATATATACTAACATTTATTAAATACATGAACATTACAACAGTGAACTATCACTGGATAATCGATAGTCCTTTAGATCCAAGTGATTTTTAATAATTCAAAGTTGTTAGAAGTTAAGATTTTAAACAATGATATTTAAACTTATTATGTCTTCCATAGCATGACTATGACATGAGGGTAGATGACTTTCTACGTCGGACACAAGCAGTTGTCAGTGGCCGAAGAAGCAGGCCGAGAGAGAGAGAGCGGGATCGGGAACGAGATCGACCTCGAGATAACCGAAGAGACAGGGATCGGGAACGGGGGAGGGAAAGGGAAAGAATATGTGATCGCGATAGAGACAGAGGTGAAAGAGGAAGATACAGAAGATAATGTATTGTGAAACTACAGTTACTTAAGGAAGCAAAGGCTTGTATATTTGCGTGTTTACAAGTAGTAAACTTTTATTTTCTTAAGTCATCATACTTGATTGTGTAGATGAATTTATAATTGCCCCTGTTCCAAGCATGCTGTAAGCTGTGAACTTAAATACATATTTTGGCCAAAAACATGCAAAGCTTGATTCTTCAGTTGATATTTTAATTTAAGCAGTTTAGAAGACAACATTTAAAGAATGTAGATGAATTTTCCCAACATGTTTATTTTAACAATAATTTAATTACATGTTCTTTTTAATACGAGTTATTAGCTGCCATGATTTTTGCTCTGTTTTTTTTGACATGTAGCTTTTAATATTTTTTTAGGAGGTAGCATGGAATGCTACTATCAACGCAAAAATACTGGGTGTGTGATAGTTGGTTGTATGGCAGTATTGAAGCAGTCACCTTTTGTTTTTCTGTTTCTGTTTTAATTTTTGTAAAGACAAAGCTTGTTCAATAATGGAAGCAATAGTAATATGTTATTGAACCTGTGCTGATTGTATTTTGTTTAATGCTCGTCTAATCACCTCACTTGCACCCTTTTTTCTCCAGTTTCTCCATACTGTTTAGAATGTCCATTGTATGTGTGTGTGGGCATATATGCGTGAGCACAAATACTGTTGTATTTTACATTGCTACCATTTCTTTTTTTATATAATAAATTGCTAATAGTTAAATTCCATGGACTTTGATGCTTTCTGGCTTCTAAAAAAAGAATGATTAATTTGTCAATATCATTTCAGGCATTCAGGCCTCAGCATGAGACAGATACAGAGGTACTGTCAGGGTGTTCTAAGTCATGATGACAAACCAAATAAATTTCCATTCCTATCTAATATATTTATAAATTTGTGGCATATATATTAACAACTCCATAAAAATATAAAGTATGGGAATCTATGACTCAGGAAAGTGCATAGTTTTGTTGTAGAAAAAGGAAACTTTTGGAAAATAGTGGCCAGTGAACAGTTCCATGTTAATTTATTTAACCAAGTCCCATGCTATTTATTGCAATTTACTGCCAGTAAGAATGCTTGTTCATGCCTGAGACGAAGCAAATAGTCTATCTGATATTATAGTAGGAATAGTCTGATATTCTAGTAAATTATAGTCATTATCTAATTAAAAAGCTAGAAGTATACATTTTCTGGACATTTTGGTTCCACAAATAACATTTCTCCTTTTTTCCTATTCTAAAATAAAACAAAAAACAGCAATACTTGGTGTTTTTACCAATCTTATTTTGTCAACATAGGAGGAATATAATGATTTTATGATTGCTCATAAAATCATTTTAATATAATATTAATGTTGATTAACCAATTTGAAAGTGTGCTTTGGGTATTTTTGAAACAAACCTATAAGATTAGAAATCATTTATATAGAAAATACATTGATGTGGTCAATGAAAGGGTTAATATTCTGACTTGAAAGCCCTTGTATTTCTATTAAAAATAGTGTTTTCTTTTAACTTTTTTGTGGTGTTTTCTTCTTTTATGGAATAAAAGCATGAAAAGACCAGAGATAATTTCTTCTGAAGCGTTTATATTTACAAGGCCTAGAACAAATAAAACAATTGGTTAACTCTCTTAATACAGTATGTACTTGAAAAGATACTTTAATTTAAAATGATCCTCTTCCAGAAAGAAAATACTGTATCTAGAAGAATAGACTGTCTCCTCTAACAGGATATCCCAGAGGATAGAAATAAACTGCTCTTTCAAGGACAGGATATCAAGGAAAGCACTATTTTTATTTTTTCCCTGCACAGAAAAGGAAGATAAATTTTGTGAGAGTTATTGTAAAGTTATTACAGTCAAAAGAGCCAGTTGGTTGCTGGAGGCAAAAGATTTTGTGTTTTGTCTTAAACATTTTGTTCACAATTGTAAGAAAATAATGTAGTCAACCATCCCATTCATTCACCCAGCAGATCAAAAGTATAACTTTACTGGAGCTTAAATGGTTACAGAAGTTTAGTGAAGCTGGTCCTGGCATTTTAGTGCACGCTCTACACAATTAACATTTCCTTTTCTCTGGCCATTTTTAAACATTTAAGGAAAAAAATACATAAGAATGTCTAAATAAAGTAACGATTTGGAGAAAGAATTATAGAGAAGGTACTACTTGCAAAAAATTATTTCTCATAGCTCAATTTTCCACTTCAAAATCACTTAACTAAATCAAATTAAATTAAATTTGATTAACCATTTAACTAATTAACCATTAGTTAATTAACCATTTAACCATTAACTAATTAAATTTGTTAACCATTTATACAAAAAAATTAATGTTATGAATGGAATCTACTTATATGGAAACAACATAAATCTTAGCATACTAATAAGCATAAACTCAGGAGTTGGAGACTGATTTCTAGAAAAATTAATCTGTTTTTGATTTTTGTAAAATGTTACCACATTTCTGAAAGTATGAACAGCATTTAAAAACGATGAATGCAAAAACAACTGTGCAGCAAATTAAGAAGGCTATGACATCCAGCAGTGATATTGATATCAAGTCAAATGATAGGCAGCTACTTGCAAATGCTTGGCATCTTTGTGATGTATGACAAATTCAATCCAAAAGATAGCCCGATCCAGTGGCTTTATCAGTTGAGCATGATGGATTTCTGATACTTTAAGTGCATTTTTCTTAAAACTGGAAAAATTAAAGGACAAGGAAAAGAATAAGAACAAATTAGAAAAGAGTCAGAAATCAGCTTTCTATTATTTTTAAGAACTTCAGTCTTCAAGCACTTAACGGACTTTACATCAAACAATCTACTGATTTGTCAAAATTCAAACTGACTTAATACCTGTTTCTCCAACAATACAGTCTCCACCAATAGGAAGGCCCAGCATGATTTCTAGGCATGAGGTGAAATTAAGCCCTGCCCCCAAAATTTAGGCCTATTTCAACCATGCGTTTCCCCGCCATTTCTCACATCGTTAGAACTACACGAGGTGAAAAGAAATGGGGGGGGAAGGGCAGGATGGGGTGGGGAGAAAACTTGCCCTTAGGAGCACCCTGCAGGTAGCCTAGGCTAGAATACCCCGATCTACTACTGATAGAACATCAGCCGATAGAAGCTCCCTGAAGGCAGTCACCAGCCACTTTTGATCGGCCGGTAGAAGTGGCCTCGGGGCGAGCGCCTACACACACTCCCCTCACTCTGAGGCTGCTTCTGTCGGCTGATGAAAGCTCCTCAAAGGCAGAGTCACCAGCCACTTTGGGACGAGGCGTGGCTGCTTGTGGGGTGCTCCTGACAGGAGAAACTACCACAAGGGGAGTGTCAGCACTCGCCCGGAGACTGCTTCTACTGGCTGATTGAAGTGGCTGGTGACTGCCCTTGAGGAGCTTCCATCCCTGAAAGACACTGCCTCATGGCAAGCGGAGTGTGTGTGGGCGCTCCTGAAAGAAGCGCCCCACAGGCAGCCACGCCTTGCCCCGAAGTGGTTGGTGACTCTGCCTTCAGGGAGCTTTCATCAGCCGATAGAAGTGGCCTCGCGGCAAGGGGAGTGTACGTGGGCACTTGCCCCGAGGCTGCTTCTACCGACAGATCAAAGTGGCTGGTGACTGCCCTTGGGGAGTTTCCATCACCTGAAAGACACTGCCTCATGGCGAGGGGACGCAGGCAGCCACGTCTCACCCCAAAGTGGCTGGTGACTCTGCCTTTGGGGAGCTTTCGTTGGCCAATAGAAATGGCCTTGTGAAGAGGTAACTGTGCATGGGGCATTCTAGGTGGGGGAGGAAATTAAGTCACCCCCAAAAAGACTGCCTAGCCATTTTCTCGGGGGTCAAAGGAAAATAAGGCCCAGAAACATGGTATTTTCTCACTCAAAATAAGTTCCGTTGTTAATCCAACCAACTGCTAGTTTATTTATACTCTAGTAAAATACTATTTTATCTTCAATGACACTTGTATTCTACTCATTTTCATGTATAAATATCAAAATGTTAGCTAGAATTTTAAGATCCTTTTCTAAACAATAAATTTTGGTATACTAAAACAAAGCACAAATGAGTTCTATATCAGGGAAAGAATGATGCTCCAAATTCCATATAGTCCTAAGTAGCACAGATAATTGGAAGGGATCCAATGCATTAAATGCTCAAAGTACATATTCTACTGTTCTCTTTTTATAGACAGACAAAAATTAAGCCTAACTGAGATAAAATATCACAACTGGAAAAGTAATCCGAATTCTATTTTTGGAAAAATAATCATGACATCAAAGAAAAACCAGCAAATTGATTACTATGTCTTAGACACAATCTGTACCTCAATTTCTGAAGAGAGTTTATAAACAACTCACAAAGCATTATGAATGACAGTCAGTATTCACAGCATTTACTAAATCTGCTTTCATTGTGTGGTTGTCCAGTTCCACGGCCATTCCTTTTGCCTTCATATGGATAATATTATCAATCTGGTCTGCAAATAGGGGAGTCCCTACTATGGGAATTGCATGGTAAATGGCTTCATAAATTCCATTTGTTCCACCATAAATGTTTTGGTCTTTGGATGACCTGGAAGAGAAAGATGAAAATGTTCTGACAAAATCCTTTAGGATATGAGCAAAATGACTTTTATTCAATCATAGGTATTGGCTCAAAGCATTTCTAGCTTTTTCCCTTTATGCTGCCAAATAACCTAAGGTAAAAATAATTGGAATGCATGTAATACAAATTGCAAACAATGTTAGAATTTTTCCTGGCTCATGAGTTTCTGATTGTCTAGTTTGGGTTTTGGGTTTGAATTGGGTCATGGATCTCTTAATGTTGTATTCTTGTGAAATTGCTGAAATTCCAAGAGATTACAAGATAATTTAAATGCAATAAATAAATAAAATTACATGCCATTCTTTTTTATGACAATAAAATAGTGAAATCATTTTACTAGCAATTCTTGTTTTGAATTATACTTGCATTTGCAACATTTATGTTGCATAATTAGAATTTAATAGATGCTTATTGTATTTCTTATGTCTTTTATCATAAAGTTCATAGAAAACATGAGTTTTAACAAAAAATATTTACAATCCTTTCCCTAATCATATGGGAATTTTCAGAAACAAGTTACATAAAAACAATTGAAAATGCACATGTTCTAAATTGTCAAATTCTAAACAAGTTAAAGTTATCAGGATAAGAAAATTTTAGACACGGTTCAATTAAATAAAAATTATGAAATATAAACATATTTTGTAAATCAGCAAATCAGCAGTTTATTGGAGAAAAAAATGAACAGATTTCTGAAATATCCATAAAGTGTTCTCCCTCACAGAAATTTGTGTGTGTGACTTACATGTAGGAGACTAACATTTGTGGAAGCTGTCTTGAGTGCTGATGCAATTATATTATTTTTTTCCTCTGTTAAGTTTTGAACCAGTGAATCAAGGGAAAATATTTCAATACCATGTTCATTTGAACTCTGTACAAATTTTTCCATTTCCTGTTAAAAGCAATAATCAGACCTTTTATCATTGCAAGAAATGTAACATTTTATTTGGTGGGCCATGATTGGTGTGCTCAAACCACATACTTTTTTATCACAATGCAAGCAGATGATGGATCAGAAAAAAAATTGCATGTAGTAATTTGCATTTGAAGGAAGCAGAAGAAATGGAATAATAAAATAAATTGGAAGAACCTTGGCGAACTTCTAATCCAACTCCTTACTCAAAGAGAAGACTATACCATTTCAGACAAGTGGGTATCTATTTTAATGAAGCTTGTTCACCCCGAGGATAAAACACCCAGACACAAGCTAAGCATCCTGGTATATTGCCGTACAATGCAGTGAGATGTGCACAGCTCTATACTGGGGAAACAAAACAACCACTTCATAAACACATGGCACAACATAGGAGAACAAATCTATCAGGACAAGATTCAGCAGTCCATCTGCATTTAAAAAGCAAAGACCGCTCTTGATGACAGCAAACTTCACATTTAGATAGAAAGGACTGTAGGTTTGAAAAAGGGAGGGGATCAAAGAGATCATCTATGTCAAAATTGAAGCAGCCCTCTCTCAACAGAGGGAGAGGGATATGTCATCATCTATGTCCAGCCTACAAGACAGTCCTTTCAGCAGTTCCAAGAAAGCTCCACACCCATTTGCACTGTGCAGGTGACCCAGAGAACACAGATAAACCTCCAAGGGGCCTCGATAACTCTCTAAAAGAATGCAAATAGTCAGCTGTTTGAAAGGAATATAATTCTATTTCCCCATCATCCAGTCAGAGCTGAAAAAGCTTTTTGGATATGAAGCAAAATGTCTTCAAAGAAAATCATAAAAGTCCAGTTGCCTATTAAAAAAAACCACTTAGGACAACCATGACCAGGATGACGGAGAATTTCCATAGACATCCCAATAAAGTGAACTAAGAGCACTTATTTATATTTATTTACATTGGATTAGATAAATTAAGCCCCTATCACACAGCACCAACGGATGGAAAGAGGATGTAAAATGGAGAGAAACACTTGCCATCTGTTGGTAAACACGATGCTTCCATTCTGACTCACTGCGTCCGTTTTTCATACTCTCTATCCGTCCAGCATCCGTCGACTGACATTTCATCTGCTCAAAAAGTTTTGAGCTGCACAAAACTTTTTGAGCGGAAAATGTATCCAATGCGTCCATTCTGCATCCACAACGCATACAGGGAACATCCATTCTACATCCGTCATCATTCGTTATGCGTCCGCTATATCTGCTAGGCATCCGCTGCGCGTCCGCGCAACTCGCATCCACTCCAGTGGAAAATGGACACAGGGAGGAAGCGAAACGGACGCGGAACAGACACACAGCATTAGTAGCACGGACGTAGTAAACATGAAAGTGGATGCAGCTCGCATACAAAGCATTAAAACGGAAAAAATGTTCACAGAGGGGATGTATCTCGGATATTTAGGATGCCTGCAGGATGTCTAGAGGATGCAAAAGGACACCTAGCGGAAAACCTATATTTCCTATAAAAAAGGAGAGGAACTCACCTGGATCTCACTTTCAGCCCAGCAGCCCTGTGGTGCAGTCCTCTTCAGCCTTCATCTGGCTCATGCTCTTCCACAGCATCCAGTCATCTCCACCATGGATCGTCACACACTCCTTTTGGTAGCCACCATCATTCTACAACAGTGCGAAGCCATCGACAGGCTCTTTCATCTGTTCTACACGAAGAAAAGGAGGCGTCCAAGAAGTGTCTGGGTTGGAAGATGGATCGCGAGAAGAGCAGAGTACGGACTGTATAACAAGCTTATGGTGGAGCTGAGGAATGAAGACACTCGTGCATTCCAGAACTTCATGAGGATGCCGCCAGCCATGTTTGACGAAGTTGTGGAGCATCTGAGACCCAGGTTGACCAAGCAGAGCACCAACCTCCGGCCCAGCCTGGACCCTGGACTCAAGGTGGCACTGACTCTGTGCCACCTGGGCTCTGGGACTACGTACAGAAACATAACAGTATGCCTGGAGGGTGCCACACAACACCATCAGCATTGTGGTCAGAGAAGTGGTGCAGGCCATCATCGAAGAATACCTGGAGGAGCTCCTCCAGTGCCCCTCCACTGAAGAAAGCTGGAAGAAAGTTGCAGAGCAGTGGTATCAGAAGTGGAACTTCCCTCACACCGTTGGAGCCATAGATGGCAAGCACGTGGCCTGCAAAGCTCCAGCCAAGTCAGGGTCCACTTATTTCAACTACAAGGGCTTCTTCAGCATCATCCTCTTCGCCATGGTCGATGCTGACTACAAGTTCATGTACATCGATGCTTCAGGCAATGGGTCAGCTTCAGATGCCCAGTTATACAACGCCAGTCACCTCAAGGAGGGGCTGGAATGCAACCTCATCATGGGCTTCCCAGATCCAGACCCCCTGCCCAACGACACACAAGATGTGCCCTACTTCATCGTGGGGGATGACGCCTTCTCCCTCAGAACCTACCTCATGAAGCCATGCATTTCCAGATGCCTCACCTGTGAAGAGAGGATCTTCAACTACAGGATGTCCAGGGCAAGGCAGGTGATGAAGAACACCTTTGGCATCCTGGCCAACAGGTTCCAAGTACTTCTCACCACCATGCAGCATCGCCCAGAGACCGTGAGGAACATAGTGGAAGCTTGCTGCATCCTGCACAATCTCATGCGCACCCGCTACCCAGTCTTGCAGAACAGGCTCATGGACCTCCAACAAGGCAATGGGGACATGGAGACTGGTGAAGGCAAGCAAGGGCGAAACCTGATCAACACTGTGGATGTGCAAGGCCCCAACAGAGCTTCACGTGAAGGGAAGAAGCAGTGCAACTTTCTGAAACACTGGTGCAACTCCCCAGCTGGAGCAGTGGAGTGGCAAGACAGGATGATAGATGCTTAATGGCCATCACGTAGGTCTCTCGGTCCATCAGCTTGACCATGGCCTGGCCAGATTTCTTGAGGTGCAGCTTCCCGTACCAGGTGTGCATGTGCTTCCATCAGCCGAGGAGCACCTCCGAAGTGTAGCCCAGGCTCTCTGCCTTCTCTCTCCAAGCAGCCTGCTTCCTTTTGGTGTCTTGATAGAGCCTGTTTCCCTCTCGCCAAAGATACTCGTTCTCCCTCAGCCATTTCAGCACCTCATCCTCATGTTCCTCTTCGATGGAGTACTGCCTCCTCTCCAGTTCTCGTTCTCGCATATGCCTCTTCCTCCCTCTGGCAAGGCCATCTGGGCCCTCAACAGAGGGGCTTCGAGGTTGTAGGGGCTGCTCCTCCACACCAGCACCACCACCAGCAGCAACAACAACAGTAGCAGCACCAGCAGCACCAGGATCAGCAGCAGCAGAGTAAGCACCAGCAGCACCAGCACCACCAGCAGCATCAGGATCAGCAGCAGCAGAGTAAGCACTAGCAGCACCAGCAGCACCAGCAGCACCAGCAGGACCAGGAGCAGCTCCAGCAGAGTAAGCACCAGCAGGACCAGGAGCAGCTCCAGCAGAGTAAGCACCAGCAGAAGCACCAGCACCAGGAGCAGTGCCAGCAGAGTAAGCACCAGCAGAAGCACCAGCACCAGGAGCAGTCCCAGCAGAATAAGCACCAGCACCAGGAGCAGCGCTAGCAGAAGCTCCAGCGCCAGAAGAGTCAGCCCCAGCAGCAGAAGCCCCAGCAGAAGCAGAGTCAGGGCCAGGGGGTGGGATGGTGGCCCTGTCCCTCTTGCCAGGGCTGGCAGCAGATTCCACAGGCTTTCTCTTCTTCCCCATGGTTGTTGGCTGGCTGGCAGGCTGGCTGGCTGGCTGGCTGGAGCTGTGTCTGGCAGCAGGTCTTTCCTCTGAATGGTGACCTGCTTGCGAGCTGCATCCTTTTATATCCGCGGGGCTGACGCAATGCATCCTCCCCACATGTGCAGTGAACACTGTGCATCCATTAGGCATCTGCTAGGCATCCGCTAGGCTTCCACTCTGCATCCGCTTCATCCCCTCAGCATCCGCTCTGCATCCGCTCTTTCCACTGTGAGTCCACTTCGCTGTGCTCCCCCGGAAGCCCTGCGGATGTGCCATCCGCTCCCATCCGCTTCCGTCCACTAGGCTTCTGTGGAGCATCCACTTTGCATCCTCACTACATCCTCCCACCGTCCGTTCCTTTCTGTTGTTGTCCGTTCTGCTTATGCAAATTCGGGGCACTTTTGAGAGCGGATAACAATGGATGGAACATTTTCTCGTCCGCTGTGTCCTTTTTACAAACGTTTTGCATCCGTCGGCCAATGTGACAGGCACTTTAAGATTTGAACTAGAAACATGGCGGCTTTCATTTTACAATTTTAACTATTATACAGTGTCAGTTTATTCAGATTGCAATTCAAGGCAGGCAAGCTCAAAAAATAAATAAAGAAATCAAAGAACGTATGATTATTAACATGTTTTGAAAAAATTAGGAATCTATAAACAATAGAATTTCTGCAACTGCTATAATTCATGACCCAGAGTCAGGCATGAAAGTCTAGAACCACATGTGAAGTTCCAATTAAATAGATTGTTGCTAATTATTGCAAATGTCCATACACAAGAATATTCTCAACTAATGGTCAAGCCCCTGTCACACAGCACCAACGGATGGAAAGAGGATGTAAAATGGAGAGAAACACTTGCCATCCGTTGGTTAACGCAGTGCATCCGTTCTGTACTCACTGCGTCCGTTTTTCATACTCTCTATCCGTCCAGCATCCGTCTACTGTGATTTCATCTGCTCAAAAAGTTTTGAGCTGCACAAAACTTTTTGAGCAGAAAATATATCCAATGCATCCATTCTACATCCGCTATGCATTCGGGGAACATCCATTAGATGTCCGTCATCATCTGCTATGCGTCCGCTATATCTGCTAGGCATTCGCTGCGCATCCGCGCAACTCACATCCACTCCAGCAGAAAACGGACACAGGGAGGAAGCGGAACGGACGCGGAACGGACATGCAGTGTTAGTAGCGTGGACGGAGAAAGGATGAAAGCAGATGCAGCTCACATAGAAAGCATTAAAACGGAAAAAACATTCGTATAGGGGACGTATCTCAGATATTTAGGATGTCTGCAGGATGCCTAGAGGATGCAAAAGGACACCTAGCAGAAAACCTATATTTCCTATAAAAAGGGGGAGAAATCACCTGGATCTCACTTTCAGTCCAGCAGCCCTGCTGTGCAGACCTCTTCAGCCTTCATCTGGCTCATGCTCTTCCACAGCATCCAGTCATCTCCACCATGGAGATGGTGGAGGACCTCCAACAAGGCAATGGGGACATAGAGACTGGTGAAGGGAGGCAAGGGCGAAACCTGATCGACACTGTGGATGTGCAAGGCCCCAACAGAGCTTCACGTGAAGGGAAGAAGCAGCGCAACCTCCTGAAAGACTGGTGCAACTCCCCAGCTGGAGCAGTGGAGTGGGAAGACAGGATGATAGATGCTTAATGGATGCTTCCCTCAGCCTGTCTCATCACACTGATGAGATTGGGCCATGTATGTTGAGTGGCCCTACAATGAACAGGGCATTTAATAAAGAGTTGTGTTTATGTTGAAATGTGTGGATGAATGATTACATTGTTATTGATAATAAAAGGCCATAGGTGTGGCACCTGGGAGGGTGGACCATACATTCCCACTATGCTTGCACTGGAGGTTTATCTATCCCACAGCTATTACCCCTCGCACAGGTATCCCTGCCCATCCCACAGCTATTACCCATCCCACAGCTATTACCCCTCCCACAGGTATCCCTGCCCATCCCACTGCTATCCTTAACCATCCCACAAGCATATAAAGGCTTAAACCATTTCTAAAAGTTTCCACCAAGACTTTATTGACTAAAAGAACTGAATCAAGTGTGTGAAGCAAAGATAATCTTTTTTAATAACAAACTGTAAAAGAAAATGACCCAAGTGTCCCAAGCAAAGATAAAGTCAACAGGTAGCCACCCAGTCTCTGGCACTCTTCTCAGTCACTCTGAGGCGTGCCCATCATCTCAGTGGTGAAGGGTCCAGGTGCTGTGAAGGTGGCTGCTGCTGGAGTGCCGGTCTGAGGCACCATTGGGGTGCCTGGCCCCGAGAGGACAACGGGATGGTGTGTGGAGGAAGCTCTCAGAGAGCTGGCTCAGTCCTGTGATGTTGAGAGCCCCTTCCTCCAGGACATGAGGTGTCAGTCCCAAGACTGATGACAGATGTTCTGAGGCCGGGCTTGGCTGTGGGGTGGAGGAAGGAGGAGTGTAGTGGGGATGTCTGGTCTGCAGGTGAGCGAGGTGAGGTGTCGGTGGCATCTGTGGTGTGGGTGGCGTGGGTGGCATCTGTGGCGTCGGTGGCACCGGTGGTGTACGATGAACCTGTGCCTGGACTGGGAAAGGCTGCCTATGCTGCTGGACCTCCTGGTAGCCATAGCCTTGGTAGGTGAGGGCCTGTGGAAAACCTTGGAAGGGCTGTGCCATCACCTGGGGTGGAGGAGCAGACCTGGACTGGGTCGGAGCAGGTTCATCTGGGTCTGGAGGTTTGTGAAGATGACTGGTGATCCTGTCCTTGATCACCTGGTACTGTGATTCGGACATGTCCATGAGGGTCTGGTTGATGTAGGTGAGGAAGGGCTTGCGGTTGGAGGATGGGATGTCGGTGTGTACCAGCTGAGAGAGGATATCTATGCTGCTTCTGATGGTGTCCCTGATCTCCAGCAGGACAGTGTGGCTCTGCCCCTCCGGTCTGGCTCTCTGCCTGTTTTCTGTGGTGGTGGAGCTGGGGGTGGATGTGGGTTGGTCTCTGGTGGAAGTGCCCTCTCCTTGCTCCCACTGCGTCAGGGGCTCCTCCACGCGCTCCGCCACGGGGAGTGCAGCTGTCGGGGGGGGGTCTCCATCGTGGGACGCTCCACAGATTCCTGCCTGGACACAGGAGCTGAAGAGGCCAGAAGAGGACTGGCTCTCTGTGGGCTGCCTGAGATATAGGGTTGTAAGAGGGGATGCTCCTCAGTGGCGGATCTCACCCTCCAAGAAGCTGCACTTGGCCATCACGTAGGTCTCTCGGTCCGTCAGCTTGACCATGGCCTGGCCAGATTTCTTGAGGTGCAGCTTCCCGTACCAGGTGTGCATGTCTTTCACCAGCCGAGGAGCACCTCCGAAGTGTAGCCCAGGCTCTCCGCCTTCTCTCTCCAAGCAGCCTGCTTTCTTTTGGTGTCTGTGTCCCTTTCGCCAAAGATACTCATTCTCCCTCAGCCATTCAAGCACTTTATCCTCATGTTCCTCTTCGATGGAGTATTGCCTCCTCTCCCGTTTACGCGTATGCCTCTTCCTCCCTCTGGCAGGGCCATCTGGGCCCTCATCAGAGGGACTTCGAGGTTCTAGGGGCTGCTCCACCACACCAGCAGCAGCAGCAGCAGCAACAACAACAGTAGCAGCAAAAGCAGGACCCGCAGCACCAGCAGCACCAAGATCATCAGCAGCAGAGTAAGGATCAGTAGCACCAGCAGGACCAGAAGGACCAGCACTAGCAGCAGCAGAGTAAGCACCAGCAGCACCAGCAGCACCAGGAGCACCAGCAGGACTAGCAGGTCCAGCAGGACCAGGAGCAGCTCCAGCAGAGTAAGCACCATCAGAAGCACCAGCACCAGGAGCATCAACAGCATAGTAAGCACCAGCAGAAGCACCAGCACCAGGAGCAGCGCCAGCAGAGTAAGCACCATCAGAAGCACCAGCACCAGGAGTAGCACCAGCAGAGTAAGCACCAGCAGAAGCCTCAGCACCAGGAGCAGTGCCAGCAGAAGCCCCAGCACCAGAAGAGTCAGCCCGAGCAGCAGAAGCCCCAGCAGAAGCAGAGTCAGTTCCAGGGAGTGGGATGGTGGCCCTGTCCTTCTTGCCAGGGCCGGCAGCAGATGGCACAGGCTTCCTCTTCTTCCCCATGGTTGTTGGCTGGCTGGACCTGTGTCTGGCAGCAGGTCTTTCCTCTGAATGGTGACCTGCTTCCGAGTTGCATCCTTTTATATCCACGGGGCTGACGCAATGCATCCTCCCCGCATGCACAGTGAACGCTCTGCATCCATTAGGCATCCGCTAGGCATCCACTAGGCTTCCACTCTGCATCCACTTAATCCGCTCGGCATCTGCTCTGCATCCATTCCTTCCGTTGCGCATCCGCTTTGCTGTTTCTCCCCCAGAAGCCCTGCGGATGTGCCATCCGCTGCCATCCACTTCCATCCGCTAGGCTTCCGTGGAGCATCCACTTAACATCCTGGCTACGTCCTCCTCCCGTCCGTTACTTTCAGTTGTTGTTTGCTCTCTTAATGCAAATTCGGGGCACTTTTGAGAGCGGATAACAATAGATGGAACATTTTCTCATCCGCTGTGTCCTTTTTACATATGTTTTGCATCCGTCGGCCTATGTGACAGGCCCTTTAAAGCCTGCTACGATAAGGGCCAACAGAATTTACAGTGGGTTGTACCTATTGCATTTGTGGCTATATAGTGAGTCTGATCCTTCTTTTACTTCCACTCTTCCACTACTTCTCTTTCAAATGGCCCCTTCTTCCATGTCATCTTTATAGCTGCCCTCCCCTTCTTGTATATGTTTCTTCAGAATCTGAGTTGTCATGTGAACTTGGCAGGGGAGGAAGTAAAGCCATTCCAAAGGAATCTTCCTTTCCCATGTCCAAATCAAACTTTGATCCAGCTGGTGCTTGCTGAAAAAAATTATTAGTCTCCCATCCACCCCTTGGGATGTGAAGACCAGAAGTGAAGGTGTATTGAGCCATTCAACCTCCCCTGAATGGGTCCATAGAGGCTGATTAACCCCTTCAGTTACTGATTCTTAGGGTAGAGCGGTGGGCCAGGACTTAGTCAATGAAGGTTAACAGGAAAATAGCGAAACTATTGAATCCATTCAGGAACATGGACATATCTGGCTTTCTACCAAGAGTGTTCAGATTCTGACAATATTTTCGAATGTATCAGATACTATATTCCTTTGCCCTTTATTCTGGAGTCTATAATCTCTATCACTTCACATTCCTTCTCTCTTTCCACAATCACTAGCAGTGAGGTCAGGTGCTGAAAGCACAATGTCAGGTGTGTCCCTTCAAAATCCAAGAAAGAAAACCTTAGACTCCATTTTTATAGAGAAAAGAACTTTTATTGAATACGAAGTGGTAGCAACAGAAGAAATACAAGATCTGAAACAAAAGGTGCAGAAATTACATATAGGAAGTTATTCCATGTTCCTACCCCCAACAATTCAAACTGGACATCCAATCTGAGATGTGTATAATGTAATGTGTTTCTTCAGGTGGTGTCTCACACATCTGATATGCCAAGAGAGTTGACCTTGGCCTTGAAAAGATAAGTGGCTGCATTTGCAGTTAGCAAGTAAGCATCCCAACTTTTACAATTCACACATCTTTAACCTCCAGCACTCTTCCCCCCACGAGGCCCAATTATTGCCCACACACACACACATACACATACAGCTGCAAATAGTCAAGCAGAAGAAGGAATCTTGGAGGCTGACATTCGGCCCTCCTGCAAAAGAGGTATTAGCCCTAGAAGAGAATAAAACAATAGGAAAATAAACATTCCACATACAATATTATATACCAAAAAAAAAAAAGGCTTGTCAGGATATTTTGAATGAAACACTGGTATAAGTTTAGGGGCCCTAACATCATGTTCATTACCCATTCCAACTGAGAAGAAGGGCAATGATTTCAAACAACTAAATATTGGAGTATTCCTCTCTATTTCCTGGGATCTAGAATTTCCTTGATTTCAAAATGTCACTTGCCTTCAATGAGAAGAGGAACTGGTGGGATGGCCTGGTCAGGTCACAAGTGGGACATATGCTCAGGTTTCAGCAAACTAACATAAAAGACAGGGTGGATCCTTCTAAGGTTTTTTGGCAGTTGTAGTTGCACAGCAAAGGATTCACAACCTTTACAATTGGGAAAGGTCCCACATATTTAGGTCCCATTTTTTTAGATTTCTGGGTTGTTTGTATATACTTAGTAGACAAGAAGACTTTATCACCCACTTGATATGGTTTTTGTAGAACTCTCTTCTTGTCCACTTGTTTTTTATGAGCTTGATGGGCATCATCCAATGCTTTACGGGTAACCGGCCAGGTAAGCTGGAGTTGGGTTATCCATTCTGTCAACAATGGGATTTTGGGTTTCTCCTGTGCTACCTCTGGGATGGGTACAAAATCCTGACCCACAGCTACCTTGAATGAGATGAAACAGTGCTACTGTGAACAGAGTTAATGCAAGCAACCTCTGCAAAAGGCAATAGGTCAGACCAATCATCCTGTTGATAATTTATATAACATCTAAAATATTATTCCAATACTGAGTTAGTTCTCTCACATGCCCCATTGGTTTTTGGATGTTGGATGGAGTTTAAGCCCTGGGCAGAGACTAATAACTTCAAGAATTTCTTTCAGAAATTTGAAGCAAATTGAACCCCCCCCCCATCTGAAATGATATGCTTGGGAACACCATGTAGTCTATACACATGTAAGATAAACAGTTTAGCCAATTTTTTTGCAGAAGGGTGCAATCATATATGCTTTCAAAGGCTGGTTGTCAATTGTCTTGACTTACATCAGAAAGTCACTTCATCAGAAAGTTAATAAATCTATAAAATTGGTCATTGTCCCTTAATCCACCAACACAGAAATAGCTTCCTACCTCTGGTGGGATAAGGATATGGCAACATAAATCTACAACAAAGTAACTTTAAGGGAATGCTTAAGAATCTTCTGCAAGCTTTCACAAGGAGCTGTTGCCATTTTCTTGGCTTTGAAGATTGCATTCAGGAAGCCACCTCTGGAGTTGTGACTGGGATGCCTTTCTCCTTTTTTGGAAGCTCTGAGAAGGCAGTTTCTGGCCATGTGCCAGAACACAGTAAAAACAGAGGTCCAAATCTCTATATCTCTGTCATTCTTCTGCAGCCAATGAGGATCTAACTACTCCTATTTGCATGGCTCCTCTCTCCCTTCATTCAGTCTTGTCAGCATGAAGGAACTGAAGGCAGGATAAAGAGGCTGACTGACTGTCGCCAATGGCTGGATTGAGCTCAAATCTAATAATGCACCTCTGGTAGGGTTGGTCTAAAGTCTGTGGAACTTCTTGCCTGATGAGCTCATCAGCAATTTGGTCATTCAGACTCCTGTCTTATTCCAAACCAAGTCTGCTGCAAACAGGTCAAATTCTGCTATGTATTACTGGATTCTTCTATAGTTTTGTTGTAGTTCATAAATCTGTCACTTGTATTCCCATAAATAACTCACATTGCACTTTGAAAAAAACTTATCTTTTCTGACTCTGCTCCAAATCTTTTTGGCAAGCTGCCATAAGTTATCTGTAAAAGTGGTGGCATTGTCAGAGCAGTTACTTGGGCTAAGTAATGGAGATATTATGGAGACTAAGATTGAACCAAATTCTCTTGGGACCAACTGAAGCATCATAGCTGGCATATACTGCACTTAGGTTTCTAAACCACCCTGATGGCACAGGGCAGAGTCTAAGTAGGGTTTGGTCAGCTGCTGCTCCAGCCTGTGGTTCAGAGACCATTTCAGTTAGATTCATTGAAAGGTGGGAGTAAGTTGAGAACATTGATGTCAGATGTGAAAGACCATGTCCACACTTGAAGTTTTAATTATAAATAAATTTATTGCCATTCCTATGCACAGGAATATGCTCAACTAATGATCAGTACTTGTTAGATAAGATTCACCTGAAATCAAGGTGAGTTGGACACATTTATATGTAACAATGTTCAAACTCTCTTGCACTTTTTTATTTTCACATCCTTGGTAACAGATTATTAAATGGTCTAGCCTATCTAATGATGGCACACTGGCTCTGCAGTTAAGATGCTGTGCTTGTTAGCTGGACAACCAGCAGCCCAGGTTCAAGACCTAAGCACCATATGACTGAGTGAGCTCCCATCCTTATCCAGCTTCTGCCAATCTTGCAATTTGAAAGCATGCAAACGTGAATAGATAAAAATATATCATTCAGTGGAGAGATAACAATGCTCTGTGATGTGATGCTAGCCACATGACCACAGAAATGCCTCCCAAAATTCCTAGGTCAATGAAATGGAAATGAGCACTACTCTCTATAGTTGGCATCAACTAGTGGAGTAAAATCCTCAGGGACTTTTTAGACCAGGACTGTCAAATCAAGGCTCACGGGCCGGATCTGGCCTGCGGAGAGATTAATTCTGGCCCAAGGGACAGCCATGGAAATGGCAAAGGACCAGCCAGAGGTGATTCTGCCAGCAAAAATGGAACTTGGGCACATGGCGCACCTGGGCTCTGTTTTCGCTGGCAGAGGGCTTCAGTACACCATCCAAGCTGATAACAGGGCTAGCAAAAGGCTTCAGGCCATTGTCCAGGCCAAAAACAGAGCCTGGAGGGCCTTATGCACCTCACCTTGACTCAATTTTTGCTAGCAGAGGGCTAGCCAAACAAACTGAAAGCAAAATAAAACAAAAGGAGAAATGTTTCCCCTTTTGCATTTGAGCATCCAAGAAGGGACAGGAAAGGAGAAAGGGAAAGAGGAAAGAGGAAGAAAAAGAAGGAAAGATGGAAAGAGCAAAGAAGGAAAAAGAAGGAAAGAGAAGTAAGAAGAATAATGAAGAAGAAAGGAAAAGGAAGGAAGGAAGGAAGGAAGGAAGGAAGGAAGGAAGGAAGGAAGGAAGGAAGGAAGGAAGGAAGGAAGGAAGGAAGGAAGGAAGGAAAGTCCTGCTTTAGCACTTGGCTACCAGCAGATGGCGAGACTCCCCTGGAGGACAAGGGTTTGGTGCTCTCCCTGGTCTCACCTTCTTCCACTGGAGACAATGGATTCCCTGCCCTCCAGGGCCACAACATGAATGTTGTTGAGTTGGCCATGGTCACCCCAACCATGCCCATCCAGCCTCCCGAGGTCAAACATAACCCTGATGTGGTCCTCAATGAAATCGAGTTTGATACCCATGCCTTCGACTACCTCCATCACTCATTTGTTTCTGCAAAAGCCTAATTTTCTCTTATCCTATTCTTCATTAACTCTGTGAAAATTAATTCATAAGGTCTGTATAATTAACTCCTAGATATGGGAGTGATAGCGGGGTGTTTTTTATCTGATATACAGTAATTAAAGGTCATCTAAGGCTATTGAGACTTCAACTCAGCTCAACTCTACTAAAATTTAAAGCAATTAGCTTTTAATTACTATTGACTCAAGCTCAATAACCCTTTATTCATTCAGAAATAGTTTTAAATAGACAGTTGTTTTTCAGAGGGATTTTTGATTGGTTTTATTTTACATCCTATGATGTACATTATATCAGTTCTTCATTTGTGTTGAATTGAAGACAGTTCATAAATCACTTGCTTCTTTGGAAAAAAAACTTGTAAGCAGACTAAGTAAACACAAATAGTCTTTGACTTATAACCCCAATTGAACGCAAAATTTCTGTTGCGAAGTGAAACATTTGTTAAGTGAGTTTTGCCCCATTTTATAATCTTTCTTGCCATAGTTAATCACTGCAATTGTTAAGTCAGCAACATGGTTGTTAAGTGAATCTGATTTCCCCATTGACTTTGCTTGTCAGAAAGTCGCAAAAGAGGATCACGGACAAGGACAATGTGATTGTCATAAATATGAGTCACTTGCAAAGCATCTGAATTTTGATTTCATGACCATAGGGATGCTGCAACAGTCATAAGTGTAAAAAATAGTCATAAGTCACTTTTTTCAGTGCTGTTGTAACTTTGAACAGTCACTAAATGAACTACTATTATAAGTCAAGGATTACATGTAATGCAGAACTACATGCAGGTCATCCTATTTGATTTATCAGTAAATAATAATGCATCAGAATTTGAGTTATATGAAGAAATAGGATTTATTAACACAAAGAATGTATTATTTTTTGAATCTAAGCAAAAGGGGGGTTATGTCCTGTCAAGTCAGTATTGACTCTTAACAACCATATAAATATATTTTCTCTATGATGATCTGTCCCTAACATGTTTTTTTCAGGTCTTCAAAAGGGATCCAGAATTCTTAATGAATAAGACCTTCCTTCATTTTGATTCCCTACCAAGATCTGTTTTTACAATCCATTTCTGTTTTCCAATCATTACAATGTAAGCTGCAGTTCAAGAATACATATCTGTCTATCCCCCAAACTTAATGTAATTTCAGTTCCTGAAATTCTATGGCTCCCTATATTGAAAGAAAACCCAGAATTTAAAGAAAAAAAATGCTGTTTCTAAGGTATTTTTTTCCTGTTGTACTTCCTTTGAAAAAGCTTTGTTACCCTGTTTCTCCAAAAACATGACCTACCCTGAAAGTAAGTCCTACCTGGTTTCTTTACACATATGACCAATTTAAGCCCTACCCCAAAATAAGCCCGAATTAAGATACCTCCCACACCAGAGTGGACAGTTTAAAATTAAGCTAGGGTAGGGATGAGGAGGTGGAACCATCTTACTACTTACCTTTGGACACTTGTATCCAGGCCTCACACACCTTGACACCTGCCTTACTGGCCCATTTCTTCTGCAGCTGGTAAAACTGACAAGGCTTTCCTGAAGGCCTCTGTAGCAGATAACAAAGCTCTGCACCAATCCAGAGCTCTGTTATCTGCTGAAGAGGCCATCAGGAAAGCCTTGCTGGTCGCAGAAGTTCCTGAAGGCCTCTGACAGTGAAAAGGAAGCTGGGGACAATGCTTGAAAGTGAGGTTAGTCAGTGGATGACATCCCTTGAAAAAATAAGTGGTGCCTTTTTTGATGGCAAAAAATATAAACCAGGGTCTTATTTTCAAGAAGACATTATATCACCAGATCAATGGTGAAGGATATAATTACCTCAGATAAAGACTTGGCTGGCTGGCAGTGCAAACCTCCAACAAATTCAAAGTTTAGTAGAAAAGGTCATGGAAATTCAAAATCCCAGTAGGTTCGCATTAACCATATTTCTGCTTTACCTATTATTTCACACAGTGTTGTGGGTCTCTTTACAGATAGAAAGTACTGAAGTTATATACTGCTTATATTCAAATACATTTATGCACTGTTTACCTTTCCTGCACTAGTACTTAATAGGTTTAGTGATTCTGCTTTCAGAAATATTCAAATCTATACATTATGTTTTCAGCTAAACTCAACGGTTTTTAAAAAAAACATCTTAACAAGGCTGAGCAAAACTTGCACTTTCCCAAAAATATGCATTTGTTCACTGGAGGGCCAAAATAGACCAACATTCTTGATGGGGAATCTTCCACTGACATTGGATAATTTTTGAAAAACAGTCTTTAGCTTGGATGAGCATATTGAATTCACATAACTAGGAATTGATTAGATTCTTTTTTTGAAGATTTGACACTTTTGAGTGATGCATATGTTTCAGTAGGAAGAAGTTATGCTGAACCACTTTTTAATTTTATACAAGAGGGAAAATATTGTGGAGAATAAGAATATTTCAGACATGTGGGAAAACATGGAAGGAACAATCTCCATTCATCCTACAGCGGAGAAGGCATTTTTATATAGATAACTCCTATAAATTTCTTATAATTCTTAATTTCAGCTCTTCTTTCTATATATAGATGGAAGTATTCCAAAACTAGGAATTTCTGAAGTCTTACTCACAAAAGGCAAAAAACAAAGTATTCAGGAACACTGAAGGCAGGTTAATGATCCACTCAGCAAAATGAACAGGAAAACCATAATTGTTATAGGGCTAGTTAATCAGTGATCCTTGGATTATAACAACTATTGGAATTGGAATTTCCATTGCTAAGTGATGAAATCATAAAATGCAACTTCAAATGTGCATATAGTACAGACACAATGAGCAGCTAAAAATAATAATGTTTTGTTTTGGGCTATCTGGGTACTGGGGGTGGAATTTACTTTCTGAGATTAATAAAAAGTCCTTAGACCAGGGGTGGGATTCAATTTTTTTAACAACCGGTTCTATGGGTGTCGCTTAGTTGTTGGGCATGGCTTGGTAGTCATGTGACTAATTGGGTGTGGCCAATTCAACATCACTCACATCGAGGCACGCATCTCCTCACCTGGCGTCTTATGGCTATGGAGATGCTGCAACAGTCGTAAGTGTGAAAAATGGCCATAAGTCACTTTTTTCAGTGCCATTGTAACTTTGAATAGTCACTCCACACAAGCAAAGTACCAGCAAAGGAGAGGAAAAAACCTTCAGAGATGTTCCTGAGACAGGAAGTCTAGTCCTGCCAAGAATGTAATAAGGGTTAACGGAGAGGCAGTTTTTGGAAGCAACACCAGAATGTTTCCTTCCTGCCTTCCTTACAGGATTAGGCCAGTAATTTCTTCTAACAACCGGTTCTCCAAACTGCTTAGAATGTTAACAACTGGTTCTAGCGAATAGGTGCGAACCTGTAGAATCCCACCCCTGCCTTAGACCTCCCCCCAAAAAAGTTTTTTGGGAAACTAACCACTTAAGGAAAATATTAAAAATCCTGCTGAGTTTCAAACCAAAAATTTTCTCTGTGCTTTGCAAAGATTTTCTGCTATTTATTAATGCTAAATACTACAGAAAAATATGAAAGCTGTCAAAGATCATGCTAAGCACTGGCTTGTTTAAAGAGATGACTCATATTCTCTCTGCAAACATTAACATTTAAGATAGCCCAAAATGAAATGTGTTCTTCCAAAGGGAAAAATAAAAATATGCCCTGAAGTCACTTTCATAATATATGAGGAATTACTAGGTGATGCCCTTTGTTTCTGCTCTCGTGAAGCAGTTTGTCTATTCTGGTGATGGGGCAATTGACAATATAGATAAACCTAAAAAGGAAACAGCAAGTGAAACAGATGGCAGGAAAAGAAATCATTTCCTTTTTAAAAAAAACACAACTTCCCCCTCCAGATCTTTTACAATTCCATCAATCATAGCCAATATAATACAAATAGGATCGACAGAGGCATACTGTATCGATTCTAACCTGCAGCAATGTTTTTAATTTATATCTTCAGAAAAGACTTTCCTAATTCTGCTTTATGAAAATTCTTTTTCAAATCCAACTGTTTTCTTTCAGTACTGAAAGCTTCACCAATGATAGGGAAATAACTAACTAAATAAAACTTGTTCTGCATAAAGAATAGTAGACTCCTAATACAGGATTCTGATTGGCTAAAAAAACCTGAATGGGGATTGGTTCAATAGGAACCAATCCACAAAGCTGCCCAAAAGGCGGCAAAACTAAATACCTGTCATTGGCTACAAGCCAGCAGACAAAACCTTATAAAAAGGCTGCCGCGGCTTGAGCCAATTTTCCGTTTCGCAACTACTGTTAACTAATAAAGACTTTGTTGTTGGAACCCGGTCTACCTCATGTTTTTCCGGATGAAACACTGGCAACGAGGATGGGATCGTCCTAAACACGAGACTGAGCATGCGGTGACAAATAAAACCAGACGAAGAACAATGGCTGGAAACAATGCGCCGCCCGCACTCTTCAATCCCAATGAAGAGGATTGGGAATCCTACGTAGACCATTTTCAGATGTATTTGGAAAGTAACGAGATGGAAGAGATCTCAGACCAGCGTAAGAGAGCTGTTTTCTTGACACACTGCGGGCCCACAATCTTCAAAATGGCCAAGGCTTTGGCGAAGCCCCGAGATGTGAAACAGTTGACTTGGCCAGAGCTCCAAAGAATGCTAAAGGCTCACTATGCACCGGTGGTGTCAAACCTTATCAAGCGGCACGAATTTTATCTAAGACCAGAAAGAAGGCGAGACCATGGCTGATTTTGTGGCAGCCCTCCGACAAATAGGGGGAGCGTGCGAGTTTCTGAATTTAGATGAAGCGATGCGGGATCGAGTAATACTGGGTTTAAGAGACTCTAATGTACAGAGCAAGCTGCTAAATAAACCCAACATAACCGTAGCTGAAGCCATCACAGAAGCCACAGCCACTGAAGCCGCGAAAAAATCGGCGGTCAAAATGAAACAAATGAACGCGAACAATGACAAAACGAGCCTGGCCAGAGGGAAGAAACAATTTCCCACCACCACTCACCAGGAAGATTTTGATGAGACGTCAGAATCCAGGGAGGAAGACAACGAAGTCCACCGCCTATACGCCAACAAGAAAGGGCGTGAAAAAAGAAATTGGCGGGAATGCGCTGGCTGCGGAGGAAACCATCCTAGAGCTGATTGCAGATTCCTCGATGCCATTTGCACAGCTTGCAAGAAAAGGGGGCATATCGAGAAAGTCTGCAGAAATAAAAAAAATCACAGCCCAAACAGACGCAGCAACTCCCCCGCACAAGCTGAGCCAAAACAAACTGAGAGAAAGTAGCAGCGGAACAAGCGAGCCACTAACTGAGAGAAAACACATCAGACTTTCACTATCGGAAGCGCTCAGACGGAAAGCGGGAAGAAAGTAAAAATAATTGTAAAAATAGAAGGCAATCCCTGCGAAATGGAGGTAGACTCTGGGTCTTTCCTATCAATGGTGTCATGGGACACCATCAAACAACTGGTCCCAGATATCAAACTCAAAGAACCCCAAAACCCTCAAGGACTACCATGGAAACCGAATTCCTGTAGTAGGCTTAGGACATTTCTGAGTCTCCTACAAACAACATGTCGAAGTACTACCATTGACAATAGTCGACCGAGACCGACCAAGCCTCCTGGGCATCGAATGGTTCGCACCATTGGGCATCGGGATGACCGGAGTAGACCAGGTGGCTGCAACCGACTGGGAAGAAAACCTGATCCAAGAGTTCCAGGAAGTTTTTGACGGCTCCCTAGGCAGGTATTGGGGGACCCCAATTTCCTTTAGTCTAGACCCCCAGGTAGCCCCTAGGAGACTAAAGGCCAGACGAGTTCCTTTTGCTCTGAAAGCAAAAATAGAGGAACAACTAAATAAACTAATAGATCAAGGGGTTTTAGAACTTGTTGACCATGCTAAGGGGGAAACGCCAATCCTAACACCAATTAAACCAGACGGGTCGGTTCGAATCTGTGGTGACTACAAGGCTACCCTGAACCACGCATTGCAACAAAGCGCATACCCGGTGCCAGTCGTACAACACTTATTACACTCTCTTGGGGGAGGAAAAGTTTTTGCTAAACTAGATCTAGCACAAGCTTACCAACAGCTCCCAGTAGACCTCTTAACGGCTGAAGCACAAACAATAGTGACCCACAAAGGGGCATTCAAATGCAACAGACTCCAATTTGGAGTGAGTGTAGCCCCAGGGGTTTTCCAGAGCCTCATGGAACGCCTATTGAATGGTATAAAAGGGGTCGTACCATACTTCAACGACGTCCTAATTTCGGCCAAAGATGTGACCCCGCTAAAAAAAAGACTAAAAGAGGTACTAACTAAATTCAGAGAATCTGGCCTTAAAGTAAAAAAAGAAAAATGCTGTTTAATGACTGATCGCGTCGAATTCCTGGGCTACTTAATAGACGGAGAGGGTATACACCCTACTGACAAAAAAGTCAAAGCTATTAAAGATGCACCAGAACCAAGGAACAAAACTGAACTACAGGCATTTTTGGGACTAATAAATTTTTATAACATGTTCCTACCCCACAAAGCGACAATAGCGGAACCATTACACTGATTACTGGATAAAAAAACAATTTGGACTTGGGGTTATAGAGAAAAGAAAGCCTTCCAAAAAATAAAAAAACTTATTAACATCAAACACCGTTCTTATCCAGTTTAGTAACACACTTCCATTGACGGTGACCTGTGACGCCTCACCGTTTGGAGTTGATGCCATCCTGAGCCACCAATTGCCAGATGGGAGAGAGGCACCCGTCGCATACTATTCAAAGACTCTGTCTAAAACCAAGCGTAATTATAGTCAATTGGACAGAGAAGCCCTGGCAATCGTCGCCAGAGTGAAACGCTTCCACGAGTATCTATATGGAAGAACATTTCTGATAGTAACAGACCATAAACCGCTACTGGGAATTTTGGCAGGAAACAAGCCAACACCGAACATTTTGTCCCCGCGAATGACTAGATGGTCAGAATTCCTAGCAGCCTACTCTTATACTCTGACACATTGCCCCGGGAAACAAATTTCCCATGCAGACGCGTTGAGCAGAGCACCATTACCAACTATAGAGGAAGACCTGGCACCGACGATGACCACCTTTCAGATAGAGACATGCCCCGATCTACCGATATCTGCAAATGATGTCGCCAGAGCCACCGCAAGGGACCCATTGACTGCCCATGTACTGAACTGGGTAGGTAAAGGCTGGCCAGAAAATCAAAAAACTGAGAACTTTAAACCTTTCCGGACCAGACAAACTGAACTCTCGATTCAAAAAGGTTGTTTGTTGTGGGGTGATTGGGTAGTTATCCCTTCCAAATTACAAACTAAGGTACTGGGTATGCTTCACGAAGGCCACCCTGGAATTGTTAAAATGAAAAGCCTTGCTAAAAGCTATGTCTGGTGGCCGGGTATAGATAGGGACATCGAATACTGGGTAAATTCTTGCAACAAATGCCAAAGAACCAGGCCTTCCCCACCAAAAGCACCCATAAAAAAGGACTGGGAAACCCCACGAGGCCCCTGGTCTTGAATCCACATTGACTTTGCGGGTCCTACTAAGGGGCATACTTTCCTAATTGTTGTAGATGCATACTTAACTTGACTGGAGATTAAAATTATGCCATCTATGACAACTGAAACCGTTATTAAACAACTTGACAAACTCTTCGCAACCCATGGTCTGCCAGACGTCCTAGTGTCCGACAACGGGCCACAATTAACGAGTATCCAATTCGAACAATACCTAGCCTCCCTAGGTATAAGACATGCCCTAACCACGCTGGCCCACCCGGCTGCAAACGGTAGGGCAGAGAGAATGGTCAGGTTTACCAAAGAAGGGTTAGAAAAAATGGACATTGGGGATGTCCAAGATAAAATAAATCGCCTACTCACCCTCCAGCATATCACACCCGGTACTATAACAAACAAAAGCCCAGCAGAATTACTAATGGGAAGAAAACTGAGGTCGCAATTAGACAGATTGCACCCAAACTATACACCAGAACTCCCCCCCCCCCGACTCCTCCACCCATTTCAGGACATTTGAAATAGGCGACCTAGTCTATGCAAAAAATTTTACTGAGGACCCATTATGGCTTCCAGGAACAATAACACAAATTACAGGCCCCCGGTCCTACCGACTAACCATAGACGACGGCAGGGAATGGAAGTGGCGCATAGACCAGCTTCGGTCCTGAAACGTAGAAAGAAGTACAAACACACAACCACAAATATTAAAAAACGACGAAAATCAAACCAAGGAGGGGGGGAAATACGAGAAAATAATAAAGAACCGTTTAAATTAAAAACAGAATACAACAACAAACAAAAAGAGCAAAAAAGAAACTTACAGTTAGAAGAATATTGCGAGAAGAGTCCACTCGAAGGGGCCAGCCAGGCCAGCTCAACCTGCCCGGAGAAAACAGGAGGGAGCGGCAAAACTGCCGGCCTAAGAAACTCAGGCGGCAGTAAAATGGCTGACTCACCCTTCCAGGCGGTTCCATGGAGAAGGACCGGAGAGACAGCAACCCCATCTGAACCGGTTGAAGTCTTCAGCAGAAATGAACCGCGCAAGTCCAGTCGAGTCAAAAGAAGCCCCACCTACCTGCGCGACTACGTCACCACGTAGGACTAAACCAAGAGGGGAGGGGTATTCTGTATAAAGAATAGTAGACTCCTAATACAGGATTCTGATTGGCTGAAAAAACCTGAATGGGGATTGGTTCAATAGGAACCATTCCACGAAGCTGCCCAAAAGGCAGCAAAACTAAATACCTGTCATTGGCTACAAGCCGGCAGACAAAACCCTATAAAAAGGCTGCCGTGGCTTGAGCCAATGTTCCATTTCTCAACTACTGTTAACTAATAAAGACTTTGTTGTTGGAATCCGGTCTGCCTCGTGTTATTCCAGACGGAACAAAACTGACTTACCCAAAACTTGACTGTAATAGGAAACCCATTCCCCCCTATATTTTTGGAAAACATAGTCTTGAACGTAGTAAGAGATAATATTTTTTATCCTTTCTCCAAAAGACAATTTGTCTGCGAACCCAGATAAAGCAGCTGGAACATAAGAAGGAGGGGCAGGCATTTTCCCACAATGTCTCTCTACTATTGAGGCTGGGGAGAACCTCAGCGTGTATAAGAATGGGATGTTCAGCTTCAAAGCAATCAAATCACCACACTGCGTCACAAGATCAGAAAGAAGCACATCATATTTAGCGTTCTTTAGTTTGGACATGAATTCTTGATTCGATAGAACTGCTTCACACATTTGCCTGTTGAGTTTATTTGCTTTCTCCATCCATATTCCTAGTTTCTGATAAAACCTATAAAAGGTTATCATAGATGGTTTGTTATTCCACCACAACTTTATCAGATCTGTGATCAAAGAATTAAACTCTTCCTTTGTTAAGGGAACAGAAAATACTTCAAAATTGGCAGCTGCAATATCTCCAGGTGTGATAAAGAGAGATATTGTCAGAACCAGAATGCTGTCATGATGATCTCTGTTTATTAGTTTCTGAATTTATTTAATATTTAGCCAATGGCTGGCCTCTGTTGGCCAAATAAGCACATGCCTATTGTAATGACGAGGCAGTTGAGGTGTTTGATCATGATCAACTGAATCATGATGAACTTTATTGGAGTCTAGTCTTGTATTTATACACATTTTTAGTTATCCTCCATCATGGGTTCACTATGGTTACTGCTTAACTTTCGCTACTGTTTAGCATAATAGTAATTAACACAATTAATTATCTCTAGCTAAAGTCTAACATATGTTTACTTCCTCTCTCTAATCCTCCTTTAGATTAGTGACTTTGTTTGCCTGAGTTGTAATTGCTTGTAAACATTTTCTTTATCTGAGGTTTGCCATCTGAGATAAGAACATTCCTGCAATTACAACACATGCCCACATATAATATTTCCTACCAGCATTACCTGAACCATCAATAAGAGGATGACAAGTTTTATTGCAGTTGATCTTACTAACTCTGAAGTCACTATAAGCTTTTCTTGGGCAGCCATATTTTCTTCACAGATTCTTCCTCAATGAATAATTTCTGCAGAAAGCTTCTGTCCTTAACCAGGTGGATGAGTTCAGTTTTAAAAAACCTCCACTATTATTCAGTAATTTTTGCAGTAAAAAAACCATGATGAGACAGAGAGACAGATAAAGAGAAGGAGGGAGGAAAGAGAAAGAGAGAAACAGAGAGAAGCAGGGAGAGAGAAAGACAGAAGGAGAGGGAGGAAAGGAGAGAGAAAAAGAGGGAGGGAGCGAAAGAGAGGGGGAAGAAAAGAGAGAGGCGGAGGGAAAGGGGGAGGGAGAGAAATGATATTTACAAAAGATTTTTTTTATTGTTGCTGAATGTAATATTTCAAAAGCAGAAATAAATGAAGGGGCATAAAAGTGCATTTATCACATTTTTCTTAGAAATTTAGCTGAACTCTGCCTTGTTTATCATTATTTTAGGTAGTAAAACCTCAGTATTCAGGTTAAGTTTATGACTGTTTTTCACACTTATGACCACTGAAGCATTCCCTTCATTTGATCCAAATTCAGATGCTTGGCAACTGGTTCATATTTATGACGGTTGCAGTGTCCTGTGATCAATTTTTGCAACCGTCTGACAAGCAAAGCCCATGTGGAAGCTAGATTCACTTAAAAACGGGCTATTAACTGAACAATTGCAGTGATTCACTTAATAATTATGGCAAGGAAGGTCCTAAAATGAGGTAAAAACTTAACAACTTTCTCACTTAGCAACAGACATTTTGGGCTTAAGTGTGGTCATAAGTCAAGTACTACTTGTAGAATGATAATAAATATTGAAAATAGCTCTGCCACTTAGAAAGCTTTTGAAATCATGCTTTGTGAGTTGGGAGACGATTTAAATTTGATAAATAAATAAAATTAAAAAATAAATATGTCACTGAAAAGAATTTGCCACAGTTAAGCTAGTAAAAAAAATTTGAGCGCTTATATTTCTTTCTTCCACTCACAAGGCCATCTGCTCACCAGGTAGCTCCAGGTAGCTAACGAGAATTAAAGTCAAATACAAAGGAAAAAGATAAAATAATGAAAACATAATTTAATAGATTACATAGAGACCGCATAATTACATAGACGGGTTTGTTTTAACAATTAATAAAAACAAGAAATATTAATTTTTAATTAGAAATAAAGAAAAATTATTTCCTTTTATTTTTATTAATTCATTGTTATAATATGTATGCTTTTATCTTGAAATTGGAGGGAAAGGCAGAATTTTTTGTTTATTGTCCACTGAATTCCAGAGCAAGCACTATGCTCTCAAATATAGTCTTTTATTTATATTTCTGGATTTTCTTGAAATATGACTAATTTGAATACTATCAAAGGGAATCTTAAGGGGACTAGATCAATAATGACATGAAAGAGAAATAATAAATCTCTAATAAGTCAGATAGCATATGGTTACAGGAAACATCAAAAAAGAAATGAAATCCCATACACACTGTCTGTGGAGAATGTTTTTAAGCAATGGCTCACTCAGGCCAGGGGAATAGCTTTTTGGATTGCAAACTTACTGAATTTTAGGATTATTAATTCAGTGAGGGATAATGAGATAGTTTTAGAAGTTTCTAAAAATATAAACACACAAACAGGAGAAATAAGAAGCCAATAGAAGAAAATGGTTAACCAGAAAATAAAAATCAGTGGAAATTGGACTTATAGATTTTTACAAGAAGATGAAAGTTATCATCTTGACCCACAACTACCATATTTAACAGTATTATAAATCAGCGGTCCTCAACCTTTCTGCCTCTGTGGACTGGCAGCAGTGGTGGGAGGGGGAAGAGGAGATAGTTTTGTATGTGCACTGTTTGTCCAAATGCAGCTTTGTGTTCTTACGCATTCACCTGCCGCTTGCGCGGCTCTATTCCCAAAAGGCCACAGCCCTGCAGCAGGCTCCAGAGAAGGGGTTGTATTAAATTGCAGACAAATCCCAGATTCATCAGAAGAATCATGATTAGCTAACCTAAGCCTAATAAGAATTGTTGTGATTTTTTGAAGAAGCAAAGGATTTTTTAAAAACAAAAATATTTGTTTCATAAAATAACAGCAGATATTAAAGAAATATTGCCTGAAAAGAAATATGTCTAATAGTATATTTGACTGTAGTCTAAAGGCCCTGTCACACTGCCCAACGGATGCAAAACGGACACAACGGACGAGCAAAATGTTCCATCCGTTGTCATCCACTCTCAAAAGGGGCAAAAATTTGCATAACCAGAGCGGATAACACGGAAAGGAACGGACGCGGGGAGGACGCAGAGCGGATGGAAAGCAGATGTGGAACGGAAGCCCAGCAGATGGAAGCGGATGAGAGCGGATGGCACATCCGCTAGGCTTCCGGGGGGCCTCAGCAAAGCGGACGTGGAACGGATGAAGCGGATGCACAGCGGATGCACAGCGGATGAAGCGGATGCAGAGCGGAAGCCTAGCGGATGCACAGCGGAAGTCTAACGGATGCCTAGCATTAATTGCGCATGCGGGGAGGATGCATTGCGTAAGCCCCGCGGATACAAGGGAAGCAGCTCGGAAGCAGGTCACCATTCAGAGGAATGCCAGACGGATTGACAGCCTTGCCTGCCCTGCCTGCATGCCTGCCTGCAAGCCTTGCTGCCAGCCTCCCTGCCAGCCTCCCTGCCAGCCTTGTTGTCTGCCTGCCTGCCAGCCTTGCTGCCAGCCTCCCTGCCAGCCTTGCTGTCTGCCAGCCTGCCAGCCTTGCTGTCTGCCAGCCTGCCAGCCTTGCTGCCAGCCAGTCTGCCTGCCAGCCTTGGTG
>BLBF01000044.1:13699622-13710621 GCA_015471245.1 Laticauda colubrina | reverse complement strand
TGCCTGCCTGCCAGCCTTGGTGCATGCCTGCCTGCCAGCCTTGGTGCATGCCTGCCTGCCAGCCTTGGTGCCTGCCTGCCTGCCAGCCTTCCTGCCAGCCTTGGTTCCTGCCAGCCTCCCTGCCAGCCAGCAACCCCACAACCATGCTGAAGCACAGCAAGCCTCAGCCATCTGCTGCCAGCCCTTGCAAGAGAGACAGGGCTACCATCCCGCCCCCTGGCCCTCATTCTGGTTCTGCTGGGGCTTCTGCAGCACGGGCTCACTCTTCTGGGGCTGGGGCTTCTGCTGCTTCTGCTTCTGGAGGAGCTGATGACAAGCACTCCAGCACCAGCCACCTCCACAGCACCTGCACCCTTCACCCCTGAGACTGAGCGACCAAGAGGAGTGCCAGAGATTCATTTTTGTTTTATAGCTTCTTGTTAATAAAGTATATTTTTGATTCATACAATTGCTTCATTTCTTTTTTTTTTAATAAAGTCTTGGTGGAAACTTTTAGAAATGGTTTAAGCCTTTGCATGCTTGTGGGATGGGTTAAGATAGCAGTGGGATGGGTTAAGATAGCAGTGGGATGGGTTGAGATAGCAGTGGGATGGGCAGGGATACCTTTGGGATGGGTAATAGCTGTGGGATGGGCAGGGATACCTTTGGGATGGGTAATAGCTGTGGGATAGATAAACCTCCAGTGCAAGCATAGTGGGACTGTATGGTCCACCCTCCCAGGTGCCACACCTATGGCCCTTTATTATCAATAACAGTGTAATCAATCATCCACACATGTCAACATAAACACAACTCTTTATTAAATGCCCTGTTCATTGTAGGCCCACCCAACATACATGGCCCAATCTCATCAGTGTGATGAGACAGGCTGAAGGAAGCATCCATTAATCATCTATCATCCTGTCTTGCCACTCCACTGCTCCAGCTGGGGAGTTGTACCAATGTTTCAGGAGGTTGCGCTGCTTCTTCTCTTCACATGAAGCTCTGTTGGGGCCATGCACATCCTCAGTGTCTATCAGATTTCGCCCTTGCCTCCATTCCCCAGGCTTCATGTTCCCATTGCCTTGTTGGAGGTCCACGAGCCTGTTCTGCAAGACTGGGTAGCGGGTGCGCATGAGATTGTGCAGGATGCAGCAAGCTTTCACGATGTTCCTCACGGTCTCTGGGCGATGCTGCATGATGGTGAGAAGTACCTGGAACCTGTTGGCCAGGATGCCAAAGGCATTCTCCACCACCCGCCCTGCCCTGGACAGCCTGTAGTTGAAGATCCTCTTCACGGGTGAGGTATTTGGAGGTGTAGGGCTTCATGAGGTAGGTTGTGAGGGAGAAGGCGTCATCCCCCATGATGAAGTAGGGCACATCTTGTGTGTCGTTGGGCAGGGGGTTTGGATCTGGGAAGCCCATGATGAGGTTGCATTCCAACCCCTCCTTGAGGTGACTGGCGTTGTATACCTGGGCATCTGAAGATGAGCCATTGCCTGAAGCATCGATGTACATGAACTTGTAGTCAGCATCAACCATGGCGAAGAGGATGATGCTGAAGAAGCCCTTGTAGTTATGATAAGTGGACCCTGACTTGGCTGGAGCTTTGCAGACCACGTGCTTCCCATCTATGGCTCCAACGGTGTGGGGGAAGTTCCACTTCTGATACCACTGCTCTGCAACTTTCTTCCAGCTGTCTTCAGTGGAGGGGCACTGTAGGAGCTCCTCCATGTATTCTTCGATGATGGCCTGCACCACTTCTCTGACCACAATGCTGATGGTGTTGTGTGGCACCCTCCAGCCGTACTGCATGCTCGTGTGTGTGGTCCCTGAGGCCAGGTGGCGCAGAGTGAGTGCCACCTTGAGCCCAGGTTCCAGGCTGGGCCGGAAGTTGGTGTTTGCCTTGGTCAACCTGGGTGTCAGCCGCTCCACAACTTTGTCAAACATGGCTGGAGGCATCCTCATGAAGTTCTGGAATGCCCAAGTGTCTTCGTTCCTGAGCTCCATCAGCTTGTTGTACAGTCCATCCTCTGCTCTTCTGGTGAACCATCTTCGTCCCCAGACGCTTCTCGCCGCCTCTTTTTCTTCCCGTAGTAGAGTTCACAGAGCCTGTAGATGGCTTCGCACTGTTACAGAAGGACGGTGGCTGCCAAAAGGACTGTGTTACGATCCACAGTGGACATGACTGGATGCTGTGGAAGAGGAAGAGTCAGATGAAGTCTGCAGAAGTCTGCACCGCTGGCCTGTTGGTCTGAAAGTGTGATGCAGACGAGTTGCTCCCCCTTTTTATAGGCAGTATAGGTTTTCCGCTAGGCATCCTCTAGGCATCCTCTAGTCATCCTGTAGACATCCTTAATATCCAAGATAGGTTCCCTCTGAGAACATTTTTTCCATTTTAAATGCTTTGTTTCCGTGCTGCATCCGCTAGGCATCCGTTCTGCATCCGTTCTGCGTCCATTCCGCTTCCTCCCTGCATCTGAGCAGATGCGAGTTGTGCGGATGCGCAGCGGATGCCTAGCGGATATAGCAGATGCGTAACGGATGCAGAACAGATGCTAGTGGATGCAGAACGGACGAATTGGATACATTTTCCACTCAAAAGTTTTGAGCAGCTCAAAACTTTCTGAGTGGATGAAAGTCCATAGACGGATGCTGGACGGATAGAGAGGAAGCAAAATGGAGGCAGTGAGTACAGAATGGATACATCGCGTTAACCAACGGATGGCAAGCTTTTTTGTCCGTTTTACATCCTCTTTGCATCCGTTGGTGCAGTGTGACAGGGGCTTAAAATGTGAAAGAAGTTAAATGTTTATAAACATGAGAAATTCAAAACTGTCTACTACAGCTAATATGTTGGAGCTGTACAAACTTGTGAATCACAGAAATTAGAAGACACAGAGAAATCTTTACTGGAAGAGGCTCTCTGCTTTTGTTCCAGAGGAAATCAAAGACCTGCAGAAGCAGAAAGAGGTTGAATGACCACCACCTGCATTTTTCAATGGTTCAGCACAGCAATTCTCTTCCAGATTAGACCTGTGACTTTCTGCTTCTAAAATAGTAGGAAGGAAAGTGTAGGAGAAGAGAAAATTCTAACTTGCCCTTCCAGCAAAATAAACTGAAGATCCAGCACAGTGAGCAAGTGCTGACAAAACAATTCAAATGAGAGAAGGAGGGGGAGAAGAAGGGGGAGAGGGAGGGGGAGAGGCAAAGACAGACACACACAGCGAGAGACCAAACCAACTTATCTTGGTGCAAACAAGAGATGGATTCCCTTGGAGACCTGGCTCTTAAGGTGACATTACCACACACATACATACCTTGAAGGAGTCCCCCTCCAAGAAGCTTTGGAAAAGCACTTGGCTGCAAGTTGGGCTGCTGAGTGTTTGTCTTGCAATCTTGGAGAGGTGTAGGAAGGGAATGCAAGCCCAGTTGCAGTGCTGGGAGTAGGAGAGGAAGAAAGTGGGGAAGAAGCAGAGGAAGGAAGAAGTAGTAGCAGGAAAAACAGGAAGCAGGATCAGGGAGAGGAGAAGGAGGCAGAAGCAGGCATAGCAGAAGGACCAGAAGGAGGAAGGACCTTGAACTCAGATGCTGCAAGCCAGTTGCAAATCCAGCTGCCAGAAAACCTTTGCACTTGCTTGTGCTGGCCTTATTGTTTGAGGGCAGGAATAAATTGAACAAAGCCCTTACATGTTGGCTGGTGGGTGGGAGAGCATGAAGTCCTCGGGCAAGAGAGGCAAACTAATCAACTAATTTAGCAACTGGTTCTCTGCCCTAATCACTGGCTGGGTGGGCATGGCGAGGGGATGTAATAGGCAGCACTCATCCTGCACCCCCCAACTTTAGCCTAGCAAGCCTCCCTGGAGACTCCTGGGAGAGAAAACAGGTTGTGGGGGGGGGCGTGGGAGGCACAAGGGTGCAGCACTCCCTTTTTGGCCTTGCAAGCTTCCTTGCACTTACCTGGGAGCCAGAACCAGGCGCATGGGGACTCCTGGGAGGCATGGGGTGGGGTGGGGCCAGCTGGTCTTTGGAACTACCAGTTCACCAAATTGGGTGCACAATTAACATCCGGTTTGCCCGGACCAGCCCAAACCAGTAGAATCCTACCCCTATAGTGACATTCCTGCCTCAAGCATTGCCAGTGGAAAAAACATTTTGTCTAATATAATTCATAATTTTATACTCAATTTTCAAAAATTCAAAAAAAATGTATAGATTTTTCCTAGCTAAGTAATCAGATTTTGGTAAAATACAAGTTTGGTGAATTTTGGATATGAATGATATGACATGATAATTAAATTTCAGTTTCCATTAAATAATTAGAGTTTTCCAAATGTATCAAACACTTTTTTCATCATCCCTAATCTTTCTACAATTTTTTTAAGAATAAGAATCTTGATGAATTCCATCCCTTCCTAAGTTTTCATAACAAGCAAGTAATTCAAATAGTCAGTTGCTTTGTGCTTTTCCAGATACGATTGCATTCATTACATGCATGAGAAAGTAAATTGCAAACAGAAATGCACATTTGGAGAAATGTATACCAAAGTACATGTAACGACATCTGGAAAAAAATCCCATTATGACAAACTGAATGTGCAAAATTTACACCGTAAGAAAAATCAGAATAAGTTCAATCCTGTCTACAGATTTGCTTCTTGCTATAGAAACAGGAGACTGAAGTTTTATAAGAAGACAAATAAGCAAGACTATAAATATCACACTTGTGTTAAATATTTCATCCATCAAAATCCTCATTCCTGAAATTTTCTTTGTCATGCTAAACCTTTGGAACAAAGTGGCTTTGATTAGACAGTTAGACATGGCTTGGATAAGACAGATATTTTGTTAGACCAAAATATTTCAGGTTAGTTTAGTTTAGGTTAACTTTAAACTTTGGAACCTTGCTAAGATCAGTGAATTTCACCTTTTGAAAGGTCAAACTTCCAGAGCTATTTTCCATGAACTTGAAGATTTTGAATTGTTTGAAATGAGCAGGAAACTAACAGTGGCTGGTTCTTCAATTCCTATTTCTTCCTCTTCACCATCTGGAAGACAACACACAATACAGATGATGTTACAACAAGAAAAAGAACAGGAAAGATGATAATGCAAGGAATTCAAAACATACAAGCAAGAACAGAGAATATTGAAAAGAGAACAGAGAAAACTGATGAAAAGGTGGAGAATATTCAACAAATGATGATGAAGTATGATGAGAGATTCCAAAAAATTGAGGAAGAATATAAACAAAGAGATAAGAAGATTGGAGATATTTATGGCAAATTAACTGTGGTTGAACAAGATAAAAGTGGAATGCTGGAATGGGAGATGGACAGATCAGAATGTTATCTTAGATTCCAAACATAGAGGAAGAAAAGGGACAAAACTTGGCAGAGATAATGACAGAAATCTTGACTGAAGCTTTGGAAATAACTAAAGAGAAGATGATGGATGGAATAGATGAGGTCTTTCGAGTTTTCACAAGGTACGCAATGAGAAATAGTTTACCAAAAGAAGTTCACATTAGATTTACATAGAAAGCTATTAAAATGCAAATACTGCAAGTGGCAAGAGAGAAAACAGTGAAATATAAAGATAAGGAGATTGTGGTTCTGAGAAGAGAGTATCAATTCTTGACTCAAATACTACTCAAAAAAGAGATAAATTATAGATGGTTGATATCAGAAGGTTTAATGTTTACATGGCAGGAACAGAGACACAGAATTGATTCAATTGAGAAAGCAGAATTATTTTATACAGAATACTTCAGAGGGAAAGAGGAGGAGACAGAAAAAGAAGTGTCATTAATTGAATTCCAAGAGGACTGTCAAGCAGCAAATGAAAAAGAAGAAGCTGCAGTAGGCAGAAAGGTGGAAGCTAGAGAACAATGAGAACCAAGATCTATGAGAGCTGCTAAACCTACTTATAAAGCATAATCATGGAAGAGAAAAAATTAATTAATATAAATGGACTTAATTCAGCTGTTAAAAGAAGGAAAACTTTCCATAAATTAGAGAAATTAAAATTTGATATAATCTGCCAACAAGAAGTGCATATCAAAAAGCAATATGAACAACTGTTGATACAGCCAAAGCTAGGGAAAATATTTACTTCTCTGACACAATGCAAGAAAAGAGGAGTGGTCTTATACATCAAAGATACTATTCCAGTGAAATTGATTCATACGGATGGTGATGGAAGACTCTTAATGATCGAAATAATGGACAATGATATGGAAACACTCCTGATCTATGCCCCGGATGAAAATCAAGAAGAATTTTATAGAAAATTACATATGAAAATAATTGAATTGGACTATGTCAATATTTGTATGATGGGAGACTTCAATGGAATAGTAGACAACAAATTGGACTATACAACACAGAATAAAGCAAAACAAAGCAGAAAGACTCTCCCTAGATCTCTTTTTAAAACGATAGATGAAATAAATTTAAAAGATGCATGGAGAGAAAGAAACACTAAGACCAAACAATATACCTTCTATTTAAACAGACATTCATCATGGTCCAGAATAGATATGATATATGTCAACAGAATTGATCGCTAATCTCCAAGAAATAGATATTGACACAAGTACCTGGGCAGATCGTAATCCAATGACAATTAATGGAAAGGACAAAGAAGAAGATCTTGATGGACATTAAATAACACTATACTAAAAGAAAAAAGACTTTATACAGAGAATGGAGAAAGAACCAGCTTTTTTCTTTAAAGAAAACAAAAAAGAAGACACATCAATGCAGAATGTATGGGATACAATGAATGGCATATGCCAGAGGCTTGATAATAGACTACCCAAGGAAAAGAAATAATACGAAAAGATTAGCTTCTAAGACATAGAATAGGGGTTTCTAACCTGGGGTGCTCACACCCCTTAGGGATGATATTCCAGGGTGTGCAAGAAAAGTCCAGGTAAATAATAGGATATTGGCTATATGTTGGCATTTTTATTTTCTTTTGCAATGGACTAACTTTGTTTTCATTTTACAGTTAAGTATCATTATTTAGTGGCCGTCACATACATAGCTGAAAAGATTCAATCCTACCATATATTTAATAATTAAATAATTCAATCCTACCATATATTTACCATATATTTCAGGGAGTGCGAGGTTTGAGTGAAATTTCTTTAGAAGTGCGGGGCGAAAAAAAGGTTGGGAACCACTGCATTAGAGGATGAGTATAGGGGACTTGAAAAAGAGTTACAGAAAATGCAACAGAAAAAGGACATTAAATTAAAAATGGATACAATTAAACATAAAATGGGATTAATGGAAAAAGAAGAATTAGCACAGAAAATCAGAGGTGTGAAGCAGAACTATTTTGAAGATGCAAATAAACTAGGTAGATGATTAGAATATAAACTGAGAAAGGAGAGGGAATCAAGGAAAATATTGCAGTTAATAGATGATCAAGGCCAAGTTTACTTTGGAAGTAAAGAGAAGAAAATCATATGAGATTATTATGGGAAACTATATTCACAAGAGAATATTGATGACGAAAGAGTTAAACAGTACTTGCAGAATACTAACCTACCCCAGATATCTAAAGAAACTGAAATAATATTAGAAAACAATATAACGATGATGGAGTTAACTGAAGCACTTAAGAAGCAAAATAATGGAAAGGCACCAGGTCCAGATGGACTCCCAGATAAATTTTATAAGACATTACAAGAATCGTTGAATCTCCCATTGTTAGAAGTCATGAATGAAGTTATGTCAAAGAAGAGGATACCCAAATCATGGTCAGAAGCTTGTATTACATGCTTGTCCCAAAAGAGGATGCCGACCCACTAACAAATCAAGAACTATAGACCTATTTCTCTACTAAACTCAGATTATAAAATTTTTGCTTCAATATTGGCAGAAAGATTTGAAAAATACTGAAATAACTTTATTCATCCAGATTAAAATGGATTCCTGCCAAAGATACAAATCAAAATAATTTGAGAATAATTTTGGATTCTTTGGAATATTATGAGGCACATCCTGAAAAACATGGCTTTGATATTCTTAGATGCACAGAAGGCCTTTGACAATGTGAATTGGTGATTTATGTTACTACAGCTGGAACAGATGGGCTTTGGTAAAAAATGCATCCGTGCAATAGAAGTTAAATATCATAAACAAACGGCAAAGGTAATGATAGAGGGAGAATTGACAGATTATATTGACATAAGAAAAGGAACAAGACAAGGTTGCCCACTGTCACCTCTGCTGTTTGTGTTAACTTGGAAGTGCTAAATAGAAACATTAGAGAAGAAAAGGATATAAAAGGGATGAAAATCAAAAAGGAAGAATTTAAATTGCAAGCATTTGTGGATGATCTGATTTTCATTTTAGAAGACCCATTAGAAACAGCATCAAAATTGATAGAAAAGATAGAGGTATGTGGGAAGGTGGCTGGTTTGAAAATAAATAAAGATAAAACAAAGATTTTGACAAAGAATATATTATTAAGAGAAAAGGAATAATTGGCGGAAGTTTTGAAAATTCAGGTCACAAATAAGATCAAGTATTTGGGGATACATTTGACAGCAAGATGTAGCACACTCAAAGAGAATAATTATACTAAACTCAAGCAACAGATAGCGCTAGATTTGGAGAAATGGGAAAACTTACAATTATCATTAATAGGGAGAATATCAACAATCAAGATGAATATATTACCCAGAATTTTATATTTGTTTCAAACAATTCCAATTAGGCTTGGAAAAGATTACTTTGAAGATTTAAATAAAATTGTGTTGAAATATATATGGCAGGGTAAGAAAGCGAGAATAAAACTTCTCTTGCAAGAAGCTAGAATAAGAGGAGGATTTGGTTTGCCTAATTGGGAGTTGTACTATCAAGCTACAAATCTGATGTGGGTTAAGGAACGGATAACTTTAAGAAATACTAGATTGTTGATATTAGAAGGACATGATCTTTTGTTGGGGTGGCATGCCTTCCTATGGTACAAAGGAACTAAAATACAGGGGTATTAAAATATTTTAGTTATATTTTATATACAGGGGTATTTTAGAAGACATTATATACAGGAGGTTCTGTGATTAAATTGGGAAAAGATTAAAAGGCAATGTAACTTGCAAATTCCAGTCTGGTTATCGACTATTGAAGCATTTTCTTATCCTATAATATATAAAAAGGAACAAACAGTTAGATATGGTGAAATATTGATTGAAACGGTTGAACTTAAATCCATGCAAAAACTAGAGGAACAAGGTATAAAGATGAATTGGTTTTCATATGCGCAAATACATTCTAGATATTATAAAGATTTTAAAACAGAAGGTTTCTATGAAAAGTTGACTGATTTAGGCAATATATTGACAGGTACTGATGAAAAGGTGATTTAAAAATTGTATGAATATTTATTAGAAATTAAGCTAGAAGAAGAACAAGTCAAAGAAACAATGATTGCTTGGGGGAAAAATTTTGGATATGGGATTGATTTTGAGAAATGGCAAAAATTGTGGTCTCAAAATTATAAAATGACAATAAAGAAAATGGCATATAAAAAAAATTTGTATCAGATGTTTTACAGGTGGCATTTTCTCCCAACAAGAATAGCAAGAATGTTCAAGAAAAAATCTGAAAAATGTTGGAAATGTCATCAGATACCTGGCTCATATTATCATATGTGGTGGACATGTGCGGATGCTAAAAAATTTTGGACTAAAATTCAGACATGGTTGGAAAAAATGACAAAAGAAAACATAGACTTGAAACCAGAGATATTTTTATTGGGAATTTTATCCGAAACATACAGTAAGGAATTGAAATATTCGATTGTAAATGTATTAACAGCAGCTAGGATTGTATTTGCTAAAAACTGGAAAAATGAGAAAATACTAATGCAGAAGGAAGTTATTAACAAAATAATGGAATGTGGGAGAAGGCGGAGCTTCGTCTCGGTGTTACAGCTGCGATCTCGGGGCTCTGAGATTGCAGCTGATATTTTCGCCCCTGGTCAGTCCTAACGGACCTAAACCGTCCCGTAGAGACGGGGATCGTGAAGGGCACAGTCCCAGGATCCCAGAGATATCGCAAAATCTCTGGTTTGATCCGGGAGAAGCCCTTTTGCTGGCAGCGGAAAGGCAGCCTCCAAAGCTGCTGAAGTCGGGACAGCTCCGGAAAGAAAGTGATTTAAATGAGCGTGTATCGGTTGGGTGAGAAATTCCTTTTGTATAGTAAATTGATTGAGACTTGAAAGGACATCCTGAACAAAGAAGAAATCTGTGACTTTATTTTTGTTTGACTGAAACTTGGCTGAGCGGTGTTTAAGTGATGTCAAATTGAGACTTGGATTCTTTCCTTATTTTTTTTTCTGAGGACTTTAATGTGACTTTGTAGGTAACCGAATTGAATTTTCTCTTATATATATTTTTATGCTTCTCTTGATTTTTATTTTTTTTTATTTTTTTTATTTTCTTTTTAGGATAGAGGCTCCCTTTGATTATCTTTTTTTTCTTCTTGTTTCAGTTTTTTTAAAAAAAAATTTTTTCTGGCTGGGGGGGGAAAGAGTAGTAAGAGATGCTGCAACACTGCCAACTAGAGGCTTGAAAATACTTTATTTGAATTGGGGAGAAAAGCACTCCTTTTCAAGGACATTTTAATGTGATAAGATAGAGGGAGAACGCAGTAAAATATTATTACAGGTGCTTTCTTGGACTCTTATCAATATTTCAACACTTGAGGCTTGGCTTTGAAGCTGCTGGAGAAGACAGTCATAATAAGAGCCTTGGATAAGGAAATAAAGTGCAGTGTGCAGTGCATATATATATACCTCTGAAATTCCTACTCGCCAGACTTTTTGTTAATTTTAACTCAAGTATTTTTGCTTTTTATTTTAAAGGGAAAGCCTTAGAGCTCTTTCTTTTTTTTTTCATGCTTCTTTGCTTCTTCCATCTACCACCTTGTTTTTGTTTTTTATTATTATTATTATTATTATTATTATTATTATTATTATTATTATTATTATTATTATTATT
>BLBF01000044.1:13678738-13690604 GCA_015471245.1 Laticauda colubrina | reverse complement strand
TTATTATTATTATTATTATTATTATTATTATTATTATTATTATTATTTTCTTCTTCTATTTTTTTTTTTTAATGGTGGATTACTTCAATTGGACTAGGGTCTAGAAGAACCTGAAGATCTTTCTTTTTCCTTTTCCCCTTTTTTTTTTCTTTGGTTTTGGGCTTTTTACTATTGGATTTTTTATTTTTATTTTTTGGACTATATTTGGTTACTATATTAGCTGGATTGAAAGTCAAAGAGAACCTGAAGCTTTGGAAGCATTAAAATGAGCAGGAAACCAAAATCATTTGGCATTTCTGTTTCTACCTCTGCTTCCCCACCATCTGAAGGACAACATTTAATTCAGACAATGTTGAAGCAAGATAAAGAACAAGAAAAAGTAAATTTACAGACGATTATGCAAGGAATTCAAGATATTAAGATAAAAATAGATGCTATGGATCAAAGAATAGAGAAATCTGATGAAAATATTAAACAAATGATGGGGAAGTATGAGGAGAGATTCCAAAAAATTGAGGAAGAAGGAAAACAAAGAGAGGAGAAGATTGGAAATATTGACACTAGATTAACAGTGGTAGAACAAGAAAAAAATGGGATGTTGAGGTGGGAGATGGAAAGGTCAGAATTTTATCTTAGATTCCAAAATATAGAAGAGGAAAAAGGAGAAAATTTGGCTGCGATAATGATAGAAATGCTGGCAGACCTTTTGGAAATTACAGAGGAAAAGATGATGGATGGAGTAGATGAGATATATCGAGTTTATACAAGAAATGCGATGAGAAATAAACTACCAAAGGAAGTTCATATCACATTTACCAAAAAATCCATCAAAACACAGATATTGCAAGTGGTAAGAGAGAAAACATTGAAATATAAAGGTAAAGAGATTGTGGTTTTAAAACAAATACCTAGAAGAGTGAGAGAGATGAGAAGAGAATACCGATTTCTGACCAAAATACTATTAGAAAATGAAGTGAACTATAGATGGCTGATACCAGAAGGACTAATCTTTACGTGGCAAGAACAGAGACATAGAATTGATTCGATTGAAAAAGCAGAACTTTTCTACGCAGAATTTTTTGGAAGAAGAAAAGAGGAGGCAGAGAAAGAGGTCTCATTAATTGAGTTACAGGAGGAACAACTGGAGATTGAAAAAGAGAAAGGAGTTGTAGGTGGACAGGTAGACAGTAAAGAACAACGTGAAGTGAGAACTACGAGAGCTGTTAGACCTAAATATAAAGCATAATCATGGAAGAAAAAAAACTAATTACAATGAATATAAATGGACTTAACTCAGTTGTTAAAAGAAGAAAAACCTTTCATAAATTAGAGAAATTAAAATTTGATATAATTTGCTTACAAGAAGTTCATATTAAAAAACAACATGAGCAATTGTTAGTACAGCCAAAATTAGGGAAAATATTTATTTCTTTGATTCAATGTAAGAAAAGGGGAGTGGTTCTCTACATTAAAGAGGATATCCCAGCAAAACTGATTTACACGGATGAAGATGGAAGAGTATTAATGGTGGAAATAATGGACAATAATAAAAAAGTACTCTTGATTGCAATTTATGCCCCGAATGATAAACAAGAAGAGTTTTATAAAAAACTACATATGGAAATAATTAGATTGGACTATGTTAACATAATTATGATGGGAGACTTTAATGGAATTGTGGACAATAAATTGGACTATATAACAACAACAACAAAACAAAATAGAAAGGTTCTCCCTAAATCTTTTTTTAAAATGACAGATGAATTAACTTTAAAAGATATTTGGAGGGAAAGAAACGTTAAAGCTAAACAATACACTTTTTACTCTAATAGACATTTATCATGGTCCAGATTAGATATGATTTGGATCTCAACAGAATTAATATCCACTATTCAAGAAACAAGTATTGAAATGAGTACTTGGGCAGACCATAGTCCAATGACAATTAAATGGAAGGGACAAAAAAAAAGATCGAGATGGACATTAAACAATACTATTTTAAAGGAGAAAGACTTTATACAATGGATGGAGAAGGAATTGGTTTTTTTCTTTAAAGAAAACAAAAAAGAAGATACTTCAATACAGAATGTTTGGGATACAATGAAGGCATATGCTAGAGGTTTGATAATAGATTATACAAGAAAAAAGAATATTAGGAAAAGACAAACCTCCAAGATCCTGGAAGATGAATATATAAGACTTGAAAAAGAATTACAGAAAATACCACAGAAAAAAGATATTAAATTGAAACTGGATGTAATTAAGCATAAAATGGAATTAATAGAGAAAGAAGAACTGGCACAGAAAATTAGAAATTCTAAACAGAATTATTTTGAAGATGCAAATAAACCAGGTAGATGGTTAGCATATAAACTGAGAAAGGAGAAGGAATCAAGAAAAATATTGAAACTAATAAATGATCAAGGTCAAGTTTGTTGTGGTAATAAGGAGAAAAAGGAAATTATTCGAGATTATTATGGACAACTATATAAACAAGAGAATATTGATGAGAAAAAAATTAAACAGTATTTACAGAATGCTAACTTACCGAAGATACCTAAAGAGACTGAAGAAATGTTAGAAAGCAATATAACAATGATGGAACTAAATGAAGCATTTAAAAGACAAAATAATGGGAAAGCACCAGGTCCAGATGGGCTTCCGGCAGAATTCTATAAAAAATTTCAAGAATCATTGAACATTCCATTGTTAAAAATTATGAATGAAGTTATGTTAAAAAAGATGACACCCAAAACATGGTCAGAGGCTTATATTACACTTATTTTAAAGGAAGAGGCTGACCCGTTGCAAATTAAGAACTATAGACCTATTTCCTTATTGAATGCAGATTATAAAATCTTTGCTTCAATCTTAGCAGAAAGACTGAAAAAATATTTAAATAATTTTATCCATCCAGATCAAAATGGATTTCTACCAAAGAGACAAATTAGAGACAACATGAGAGTAATTTTGGATACCTTGGAATATTATGAGGCTCATCCTGAAAAACAAATGGCTTTGATATTCCTAGATGCTCAAAAAGCATTTGACAACGTGAACTGGAGATTTATGTTATTACTATTGGAACAGATGGGCTTTGCCAGAAAATTTATTCAAGCAATAGAAGCCATATATAATAAACAGACAGCAAAGGTAATGATGGAGGGAGAATTTACAGATCTTATTAATATAAGAAGAGGTACAAGACAAGGATGTCCCCTATCTCCTTTGTTATTCGTATTAACTTTGGAAGTGTTGAATAGAAATATTAGAGATGATAAAAATATAAAAGGAATGAAAGTTAAAAAGGAAGAATTTAAACTACAAGCTTTTGCTGACGATTTAGCTTTTATTCTGGAAGACCCGTTAGAAACCGCTCCAAAGTTATTGGAAAAGGTAGAGACATATGGTGAGATGGCTGGCTTGAAAATAAATAAAGATAAAACAAAGATTTTGACAAAAAACATGTTATTGAGACAAAGAGAAGAACTGACAGATCTTTTGAAAATTCAAATTACAAACAAGGTTAAGTATCTGGGGATATATTTGACAGCAAGATGTAGCACATTAAAAGAGAATAATTATATTAAACTTAAACAACAGATAATTACAGATTTGAAGAAATGGGAAAATTTACAATTGTCATTAATAGGGAGAATTTCAACAATTAAGATGAATATTTTACCTAGAATTTTATTTCTCTTTCAAACAATACCAATTAGACTTGGAAAAGACTATTTTGAAGATTTAAATAAAACTATGTTGAAGTTTATATGGCAAGGTAAAAAAGCGAGAATAAAGTTAAAACTTTTGCAAGATGCTAGAAATAGAGGAGGTTTTGGCCTGCCTAATTGGGAATTGTATTATCAAGCTGCAAGTTTGATGTGGGTCAAAGAATGGATAACATTAAGAAAACATAGATTGTTGACATTAGAAGGACATGATTTACTGTTGGGCTGGCATGCTTTTTTATGGTACAAGGAAACTAAAACACAGGGGTATTTCAGAAGACATTATATACGGGAGTCTTTGTGGTTAAATTGGGAGAAGATAAAAAAACAATGTTATTCGAAAATTCCAGTTTGGTTATCGACTATTGAAGCATTTTCCTATCCTATGATCTATAAAAAGGAACAAACAGTTAGATATGGGGAACTGTTGGATGAAAAGGGTGGACTTAAAACGATCCAAAATTTAGAGGAACAAGGTATAAGGATGAATTGGTTTTCATATGCGCAAATACACTCAAGATATCTTGAAGATTTTAAAACGGAAGGATTCTATGATAAACAGACTGATTTAGATAAGATATTGATGGGTACTGATGAGAAAGTGATTAAAAAGTTATATGGTTATTTATTGGGAATTAAGCTAGAGGAAGAACAAGTTAAAGAAACTATGATTGCATGGGAGCAAGCTGCTATTCATTAGCAAGCTGGGTTTCACCTGGGTGCCTGGTGGGGGGTGTTTGGGTTGGAGCTATCACAGGGAGTCTGTTTTTGCCCAGGTGTTTGCCTGGCTTGTGGCATGGAGATCTTTCTATTTGAGAGTGCAGGCTTCCAAATGATTGACAGTCTGGTGGAATCATCTCTTCTATTCCTGCTGTCAGGTCTTTTTTCAATCTCTATGGCTTCTCTGATGATTCTGTGGTTGGGGTTTTCTATAGTGGCTAGGGTTTTAGTGCCATTGAAGTTGATGTTGTGACCTGTGGTTTTCATGTGTTGGACTAGTGAGGAGGTGTGTTCCAGCTTTTTTACTGCATTTTTGTGTTCATCTAGGCGGGTACTTGTTCTTCTATTGGTCTGTCCAATGTATGTGGCCGGGCATGATGTACAGGGAATTTCGTATATGCCTTGGTTTTCCAGGTCAATTTTGTCTTTGGGGTTCCTCAGGATGGTTGCTATTTTTTTGTCTGTTTTGAAGGCAGTCTTGAAGTGATGCCTGTGTAGTATCTTACTGATTTTATCTGTGGTACCTCTTATGTAGGGCAGGACAGCTGTTCCATAGATCTGTTGATCTTCTAGGTCTCTGTTATGTCTTGGTGTGTTTTTGTGGATCAAGTTGGTGATTTTGTTTTTGTGGAAGCCATTGGCTGTCAATACTTCAGTCAGGGTGCATAGTTCAGTCTTTATATGTGTCTTATCTGCCAGGCGTTTGGTTCTGGTAATTAGTGTTTTCGCTACAGAATTTATCTGTGCTGGGTGGTGGTGGGATTGGGCATTGAGGTAGCGGTTGGTGCGTGTTTTCTTTTGGTATATGGTGTGTCCCAGTGTGCCATCTGTTCTTTTGTAGATTAGTACATCTAGGAATGGTAGTTGTTTGTTTATTTCCGTTTCCATGGTGAACTTGATTTTGGGGTGTGTGTTGTTTAGGTGTGTTAGGAAATCGTTTAGGTTTTCTTTTCCATGGGGCCAAATCACAAATGTGTCATCGATGTATCTTAGCCACAGTTTGGGTTTGTGGGTGGCATTAGCCAGGGCTCTGGATTTGAATTCTTCCATGAACAGGTTTGCAATGACGGGTGACAGTGGTGATCCCATAGGGGCTCCTTCAATTTGCTTGTATCTTTGTCCTTTGTATATGAAATATGTGATGGTTAGGCAGTGTTCTGTTAGTTCCATGAGGTCTTTAGCTGGTTGGTATTTATTTTTGATGATTTCAAGAGTTTCTTTTATTGGGACTTGAGTGAATAGTGAAACCACGTCGAAACTTACAAGCAGATCTTCTTGTTCTACATGTAGATCTTTGATCATTTCTAAGAAGTGGTATGAGTTTTGTACATATGAAGCTGCGGTTTCAGCATGGGGCTGTAGTTGTTTTGCTAAGTATTTAGCTAGGTTTTGTAATGGTGCTCCTATGGAGCTGACTATGGGTCTGAGAGGTATGCCTTCTTTGTGTATTTTTGGGAGGCCGTATAATTTGGGGCATCTAGAAGATTTTTCTCTTGGGATGATCGTCTGTTGGATTTCTTTGCTTATGTGGCTGGTTATAATTTTCTTCTTGGTTGATTTTTCTAGATATGTGGTTGGGTCTGTGTTTATAGGTTTGTATGTGGAGTCTTGGAGTAGGTCTGTCAATTTTGTTTCATAGTCTTTTCTGTCCATTACTACTGTGGCATTTCCTTTGGCTGCTGGGAGTATTATTATGCTGTTGTCATTTTTCAGGGTGTGTAACGCTCTGAATTCATCTTTTTGCAAATTATTTTTTGGTGGTTTCGTTGTGCATAAGATGTGAGTAACCTGGTGTCTTATTCTGTCAGCTTCATCTGTATTTAATTTGGTTAGGCTGTATTCTACTGCACATATGATGGATTCTGTTGGGATTTTTTTGGGTGCTATGGCATAATTGAATCCTTTGGGTAGGACATCTGTTCCTGTTTTGTTGAGTTCTCTCTTGGAAACGTTGTATACTAGTTGTTTCAGGTGCTGTGGTGGGTTATTGGGAATTTTCTTGTCATTTTCTAATTTTTTCAGTTTTCTTGACAGTTTATCATTTTTATAAGTGTTTTCAGTTTCAGCTCTCCAAGTTGTAAGTTGTTTGATCTTATCCCAAAGTAGAGGGTGGATTTTGCTGCTCAATTCTAGGTGTAGTGCTAGCAAATCTTTGTTTAACTGATCCAATTGGAATCTTTTACTGTGAACTTCATTTCTGAGTATATATATATATATATATGTGTGTGTGTGTTTTTTTTTTAAGCTTTCGCGGGAACTTACATGTGTGCTGTTCAGCTTTCCTCGGGTATTATCCCACGTCATTGTAGTGCTGTTAAAGTTGTAGCAACGTTTCAGCAGAATCTCATCTGCCATCATCAGGCTTCTGTATGGATGTGGGTCTCACAGCTTCTGGTTGCAAATTCGAGGCTGGTCTATTCTGATTGGTTAAGAGTCTAGGTCTGTGTTCACTGGACTTGGAGTTTGATTGATTGGTGTTTCTGGTTTCTTCTGTCTGTTTTGTGGCTTTGATTGGCTGGCAACACTCTGTTCCTGTGTTGGAGGCTTTCAGTGCAGCTTGGCTTCATGAGAAAGGACGGCTGCTATCCATTAGGAAGCCAGGTTTCACCTGGGTGCCTGGTGGGGTGGTGTTTGAGTTGGAGGCATCAGAGGGAGTCTGTTTGTGCTCAGGTGTTTGTCTGTTTTGTGGTGTGGAGATCTTTCTATTTGAGAGTGCAGGTTTCCAAATGATTGACAGTCTGCTGGAATCATCTCTTCTATTCATGCTTTCAGGTCTTTTTTCAATCTCTATGGTTTCTCTGATGATTCTGTGGTTGGGGTTTTCTATAGTGGCTAGGATTTTAGTGCCATTGAAGTTGATGTTGTGACCTGTGGTTTTCATGTGTTGGACTAGTGAGGAGGTGTGTTCCAGCTTTTTTACTGCACTTTTGTGTTCATCTAGGCTGGTACTTATTCTTCTATTAGTCTGTCCAATGTATGTGGCCGGGCATGATGTACAGGGAACTTTGTATATTCCTTGGTTCATCTAGGCGGGTTCTTATGCCCTACATAAGAGGTACTACAAAGAAAATCAGTAAGATACTACACAGGCATCACATCAAGACTGCCTTCAAAACTGACAAAAAAATAGCAGCCATCCTTAGAAACCCCAAAGACAAAATTGACCTGGAAAACCAAGGCATATACGAAGTTCCCTGTACATCATGCCCGGCCACATACATTGGACAGACCAGCACCTCATCCTCATGCTCCTCGGAAACGATGTACTGTTTCCTCTCTCCCTTCTCCTTCCCTTGCCTCTTCCTCCCTTTGGCAGGGGCTTCAGCAGGGCCTTCAGGGGCTTGAGCAGCAGTGCCTTCAGGGGTTTGAGCAGCAGGGCCTTCAGCAACAGGGCTTTGAAGGCCTTGGGGCTGGTCCACCACAGAAGCAGCAACAGCAACAGCAGTAGCTTCAGAGTCAGTGCCAGGGAGTGGGATGCTGGTTCTGGCCTTCTTGCTAGGGCTGGAACGAGTAGGCACAGGCTTCCTCTTCTTGCCTGACTGACGAATCATGGTGTTCCTGCTAGATGTATGTGGCAGCACGTCTTTCCCCTGTATGCTGACTGCATGCGTGCCGCATCCTTTTATATCCGCAGAGCTGACGCAATTCATACTCCCCGCATGCGCAGTGAATGCTTTGCATCCAATATACATCCGTGCGGCATCCCCTTTGTTTCCTATATGCGTCCGTGATGCATCTGCTTCATCCGCTATGCATCCACCCCTTCCGCTATGCATCCACTTCGAAATTCTCCCCCAGAACTCCTTCGGATGTGTCATCCGCTTCCATTCGCTGTCATCCTCTAGGCTTCCTATGAACATCCGTTTAACATCCACGCTACATAATACCCATGTCCGTTCTTTTCCGTACTGTTTATGCAAATTTTTGCCACTTTTTGGAGCGGATTACAATGGAGGGAGCCACTCCCAAAATTTTGTTCATTCGCTGTGTCCTTTATGCATATGTTTTGCGTCCATCGGCCAGTGGGACCGGGCCTTTACAGATGAACCAACACTGGAGGAACTATAGCACAAAAGATGATTTTTTTTTTTCTTCAAAATAAAAATTAAGCACTAAAATATATAAACTTGTATTGTGGCTTGATTCATTCATGATTTAATTAATCTCTTTAAACTCAATGAAAGAAGATGCTAACTTTTTTCTAGATTTGTTTATCTAAAGTAAATATGCCAGACATTTCAATTTACTTTGTCTTTTCAGTACTCTTTTATTTTTGTCACATATTGAATTATAAATAAGGCAATTATTACAATTGAATTAAGATGTGTTAAGTCTTTGATGCAATATTTCATCTCTATTTTGAAACATATATTAACTACTATAGAATTATCAGGAAATATTGTACCAATTGAAATTATATAGTTTTTCTCAAAATAAAAAAAGAAAAATGTGGTCCAGCAAATTGAAGCATTTAAAGCATTCATATCAAATTGGTCTTTATTTGGTCAGTAATTGATTAGTGTTGTAATGTTAAGGCCGTGTCACACTGCCCAACGGATGCAAAAAGGACACAACGGAAGAGAAAAATGTTACATCCATTGTATCCGCGCTCAAAAGGGGCGAAAATTTGCATAATTGGAGCGGACAACACGGACGCGGGGAGGACGCAGGGCGGATGCAAAGCAGATGCGGAACGGAAGCACAGCGGAAGTGGATGGCGCGTCCGCTAGGCTTCCGGGGGGCCTCAGCGAAGCAGATGCGGAACGGAAAAAGCGGATGCAGAACGGATGCACAGCGGATGAAGAGGATGCACAGCGGAAGCCTAGTGGATGCACAGCAGAAACCTAACGGATGCCTGGTGTTAATTGCGCATGCGGGGGGGGGGAATGCATTGCGCAAGCCCCCCGGATATAAAGGGAAGCAGCTCCCAAGCAGGTCGCCATTCTGAGGAAAGACCTGCTGCTGGATACCACAGAGTTCTTGCCTGCATGTCTGCCTGCAAGCCTTGCTGCCAGCCTGCCTCCAAGCCTGCCTCCCAGCCTGCCTCCCAGCCTCCTGGGCAGCTTCCCTTCCAGTCTTCCAGCCTGCCTTCCAGCCTCCCTTCCAGCCTGCCTTCCAGCCTCCCTGCCAGCCTTGCTGCCAGCCTGCCTTCCAGCCTCCCTGCCAGCATTGCTGCCAGCCTGCCTTCCAGCCTCCCTGCCAGCCAGTCTGTCTGCCAGCCTTGGTGCCTGCCTTCCTGCCAGCCTTCCTACCAGCCTTCCTACAAGGCTTCCTGCCAGCCTTGGTGCCAGCCTTCCTGCCAGCAACCTGCCACCATCCCTGGCAAGAGGGACAGGGCCACCCTCCCGCCCCATGTCCCTGACTCTGCTTCTGCTGGGGCTTCTGCTGCTTGGGCTCGCTCTTCTGTTGCTGGAGCTTCTGCTGTAGCTGCTCCTGGCAGTGGTGCTTCTGCTGCGTACTCTGCTGGAGCTGCTCCTGGTCCTGCTGGTCCTGCTGGTCCTGCTCGTGCTCCTGATCTTGCTGACCCTGCTGCTGGTGCTTACTCTGCTGCTGCTCATCCTGGTCTTGCTGCTGCTGCTGCTGATGATGATGATGATGATCCTGCTGCTGCTGCTTATGATCCTACTGGTGATTATGCTGCTGCTGCTGCTGATGATGCTGATTATGATCCTGCTGGTGATGCTGCTGCTGCTGCTGCTGCTGCTGTTGGTGTGGAGGAGCAGCCCCTACAACCTGGAAGCCCCTCTGATGAGGTCCCATCTGGTCCTGCCAAAGGGAGGAAGAGGCGTATGCAACAATGGGAGAGGAGGCAGTACTACATCGAGGAAGTGCACGAGGATGAGGTGCTGGAGTGGCTGAGAGAGAACGACAATCTGTGGCGGAAGGGACACCGGCTGTACAGGGACACCAAGCGGAAGCAGGCTGCTTGGAGAGAGAGGGCGGAGAGTCTGGGCTACACTTCGGAGGTGCTCCTCGGCTGGTGGAAGCACATGCACACCTGGTACGGGAAGCTGCACCGCAAAAAATCTGACCAGGCCAGGGTTAAGCTGACAGACAGAGAGACCTACGTGATGGCCAAGTGCAGCTTCCTGGAGGGTGAGGTCCACCACCGAGGAGCACCAGGAGCCCAAATCTCTACCCTCTCTCTCCGGAAGCCTGCTGGGAGCCAGTCCTCTGGCGGCCGAGAGTCAGTCCCTGTCACCATGCAGGTATCTGTGGAGCGTGCCACGGCGGAGAACCCCCGGGCAGGTGTTGAAAGCGTGGTGGAGAGTGATGAGGACTCCCTGGTGCGGTGGGAGAAAGGAGACATCAAGTCCACCACTGCCGAAGCCGCGTCCACCCACATCTCCGCCACCACAGTAAGGCAGAGAGCCGGACCCCAGGAGGGGCAGAGCCACAAGGTCCTAGTGGAGATCAGGGACACCATCCGCACCAGTATAGGTCTCCTCTCAGCTGGTCCCTATTGAATCCTCCTCCTCCAACCACAAACCCTTCCTCAATTATGTGAACCAGACCCTCAAGGAGATGGCGGATCCCCAGTACGAGGTGGTGAAGGAGAGGATCACCACGCTGCTTAACAACCCTCCAGACCCAGAGGCACCTGCTCCCACCCAGTCCAGGTCTGCTCCTCCACCCCAGGTAATGTCCCTCCCATACCAAGGCTTCCCACACACCCCCACCTACCAGGGCTACAGCTACCCAGAGGTCCAGCAGCACAGACAGCAGCCCTTACAGATGCAGGCACAGAGTCATCGGGCGACACCGCTGCCACCGGTTCCAATGATGCCACCGATGCCAACCTCGACAGTTCTCACCCCGCTGCAGAGCAGGCAGCCCCACTACACTGCTCCTTCCTCCATCCCACAGCCAAGCCCGGCCTCAGTACATCTGTCCTCAGTACTGGGGCTGACACCCCATGGCATGGAGGAAGGACTTCTCAGCATCAAGGGGCTGAGCCAGATGTCCGACACCTTCCTCAACACACCGTCTCCTGTTGTCCTCTCGGGGCTAGGCACTCCAATAACACCTCAGACCAGCACTGCAGCAGCACCCACCTCCACAGCACCTGTTCCCTAACATCTTAGCCTGGGCACACACCTCCGAGTGACCAAGAGGAGTGCCAGAGACTGGCTGCCTGGATATTTGTGGACTTTATTTCTACACTTGACTTTGGTCATGTTTATTTTACAGCTTGTTATTAATCACACACACTTGCTTCATTAATTTTTTTTCTATAAAGTCTGGGTGGAAACTTTTAGAAATGGTTTAAGCCTTTGCATGCTTGTGGGATGGGTTAAGATAGCAGTGGGATGGGCAGGGATACCTGTGGGATGGGTTAAGATAGCTGTGGGATGGGAAGGGATACCCGTGGGATGGGAAGGGATACCTGTGGGATGGGTTAAGATAGCTGTGGG